>JAWNNP010001281.1:0-28542 GCA_035044805.1 Leucophenga maculata | reverse complement strand
TAATGGGTAATCCTATTTTGTAATCTTAATGGTAATGGGTTATTCCTAATGGGTAATCTTAATTGTAATGGGTAATCTTAATGATAATGGGTAATCGTAATGGGTAATCTTAATGGTAATGGGTAATCCTAGTGGGTTATCTTAATGGTAATGGGTAATCTTAATGATAATGGGTAATCGTAATGGGTAACCTTAATGGTAATGGGTAATCCTAGTGGGTTATCTTAATGGTAATGGGTACTCGTAATGGGAAATCTTAATGGTAATGGGTAATCCTAGTGGGTTATCTTAATGGTAATGGGTAATCCTTATGGGTAATCTTAATAGTAAAGGGTAATCTTAATGGTAATTGGTAATCTTAATGGTAATGGGTAATCTTAATGGTAATGGGTTATTCCTAATGTGTAATTTTAATGGTAATGGGTTATTCCTAATGGGTAATCTTAATGGTAATGGGTAATCTTAATGATAATGGGTAATCTTAATGGTAATGGGTAATCTTAATGATAATGGGTAATCCTAATGGGTAATCTTAATGATAATGGGTAATCGTAATGGGTAATCTTAATGGTAATGGGTAATCTTAATGATAATGGGTAATCGTTATGGGTAATCTTAATGGTAATGGGTAATCTTAATGATAATAGGTAATCGTAGTGGGTAATCTTAATGGTAATGGGTAATCTTAATGGTAATGGGTAATCTTAATGATAATAGGTAATCGTAATGGGTAATCTTAATGGTAATGGGTAATCTTAATGATAATAGGTAATCGTAATGGGTAATCTTAATGGTAATGGGTAATCTTAATGATAATAGGTAATCTTAATGATAATAGGTAATCGTAATGGGTAATCTTAATGGTAATGGGTAATCTTAATGATAATAGGTAATCTTAATGATAATAGGTAATCGTAATGGGTAATCTTAATGGTAATGGGTAATCTTAATGATAATAGGTAATCGTAATGGGTAATCTTAAAGGTAATGGGTAATCCTAATGGGTTATCTTAATGGTAATGGGTAATCTTAATAGTAATGGGTAATCTTAATAGTAATGGGTAATCTTAATGGTAATTTGTAATCGCAATGGGTAATCTTAATGGTAATTGGTAATCTTAATAGTAATGGGTAATCTTAATGGTAATGGGTAATCGCAATGGGTAATCTTAATGGTAATTGGTAATCTTAATGATAATGGGTAATAGTAATGGGTAATCTTAATGGTAATTGGTAATCTTAATGATAATGGGTAATAGTAATGGGTAATCTTAATGGTAATGGTTAATCCTAATAGGTTATCTTAATGGTAATGGGTATTCTTGATAGTAACGGGTAATCTTAATTTTAATGGGTAATCGTAATGGGTAATCTTAATGGTAATCTTAATGGTAATCGGTAATCTTAATGCTAATGGGTAATCGTAATGGGTAATTTTAATGTTAATCGGTAATCTTAATGGTAGTGGGTAATCTTAATGGTAATAGGTAATCCGAATAGAAATCTTCATGGTAATGGGTAATCTTAATGGTAATTGCTAATCCTAATGGGTAATCTTAATGGTAATTGCTAATCCTAATGGGTAATCTTAATGGTAATTGCTAATCCTAATGGGTAATCTTAATGGTAATGGGTAATACTATTGGGTAATCCTAATGGGTAATCTCAATGGTAATGGGTAATCCTAATGGGTAATCTCAATGGTAATGGGTAATCCTAATGGGTTATCTTAATGGTAATGGGTACTCGTAATGGGAAATCTTAATGGTAATGGGTAATCTTAATGGTAATGGGTAATCTTAATGATAATAGGTAATCGTAGTGGGTAATCTTAATGGTAATGGGTAATCTTAATGGTAATGGGTAATCTTAATGATAATAGGTAATCGTAATGGGTAATCTTAATGGTAATGGGTAATCTTAATGATAATAGGTAATCGTAATGGGTAATCTTAATGCTAATGGGTAATCGTAATGGGTAATCTTAATGGTAATGGGTAATCCTAGTGGGTTATCTTAATGGTAATGGGTACTCGTAATGGGAAATATTAATGGTAATGGGTAATCCTAGTGGGTTATCTTAATGGTAATGGGTAATCCTTATGGGTAATCTTAATAGTAAAGGGTAATCTTAATGGTAATTGGTAATCTTAATGGTAATGGGTAATCTTAATGGTAATGGGTTATTCCTAATGTGTTATTTTAATGGTAATGGGTTATTCCTAATGGGTAATCTTAATGGTAATGAGTAATCTTAATGATAATGGGTAATCTTAATGGTAATGGGTAATCTTAATGATAATGGGTAATCGTAATGGGTAATCTTAATGGTAATGGGTAATCTTAATGATAATGGGTAATCGTAATGGGTAATCTTAATGGTAATGGGTAATCTTAATGATAATGGGTAATCGTAATGGGTAATCTTAATGGTAATGTGTAATCTTAATGGTAATGGGTAATCTTAATGGTAATGGGTAATCTTAATGATAATAGGTAATCGTAGTGGGTAATCTTAATGGTAATGTTTAATCTTAATGGTAATGGGTAATCTTAATGATAATAGGTAATCGTAATGGGTAATCTTAATGGTAATGGGTAATCTTAATGATAATAGGTAATCGTAATGGGTAATCTTAATGGTAATGGGTAATCTTAATGATAATAGGTAATCGTAATGGGTAATCTTAATGGTAATGGGTAATCTTAATGATAATAGGTAATCGTAATGGGTAATCTTAATGGTAATGGGTAATCTTAATGATAATAGGTAATCTTAATGATAATAGGTAATCTTAATGATAATAGGTAATCGTAATGGGTAATCTTAATGGTAATGGGTAATCTTAATGATAATAGGTAATCGTAATGGGTAATCTTAAAGGTAATGGGTAATCCTAATGGGTTATCTTAATGGTAATGGGTAATCTTAATAGTAATGGGTAATCTTAATGGTAATGGTTACTCTTAATAGTAATTTGTAATCTTAATGGTAATGGGTAATCGCAATGGGTAATCTTAATGGTAATTGGTAATCTTAATAGTAATGGGTAATCTTAATGGTAATGGGTAATCGTAATGGGTAATCTTAATGGTAATTGGTAATCTTAATGATAATGGGTAATAGTAATGGGTAATCTTAATGGTAATGGTTAATCCTAATAGGTTATCTTAATGGTAATGGGTATTCTTGATAGTAACGGGTAATCTTAATTTTAATGGGTAATCGTAATGGGTAATCTTAATGGTAATCTTAATGGTAATCGGTAATCTTAATGCTAATGGGTATTCGTAATGGGTAATTTTAATGTTAATCGGTAATCTTAATGGTAATCGGTAATCTTAATGGTAGTGGGTAATCTTAATGGTAATAGGTAATCCGAATAGAAATCTTCATGGTAATGGGTAATCTTAATGGTAAAAGCTAATCCTAATGGGTAATCTTAATGGTAATTGCTAATCCTAATGGGTAATCTTAATGGTAATTGCTAATCCTAATGGGTAATCTAAATGGTAATGGGTAATACTATTGGGTAATCCTAATGGGTAATCTCAATGGTAATGGGTAATCCTAATGGGTAATCTCAATGGTAATGGGTAATCCTAATGGGTTATCTTAGTGATAATGGGTAATCTTAATGGTAATTGCTAATCCTAATGGGTAATCTTAATGGTAATGGGTAATCCTATTGGGTAATCTTAATGGTAATGGGTAATCTTAATGGGTAATTCTACTGGGTAATCTCAATGCTAATGGGTAATCCTAATGGTAATCTTAATAGTAAAGGATAATCTTAATGGTAATTGGAAATCTTATTGGTAATGGGTAATCTTAATGGTAATGGGTAATCTGAATGGTAATGGGTAATCTTAATGGTAATGGGTAATCTTAATGGTAATGGGTAATCTTAATGGTCATGGGAAATCCTAATGTGTAATCTTAATGGTAATGGGTAGTCCTAATGGGTAATCTTAATGGTAATGGGTAATCTTAATGGTCATGGGAAATCCTAATGTGTAATCTTAATGGTAATGGGAAATCCTAGTGGGTTATCTTAATGGTAATGGGTACTCGTAATGGGAAATCTTAATGGTAATGGGTAATCCTAGTGGGTTATCTTAATGGTAATGGGTAATCCTTATGGGTAATCTTAATAGTAAAGGGTAATCTTAATGGTAATTGGTAATCTTAATGGTAATGGGTAATCTTAATGGTAATGGGTTATTCCTAATGTGTAATCTTAATGATAATGGGTAATCGTAATGGGTAATCTTAATGGTAATGGGTAATCTTAATGGTAATGGGTAATCTTAATGATAATAGGTAATCGTAGTGGGTAATCTTAATGGTAATGGGTAATCTTAATGGTAATGGGTAATCTTAATGATAATAGGTAATCGTAATGGGTAATCTTAATGCTAATGGGTAATCTTAATGATAATAGGTAATCGTAATGGGTAATCTTAATGGTAATGGGTAATCTTAATGATAATAGGTAATCTTAATGATAATAGGTAATCGTAATGGGTAATCTTAATGGTAATGGGTAATCTTAATGATAATAGGTAATCGTAATGGGTAATCTTAAAGGTAATGGGTAATCCTAATGGGTTATCTTAATGGTAATGGGTAATCTTAATAGTAATGGGTAATCTTAATAGTAATGGGTAATCTTAATAGTAATGGGTAATCTTAATGGTAATGGGTACTCTTAATAGTAATGGGTAATCTTAATGGTAATTTGTAATCGCAATGGGTAATCTTAATGGTAATTGGTAATCTTAATAGTAATGGGTAATCTTAATGGTAATGGGTAATCGCAATGGGTAATCTTAATGGTAATTGGTAATCTTAATGATAATGGGTAATAGTAATGGGTAATCTTAATGGTAATTGGTAATCTTAATGATAATGGGTAATAGTAATAGGTAATCTTAATGGTAATGGTTAATCCTAATAGGTTATCTTAATGGTAATGGGTATTCTTGATAGTAACGGGTAATCTTAATTTTAATGGGTAATCGTAATGGGTAATCTTAATGGTAATCTTAATGGTAATCGGTAATCTTAATGCTAATGGGTAATCGTAATGGGTAATTTTAATGTTAATCGGTAATCTTAATGGTAATCGGTAATCTTAATGGTAGTGGGTAATCTTAATGGTAATGGGTAATCCTAATTAGAAATCTTAATGGTAATGGGTAATCTTAATGGTAATGGGTAATCCTAATGGGTAATCTTAATGGTAATGGGTAATCCTAATGGGTAATCTTAATGGTAATGGGTAATCCTAATGGGTAATCTTAATGGTAATGGGTAATCCTAATGGGTAATCCTAATGGGTAATCTTAATGGTAATGGGTAATCCTAATGGGTAATCTTAATGGTAATGGGTAATCCTAATGGGTAATCTTAATGGTAATGGGTAATCGTAATGGGTAATCTTAATGGTAATGGGTAATCTTAATGGTAATGGGTAATCTGTAATGGGTAATCTTAATGGTAATGGGTAATCTTAATGGTAATGGGTAATCTTAATGGTAATGGGTAATCTTAATGGGTAATCTTAATGGTAATGGGTAATCTTAATGGTAATGGGTAATCGTAATGGGTAATCTTAATGATAATGGGTAATCGTAATGGGTAATCTTAATGGTAATGGGTAATCCTAATGGGTAATCTTAATGGTAATGGGTAATCGTAATGGGTAATCTTAATGGTAATGGGTAATCCTAATGGGTAATCTTAATGGTAATGGGTAATCCTTAATGGGTAATCTTAATGGTAATGGGTAATCTTAATGGTAATTGGTAATCTTAATGGTAATGGGTAATCTTAATGGTAATGGGTAATCCTATTGGGTAATCTTAATGGTAATGGGTAATCTTAATGGGTACCTAATGGGTAATCTTAATGGTAATGGGTAATCTTAATGGGTAATCTTAGTGATAATGGGTAATCGTAATGGGTAATCTTAATGGTAATGGGTCAATCCTAATGGGTAATCTTAATGGTAATGGGTAATCCTAATGGGTAATCTTAATGGTAATGGGTAATCTTAATGGGTAATACTAATGGGTAATCTTAATGGTAATGGGTAATCCTAATGGGTAATCTTAATGGTAAAGGGTAATCTTAATGGTAATGGGTAATCTTAATGGTAATGGGTAATCTTAATGGTAATGGGTAATCTTAATGGTAATGGGTAATCTTAATGGTAATGGGTAATCTTAATGGTAATGGGTAATCTTAATGGTAATGGGTAATCCTAATGGGTAATCTTAATGGTAATGGGTAATCCTAATGGGTAATCTTAATGGTAATGGGTAATCCTAATGGGTAATCTTAATGGTAATGGGTAATCCTAATGGGTAATCTTAATGGTAATGGGTAATCCTAATGGGTTATCTTAATGGTAATGGGTAATCCTAATGGGTAATCTTAATGGTAATGGGTAATCTTAATGGTAATGGGTAATCCTAATGGGTAATCTTAATGGTAATGGGTAATCCTAATGGGTAATCTTAATGGTAATGGGTAATCTTAATGGTAATGGGTAATCTTAATGGTAATGGGTAATCTTAATGGTAATGGGTAATCTTAATGGTAATGGGTAATCTTAATGATAATGGGTAATCGTAATGGGTAATCTTAATGGTAATGGGTAATCCTAATGGGTAATCTCAATGGTAATGGGTAATCTTCATGGTAATGGGTTATCTTAATGATAATAGGTAATCGTAATGGGTAATCTTAATGGTAATGGGTAATCCTAATGGGTTATCTTAATGGTAATGGGTAATCTTCATAGTAATGGGTAATCTTAATGGTAATGGGTAATCTTAATAGTCATGGGTAATGTCTACTGGGTAATGGGTCAATCGCTAATGGGTAATCCTAATGGTAATCGGTATTCTTAATGGTAATGGGTAATCTTAATGGTAATCGGTTATCTTAATGATAATGGGTAGTCCTAATGGGTAGTCTTAATGGTACTGGGTAATCTGAATGGTAATGGGTAATCTCTAATGGGAATGGGTAATCTTAAGGGTAATGGGTAATCTTAATGGTCATGGGTAATCCTAAAAGTACTGTGTAATCTTAATGGTAATGGGTGAGTCCTAATGGGTAATCTTAATGGTAATGGGTAATCTTAAAAGTACGTTGTAATCTTAATGGGAATGGGTGATCCTAATGGGTAATCTTAATGGTAATGGGTAGTCCTAATGGGTAAATCTTAATGGTAATGGGTAATCTTACTGGTAATGGGTAATCTTAATGGTAATGGGTAATCTTAATGGTCATGGGAAATCCTAATGTGTAATCTTAATGGTAATGGGTAGTGCTAATGGGTAATCTTAATGGTAATGGGTAATGTGAATGGTCATGGGTAATCCTAATGGTAATGGGTAATCTTATTGGTAATGGGTAGTCCTAATGGTAATAGGTAATCTTAATGGTAATGGGTAATCCTAATGGTAATGGGTAATCTTAATGGTAATGGGTAATCCTAATGGGTAATCTTAATGGTAATGGGTAATCCTAATGGGTAATCTTAATGGTAATGGGTAATCCTAATGGGTAATCTTAGTGGTAATGGGTAATCCTAATGGGTAATCTTAATGGTAATGGGTAATCCTAATGGGTAATCTTAATGGTAATGGGTAATCTTAATGAATGGGTAATCTTAATGGTAATGGGTAATCTTAATGGTAATGGGTAATCCTAATGGGTAATCTTAATGGTAATGGGTAATCTTAATGGGTAATCTTAATGGTAATGGGTAATCTTAATGGGTAATCTTAATGGTAATGGGTAATCCTAATGGGTAATCTTAATGGTAATGGGTAATCCTAATGGGTTATCTTAATGGTAATGGGTAATCGTAATGGGTAATCTTAATGGTAATGGGTAATCCTAATGGGCTAATCTTAATGGTAATGGGTAATCCTAATGGGCTAATCTTAATGGTAATGGGTAATCTTAATGGGTTATCTTAATGGTAATGGGTAATCCTAATGGGTAATCTTAATGGTAATGGGTAATCCTAATGGGTAATCTTAATGGTAATGGGTAATCTTAATGGTAATGGGTAATCTTAATGGTAATAGGTAATCTTAATGATAATGGGTAATCTTAATGGTAATGGGTAATCTTAATGATAATGGGTAATCGTAATGGGTAATCTTAATGGTAATGGGTAATCCTAATGGGTTATCTTAATGGTAATGGGTAATCCTAATGGGTAATCTTAATGGTAATGGGTAATCTTAATGGTAATGGGTAATCTTAATGGTAATGGGTAATCCTATTGGGTAATCCTAATAGGTTATCATATAATGGGTAATCCTAATGGGTAATCTTAATGGTAATGGGTAATCCTAATGGGTAATCTTAATGGTAATGGGTAATCTTAATGATAATGGGTAATCGTAATGGGTAATCTTAATGGTAATGGGTAATCCTAATGGGTTATCTTAATGGTAATGGGTAATCGTAATGGGTAATCTTAATGGTAATGGGTAATCCTAATGGGTTATCTTAGTGATAATGGGTAATCGTAATGGGTAATCTTAATGGTAATGGGTTAATCCTAATGGGTAATCTTAATGGTAATGGGTAATCTTAATGATAATGGGTAATCGTAATGGGTAATCTTAATGGTAATGGGTAATCCTAGTGGGTTATCTTAATGGTAATGGGTAATCCTAGTGGGTAATCTTAATGGTAATGGGTAATCGTAATGGGTAATCTTAATGGTAATGGGTAATCCTAATGGGTTATCTTAATGGTAATGGGTAATCCTAATGGGTAATCTTAATGGTAATGGGTAATCTTAATGGTAATGGGTAATCTTAATGGTAATGGGTAATCGTAATGGGTAATCTTAATGGGTAATCTATAATGGCTAATGGGTAATCTTAATGGTAATGGGTATTCCTAATGGGTAATCTTAATGGTAATGGGTAATCTTAATGGTAATGGGTAATCGTAATGGGTAATCTTAATGGTAATGGGTAATCTTAATGATAATGGGTAATCGTAATGGGTAATCTTAATGGTAATGGGTAATCTTAATGGTAATGGGTAATCTTAATGGTAATCGGGTAATCTTAATGGTAATGGGTAATCTTAATGGTAATGGGTAATCGTAATGGGTAATCTTAATGGTAATGGGTAATCCTAATGGGTAATCTTAATGGTAATGGGTAATCCTAATGGGTAATCTTAATGGTAATGGGTAATCCTAATGGGTAATCTTAATGGTAATGGGTAATCCTAATGGGTAATCTTAATGGTAATGGGTAATCCTAGTGGGTTATCTTAATGGTAATGGGTAATCTTAATGGTAATGGGTAATCCTAATGGGTAATCTTAATGGTAATGGGTAATCTTAATGGTAATGGGTAATCCTAATGGGTAATCTTAATGGTAATGGGTAATCTTAATGGTAATGGGTAATCCTAGTGGGTTATCTTAATGGTAATGGGTAATCCTAATGGGTAATCTTAATAGTAAAGGGTAATCTTAATGGTAATTGGTAATCTTAATGGTAATGGGTAATCTTAATGGTAATGGGTAATCTTAATGGTAATGGGTAATCTTAATGGTAATGGGTAATCTTAATGATAATGGGTAATCGTAATGGGTAATCTTAATGGTAATGGGTAATCCTAATGGGTAATCTTAATGGTAATGGGTAATCCTAATGGGTAATCTTAATGGTAATGGGTAATCTTAATGGTAATGGGTAATCTTAATGGTAATGGGTAATCTTAATGGTCATGGGTAATCCTAATGGGTAATCTTAATGGTAATGGGTAATCCTAATGGGTAATCTTAATGGTAATGGGTAATCCTAATGGGTAATCTTAATGGTAATGGGTAATCCTAATGGGTTGATCTTAATGGTAATGGGTAAACATAATGGGTTATCTTAGTGGTAATGGGTAATCATAATGGGTAATCTTAATGGTAATGGGTAATCTTAATGGTAATGGGTAATACTTTTGGGTAATCCTAAAGGTTATCTTAATGGTAATGGGTAATCCTAATGGGTTATCTTAATGGTAATGGGTAATCCTAATGTGTTATCTTAATGGTAATGGGTAAATTTAATAGTAATGGGTATTCCTAATAGGCGATCTTAATGGAAATGGGTAAATTTAATGGTAATGGGTAATCCTAATAGGCTATCTTAATGGTAATGGGTAATCTTAATGGGCTATCTTAATTGTAATGGGTAATCCTAATGGGCTATCTTAATGGTAATGGGTAATCCTAATGGGCTATCTTAATGGTAGTGGGTAATCTTAATGTTAATGGCTAATCTTAGTGATAATGGGTAATCGTAATGGGTAATCTTAATGGTATTGGGTAATCTTAATGATAATGTGTAATCTTAATGGTAATAGGTAATCTTAATGATAATGGGTAATCTTAATTGTAATGGGTAATCTTAATGATAATGGGTAATCGTAATGGGTAATCTTAATGGTAATGGGTAATCCTAATGGGTTATCTTAATGGTAATGAGTAATCCTAATGGGTAATCTTAATAGTAAAGGGTAATCTTAATGGTAATGAGTAATCTTAATGGTAATGGGTAATCCTATTGGGCAATCCTAATAGGTTATCTTATAATGGGTAATCGTAATGGGTAATCTTAATGGTAATGGGTTATTCCTAATGGGTAATCTTAATTGTAATGGGTAATCTTAATGACAATGGGTAATCGTAATGGGTAATCTTAAGGGTAATGGGTAATCCTAGTGGGTAATCTTAATGGTAATGGGTAATCCTAATGGGTTAATCTTAGTGATACTGGGTAATCGTAATGGGTAATCTTAATGGTAATGGGTTATTCCTAATGGGTAATCTTAATTGGTAATGGGTAATCTTAATGGTAATGGGTAATCGTAATGGGTAATCTTAATGGTAATGGGTAATCGTAATGGGTAATCTTAATGGTAATGGGTAATCCTAATGGGTTATCTTAATGGTAATGGGTAATCCTTATGGGTAATCTTAATAGTAAAGGGTAATCTTAATGGTAATGGGTAATCCTAGTGGGTTATCTTAATGGTAATGGGTAATCCTAATGGGTAATCTTAATAGTAAAGGGTAATCTTAATGGTAATTGGTAATCTTAATGGTAATGGGTAATCTTAATGATAATGGGTAATCTTAATTGTAATGGGTAATCTTAATGATAATGGGTAATCGTAATGGGTAATCTTAATGGTAATGGGTAATCCTAATGGGTTATCTTAATGGTAATGGGTAATCCTAATGGGTAATCTTAATGGTAATGGGTAAACTTAATGGGTAATCTTAATGGTAATTGCTAATCCTAATGGGTAATCTTAATGGTAATGGGTAATCCTATTGGGTAATCTTAATGGTAATGGGTAATCCTAATGGGTTATCTTAATGGTAATGGGTAATCCTAATGGGTAATCTTAATAGTAAAGGGTAATCTTAATGGTAATTGGTAATCTTAATGGTAATGGGTAATCTTAATGATAATGGGTAATCTGAATGGGTAATCTTAATGATAATGGGTAATCTTAATGGTAATGGGTAATCCTAATGGGTAATCTTAATGGTAATGGGTAATCCTATTGGGTAATCTTAATGGTAATGGGTAATCTTAATGGTAATGGGTAATCGTAATGGGTAATCTTAATGGTAATGGGTAATCGATAATGGGTAATCTTAATGGTAATGGGTAATCCTAATGGGTAATGGTAATCTTAATGGTAATGGGTAATCCTAATGGGTAATCTTAATGGTAATGGGTAATCCTAATGGGTAATCTTAATGGTAATGGGTAATTTTAATGGTAATGGGATCCTAATGTGTAATCTTAATGGTAATGGGTAGTCCTAATGGGTAATCTTAATGGTAATGGGTAATCTTAATGGTAATGGGTAATCTTAATGGTAATGGGTAATCTTATCATGGTAATGGGTAATCTGAATGGTAATGGGTAATCTTAATGGTAATGGGTAATCTTAATGGTAATGGGTAATCTTAATGGTCATGGGAAATCCTAATGTGTAATCTTAATGGTAATGGGTAGTCCTAATGGGTAATCTTAATGGTAATGGGTAATCCTAATGGGGAATCTTAATGGTAATGGGAAATCCTAATGGGTTGTCTTAGTGGTAATGGGTAAACATAATGGGTTATCTTAGTGGTAATGGGTAATCATAATGGGTTATCTTAGTGGTAATATGTAATACTTTTGGGTAATCCTAAAGGTAATCTTAATGTTAATGGGTAATCCTAATGGGTTATCTTAATGGTAATGGGTAATCCTAATGTGTTATCTTAATGGTAATGGGTAAATTTAATAGTAATGGGTATTCCTAATAGGCGATCTTAATGGAAAGGGGTAAATTTAATGGTAATGGGTAATCCCAATAGGCTATCTTAATGGTAATGGGTAATCTTAATGGGCTATCTTAATGGTAATGGGTAATCCTAAAGGGCTATCTTAATGGTAATGGGTAATCCTAATGGGCTATCTTAATGGTAGTGGGTAATCTTAATGGTAATGGCTAATCTTAGTGATAATGGGTAATCGTAATGGGTAATCTTAATGGTAATGGGTAATCTTAATGATAATGGGTAATCTTAATGGTAATAGGTAATCTTAATGATAATGGGTAATCTTTATGGTAATGGGTAATCTTAATGATAATGGGTAATCGTAGTGGGTAATCTTAATGGTAATGGGTAATCTTAATGGTAATGGGTAATCTTAATGATAATAGGTAATCGTAATGGGTAATCTTAATGGTAATGGGTAATCTTAACGATAATAAGTAATCGTAATGGGTAATCTTAATGGTAATGGGTAATCCTAATGGGTTATCTTAATGGTAATGGGTAATCTTAATAGTAATGGGTAATCATAATGGTAATTGGTATCTTAATGGTAATGGGTAATCTTAATGGTAATGGGTAATCTTAATGATAATGGGTAATCGATAATGGGTAATCTTAATGGTAATCTTAATGGTAATGGGTAATCTTAATGGTAATGGGTAACTTAATGATAATGGGTAATCGTAATGGGTAATCTTAATGGTATGGGTAATCTTAATGGTAATGGGTAATGTAATGGGAATCTTAATGGTAATGGGTAATCTTAATGGTAATGGGTAATCTTAATGATAATGGGTAATCTTAATAGTAATGGGTAATCTTAATGATAATGGGTAATCGTAATGGGTATCTTAATGAGAATGGTGTAATGGTAATGGGTAATCTTAATGGTAATGGGTAATCTTAATGATAATGGTAATGTAATGGGTAATCTTAATGATAATGGGTAATCGTAATGGGTAATCTTAATGGTAATGGGTAATCGTAATGGGTAATCTTAATGGTAATGGGTAATCTTAATGGTAATGGGTAATCTTAATGATAATGGGTAATCTTAATGATAATGGGTAATCTTAATGGTAATGGGTAATCTTAATGGTAATGGGTAATCGTAATGGGTAATCGTAATGGGTAATCTTAATGGTAATGGGTAATCTGTAATGATAATGGGTAATCTTAATGGTAATGGGTAATCTTAATGATAATGGGTAATCGTAATGGGTAATCTTAATGGATAATGGGTAATCGTAATGGGTAATCTTAATGGTAATGGGTAATCTTAATGATAATGGGTAATCGTAATGGGTAATCGTAATGGGTAATCTTAATGGTAATGGGTAATCTTAATGATAATGGGTAATCGTAATGGGTAATCTTAATGGTAATGGGTAATCTTAATGATAATGGGTAATCGTAATGGGTAATCTTAATGGTAATGGGTAATCTTAATGATAAGGTAATCGTAGTGGGTAATCTTAATGGGTAATCTTAATGGTAATGGGTAATCGTAATGGAATAGGTAATCGTAATGGGTAATCTTAATGATAATGGGTAATCTTAATGGTAATGGGTAATCTTAATGATAATGGGTAATCGTAATGGGTAATCTTAATGGTAATGGGTAATCGGGTATTTTAATGGTAATGGGTAATCTTAATGGTAATGGGTAATCTTAATGGTAATGGTGCTTAATGGTAATGGGTAATCTTTGGGAATGGGTAATCTTAATAGGAATGGGTAATCTTAAGTGGTAAGTGGGTAATCTTAATGGTAATGGGTAATCGCAATGGGTAATCTTAGTGGTAATGGGTAATCTTAATGGTAATGGGTAATCGCATGGGTAATCTTAATGGTAATGGGTAATCTTAATGGTAATGGGTAATGCGGTAATCTTAATGGTAATCGGTAATCTGTAATGGGTAATCTTAATTGTAATCGGTAATCTTAATGGGGGTAATGGAAATGGGTAATCTTAATGAGTAATCGGGTAATCTTAAGGGTAATGGGTAATCTTAATGGGTAATCGGGTAATCTTAATGTTAATGGGTAATCGTAATGGGTAATCTTAATGGTAATGGGTAATCCTAATGGGTAATCGTAATGGTAATGGGTAATCGTAATGGGTAATCTTAATGGTAATGGGTAATCTTAATGGTAATGGGTAATCGTAATGGGTAATCTTAATGATAATGGGTAATCTTAATGGTAATGGTAATCTTAATGGTAATGGGTAATCTTAATGGTAATGGGAATGATAATGGGTAATCGTAATGGGTAATCTTAATGGTAATGGGTAATCTTAATGATAATGGGTAATCGTAATGGGTAATCTTAATGGTAATGGGTAATCTTAATGATAATGGGTAATCGTAATGGGTAATCTTAATGGTAATGGGTAATCTTAATGATAATGGGTAATCGTAATGGGTAATCTTAATGGTAATGGAAATCTTAATGATAATGGGTAATCGTAATGGGTAATCTTAATGGTAATGGGTAATCTTAATGATAATGGGTAATCGTAATGGGTAATCTTAATGGTAATGGGTAATCTTAATGATAATGGGTAATCGTAATGATCATGGGAAATCCTAATGTGTAATCTTAATGGTAATGGGTAGTCCTAATGGGTAATCTTAATGGTAATGGGTAGTCCTAATGGGGAATCTTAATGGTAATGGGTAGTCCTAATGGGAATCTTAATGGTAATGGGAAATCCTAATGGGTTGTCTTAGTGGTAATGGGTAAACATAATGGGTTATCTTAGTGGTAATGGGTTCATAATGGGTTATCTTAGTGGTAATATGTAATACTTTTGGGTAATCCTAAAGGTAATCTTAATGTTAATGGGTAATCCTAATGGGTTATCTTAATGGTAATGGGTAATCCTAATGTGTTATCTTAATGGTAATGGGTAAATTTAATAGTAATGGGTATTCCTAATAGGCGATCTTAATGGAAAGGGGTAAATTTAATGGTAATGGGTAATCCCAATAGGCTATCTTAATGGTAATGGGTAATCTTAATGGGCTATCTTAATGGTAATGGGTAATCCTAAAGGGCTATCTTAATGGTAATGGGTAATCCTAATGGGCTATCTTAATGGTAGTGGGTAATCTTAATGGTAATGGCTAATCTTAGTGATAATGGGTAATCGTAATGGGTAATCTTAATGGTAATGGGTAATCTTAATGGTAATGGGTAATCTTAATGGTCATGGGAAATCCTAATGTGTAATCTTAATGGTAATGGGTAGTCCTAATGGGTAATCTTAATGGTAATGGGTAGTCCTAATGGGGAATCTTAATGGTAATGGGAAATCCTAATGGGTTGTCTTAGTGGTAATGGGTAAACATAATGGGTTATCTTAGTGGTAATGGGTAATCATAATGGGTTATCTTAGTGGTAATATGTAATACTTTTGGGTAATCCTAAAGGTAATCTTAATGTTAATGGGTAATCCTAATGGGTTATCTTAATGGTAATGGGTAATCCTAATGTGTTATCTTAATGGTAATGGGTAAATTTAATAGTAATGGGTATTCCTAATAGGCGATCTTAATGGAAAGGGGTAAATTTAATGGTAATGGGTAATCCCAATAGGCTATCTTAATGGTAATGGGTAATCTTAATGGGCTATCTTAATGGTAATGGGTAATCCTAAAGGGCTATCTTAATGGTAATGGGTAATCCTAATGGGCTATCTTAATGGTAGTGGGTAATCTTAATGGTAATGGCTAATCTTAGTGATAATGGGTAATCGTAATGGGTAATCTTAATGGTAATGGGTAATCTTAATGATAATGGGTAATCTTAATGGTAATAGGTAATCTTAATGATAATGGGTAATCTTTATGGTAATGGGTAATCTTAATGATAATGGGTAATCGTAGTGGGTAATCTTAATGGTAATGGGTAATCTTAATGGTAATGGGTAATCTTAATGATAATAGGTAATCGTAATGGGTAATCTTAATGGTAATGGGTAATCTTAACGATAATAAGTAATCGTAATGGGTAATCTTAATGGTAATGGGTAATCCTAATGGGTTATCTTAATGGTAATGGGTAATCTTAATAGTAATGGGTAATCTTAATGGTAATTGGTAATCTTAATGGTAATGGGTAATCTTAATAGTAATGGATAATCTTAATGATAATGGGTAATCGTAATGGGTAATCTTAATGGTAATGGGTAATCTTAATGATAATGGGTAATCGTAATGGGTAATCTTAATGGTAATGGGTAATCTTAATGATAATGGGTAATCGTTATGGGTAATCTTAATGGTAATGGGTAATCTTAATGGTAATGGGTAATCGTAATGGGTAATCTTAATGGTAATGGGTAATCTTAATGGTAATGGGTAATCTTAATGATAATGGGTAATCTTAATAGTAATGGGTAATCTTAATGATAATGGGTAATCGTAATGGGTAATCTTAATGATAATGGGTAATCGTAATGGGTAATCTTAATGGTAATGGGTAATCTTAATGATAATGGGTAATCGTAATGGGTAATCTTAATGATAATGGGTAATCGTAATGGGTAATCTTAATGGTAATGGGTAATCGTAATGGGTAATCTTAATGGTAATGGGTAATCTTAATGGTAATGAGTAATCTTAATGGTAATGGGTAATCTTAATGATAATGGGTAATCGTAATGGGTAATCTTAATGGTAATGGGTAATCTTAATGGTAATGGGTAATCTTAATGGTAATGGGTAATCTTAATGATAATGGGTAATCTTAATGGTAATGGGTAATCTTAATGGTAATGGGTAATCTTAATGATAATGGGTAATCTTAATGATAATGGGTAATCGTAATGGGTAATCTTAATGGTAATGGGTAATCTTAATGATAATGGGTAATCGTAATGGGTAATCTTAATGGTAATGGGTAATCTTAATGGTAATGGGTAATCGTAATGGGTAATCTTAATGGTAATGGGTAATCTTAATGATAATGGGTAATCGTAATGGGTAATCTTAATGGTAATGGGTAATCTTAATGGTAATGGGTAATCTTAATGATAATAGGTAATCGTAGTGGGTAATCTTAATGGTATTGGGTAATCTTAATGGTAATGGGTAATCTTAATGATAATAGGTAATCGTAATGGGTAATCTTAATGATAATAGGTAATCTTAATGGTAATGGGTAATCTTAATGATAATAGGTAATCGTAATGGGTAATCTTAATGATAATAGGTAATCGTAATGGGTAATCTTAATGGTAATGGGTAATCCCAATGGGTTATTTTAATGGTAATGGGTAATCTTAATAGTAAAGGGTAATCTTAATGGTAATGGGCAATCATTAATGGTAATGGGTAATCTTAATGGGAATGGGTAATCTTAATAGGAATGGGTAATCTTAATGGTAATGGGTAATCGCATTGGGTAATCTTAATGGTAATGGGTAATCTTAATGGTAATCGGTAATCTTAATGGTAATGGGTAATCTTAATTGTAATCGGTAATCTTAATGATAATGGGTAGTCCTAATGGGTAGTGTTAATGGTACTTTGTAATCTTAATGGTAATGTGTAATTCTAATGGGTAATCTTAAGGGAAATGGGTAATCTAAATTGTAATGGGTAATCTTAAAGGTACTTTGTAATCTTAATGTTAATGGGTAATCCTAATGGGTAATCTTAATGGTAATGGGTAATCCTAATGGGTAATCTTAATGGTAATGGGTAATCGTAATGGGTAATCTAAATGGTAATGGGTAATCTTAATGGTAATGGGTAATCTTAATGGTAATGGGTAATCTTAATGATAATGGGTAATCTTAATGGTAATGGGTAATCTTAATGGTAATGGGTAATCTTAATGATAATGGGTAATCTTAATGGGTAATCTTAATGGTAATGGGTAATCTTAACGATAATAAGTAATCGTAATGGGTAATCTTAATGGTAATGGGTAATCCTAATGGGTTATCTTAATGGTAATGGGTAATCTTAATAGTAATGGGTAATCTTAATGGTAATTGGTAATCTTAATGGTAATGGGTAATCTTAATGGTAATGGGTAATCTTAATGATAATGGGTAATCGTAATGGGTAATCTTAATGGTAATGGGTAATCTTAATGATAATGGGTAATCGTAATGGGTAATCTTAATGGTAATGGGTAATCTTAATGATAATGGGTAATCGTTATGGGTAATCTTAATGGTAATGGGTAATCGTAATGGGTAATCTTAATGGTAATGGGTAATCGTAATGGGTAATCTTAATCGTAATGGGTAATCTTAATGATAATGGGTAATCGTAATGGGTAATCTTAATGGTAATGGGTAATCTTAATGGTAATGGTAATCGTAATGGGTAATCTAATGATAATGGGTAATCGTAATGGGTAATCTTAATGGTAATGGGTAATCGTAATGGGTAATCGGTGTAATCGTAATGGGTAATCTTAATGGTAATGGGTAATCATAATGGGTAATCTTAATGGTAATGGGTAATCGTAATGGGTAATCTTAATGGTAATGGGTAATCTTAATGATAATGGGTAATCGTAATGGGTAATCTTAATGGTAATGGGTAATCTTAATGATAATGGGTAATCGTAATGGGTAATCTTAATGGTAATGGGTAATCTTAATGATAATGGGTAATCGTAATGGGTAATCTTAATGGTAATGGGTAATCTTAATGATAATGGGTAATCGTAATGGGTAATCTTAATGGTAATGGGTAATCTTAATGATAATGGGTAATCGTAATGGGTAATCTTAATGGTAATGGGTAATCTTAATGGTAATGGGTAATCGTAATGGGTAATCTTAATGGTAATGGGTAATCTTAATGGTAATGGGTAATCTTAATGTAATGGTAATCGTAGTGGGTAATCTTAATGGTAATGGGTAATCTTAATGGTAATGGGTAATCGTAATGGTAATCTTAATGGTAATGGGTAATCTTAATGATAATGAGGTAATCTTAATGATAATAGGTAATCGTAATGGGTAATCTTAATGATAATAGGTAATCTTAATGGTAATGGGTAATCTTAATGGTAATGGGTAATCTTAATGGTAATGGGTAATCTTAATGATAATGGGTAATCTTAATAGTAATGGGTAATCTTAATGATAATGGGTAATCGTAATGGGTAATCTTAATGATAATGGGTAATCGTAATGGGTAATCTTAATGGTAATGGGTAATCTTAATGATAATGGGTAATCGTAATGGGTAATCTTAATGATAATGGGTAATCGTAATGGGTAATCTTAATGGTAATGGGTAATCTTAATGATAATGGGTAATCGTAATGGGTAATCTTAATGATAATGGGTAATCGTAATGGGTAATCTTAATGGTAATGGGTAATCGTAATGGGTATTCTTAATGGTAATGGGTAATCTTAATGGCAATGGGTAATCTTAATGATAATGGGTAATCTTAATGGTAATGGGTAATCTTAATGGTAATGGGTAAATGATAATGGGTAATCTTAATGATAATGGGTAATCGTAATGGGTAATCTTAATGGTAATGGGTAATCTTAATGATAATGGGTAATCGTAATGGGTAATCTTAATGGTAATGGGTAATCTTAATGATAATGGGTAATCGTAATGGGTAATCTTAATGGTAATGGGTAATCTTAATGATAATGGGTAATCGTAATGGGTAATCTTAATGGTAATGGGTAATCTTAATGATAATGGGTAATCGTAATGGGTAATCTTAATGGTAATGGGTAATCTTAATGATAATGGGTAATCGTAATGGGTAATCTAATGGTAATGGGTAATCTTAATGATAATGGGTAATCTTAATGATAATGGGTAATCGTAATGGGTAATCTTAATGGTAATGGGTAATCTTAATAATAATAGGTAATCGTAGTGGGTAATCTTAATGGTATTGGGTAATCTTAATGGTAATGGGTAATCTTAATGATAATAGGTAATCGTAATGGGTAATCTTAATGATAATAGGTAATCTTAATGGTAATGGGTAATCTTAATGATAATAGGTAATCGTAATGGGTAATCTTAATGATAATAGGTAATCTTAATGGTAATGGGTAATCTTAATGATAATAGGTAATCGTAATGGGTAATCTTAATGATAATGGGTAATCGTAATGGGTAATCTTAATGGTAATGGGTAATCTTAATGATAATGGGTAATCGTAATGGGTAATCTTAATGATAATGGGTAATCGTAATGGGTAATCGTAATGGGTAATCTTAATGGTAATGGGTAATCGTAATGGGTAATCTTAATGGTAATGGGTAATCTTAATGGTAATGGGTAATCTTAATGGTAATGGGTAATCTTAATGATAATGGGTAATCGTAATGGGTAATCTTAATGGTAATGGGTAATCTTAATGGTAATGGGTAATCGTAATGGGTAATCTTAATGGTAATGGGTAATCTTAATGGTAATGGGTAATCTTAATGATAATGGGTAATCGTAATGGGTAATCTTAATGGTAATGGGTAATCTTAATGATAATGGGTAATCTTAATGGTAATAGGTAATCTTAATGATAATGGGTAATCTTTATGGTAATGGGTAATCTTAATGATAATGGGTAATCGTAGTGGGTAATCTTAATGGTAATGGGTAATCCTAAAGGGCTATCTTAATGGTAATGGGTAATCCTAATGGGCTATCTTAATGGTAGTGGGTAATCTTAATGGTAATGGCTAATCTTAGTGATAATGGGTAATCGTAATGGGTAATCTTAATGGTAATGTGTAATCTTAATGATAATGGGTAATCTTAATGGTAATAGGTAATCTTAATGATAATGGGTAATCTTTATGGTAATGGGTAATCTTAATGATAATGGGTAATCGTAGTGGGTAATCTTAATGGTAATGGGTAATCTTAATGGTAATGGGTAATCTTAATGATAATAGGTAATCGTAATGGGTAATCTTAATGGTAATGGGTAATCTTAACGATAATTAGTAATCGTAATGGGTAATCTTAATGGTAATGGGTAATCCTAATGGGTTATCTTAATGGTAATGGGTAATCTTAATAGTAATGGGTAATCTTAATGGTAATTGGTAATCTTAATGGTAATGGGTAATCTTAATAGTAATGGATAATCTTAATGATAATGGGTAATCGTAATGGGTAATCTTAATGGTAATGGGTAATCTTAATGATAATGGGTAATCGTAATGGGTAATCTTAATGGTAATGGGTAATCTTAATGATAATGGGTAATCGTTATGGGTAATCTTAATGGTAATGGGTAATCTTAATGGTAATGGGTAATCGTAATGGGTAATCTTAATGGTAATGGGTAATCTTAATGGTAATGGGTAATCTTAATGATAATGGGTAATCTTAATAGTAATGGGTAATCTTAATGATAATGGGTAATCGTAATGGGTAATCTTAATGATAATGGGTAATCGTAATGGGTAATCTTAATGGTAATGGGTAATCTTAATGATAATGGGTAATCGTAAAGGGTAATCTTAATGATAATGGGTAATCGTAATGGGTAATCTTAATGGTAATGGGTAATCGTAATGGGTAATCTTAATGGTAATGGGTAATCTTAATGGTAATGGGTAATCTTAATGATAATGGGTAATCGTAATGGGTAATCTTAATGGTAATGGGTAATCTTAATGGTAATGGGTAATCTTAATGATAATGGGTAATCGTAATGGGTAATCTTAATGGTAATGGGTAATCCTAATGGGTAATCTTAATGGTAATGGGTAATCGTAATGGGTAATCTTAATGGTAATGGGTAATCTTAATGGTAATGGGTAATCTTAATGGTAATGGGTAATCTTAATGATAATGGGTAATCTTAATGGTAATGGGTAATCTTAATGGTAATGGGTAATCTTAATGATAATGGGTAATCTTAATGGGTAATCTTAATGGTAATGGGTAATCTTAACGATAATAAGTAATCGTAATGGGTAATCTTAATGGTAATGGGTAATCCTAATGGGTTATCTTAATGGTAATGGGTAATCTTAATAGTAATGGGTAATCTTAATGGTAATTGGTAATCTTAATGGTAATGGGTAATCTTAATGGTAATGGGTAATCTTAATGATAATGGGTAATCGTAATGGGTAATCTTAATGGTAATGGGTAATCTTAATGATAATGGGTAATCGTAATGGGTAATCTTAATGGTAATGGGTAATCTTAATGATAATGGGTAATCGTTATGGGTAATCTTAATGGTAATGGGTAATCGTAATGGGTAATCTTAATGGTAATGGGTAATCTTAATGGTAATGGGTAATCTTAATGATAATGGGTAATCTTAATAGTAATGGGTAATCTTAATGGTAATGGGTAATCTTAATGGTAATGGGTAATCTTAATGATAATGGGTAATCTTAATAGTAATGGGTAATCTTAATGATAATGGGTAATCGTAATGGGTAATCTTAATGATAATGGGTAATCGTAATGGGTAATCTTAATGGTAATGGGTAATCTTATTGATAATGGGTAATCGTAATGGGTAATCTTAATGATAATGGGTAATCGTAATGGGTAATCTTAATGGTAATGGGTAATCGTAATGGGTAATCTTAATGGTAATGGGTAATCTTAATGGTAATGGGTAATCTTAATGGTAATGGGTAATCTTAATGATAATGGGTAATCTTAATGGTAATGGGTAATCTTAATGGTAATGGGTAATCTTAATGATAATGGGTAATCTTAATGATAATGGGTAATCGTAATGGGTAATCTTAATGGTAATGGGTAATCTTAATGATAATGGGTAATCGTAATGGGTAATCTTAATGGTAATGGGTAATCTTAATGATAATGGGTAATTGTAATGGGTAATCTTAATGGTAATGGGTAATCTTAATGGTAATGGGTAATCTTAATGATAATAGGTAATCGTAGTGGGTAATCTTAATGGTATTGGGTAATCTTAATGGTAATGGGTAATCTTAATGATAATAGGTAATCGTAATGGGTAATCTTAATGATAATAGGTAATCTTAATGGTAATGGGTAATCTTAATGATAATAGGTAATCGTAATGGGTAATCTTAATGATAATAGGTAATCGTAATGGGTAATCTTAATGGTAATGGGTAATCTTAATGGTAATGGGTAATCTTAATGATAATGGGTAATCTTAATAGTAATGGGTAATCTTAATGATAATGGGTAATCGTAATGGGTAATCTTAATGATAATGGGTAATCGTAATGGGTAATCTTAATGGTAATGGGTAATCTTAATGATAATGGGTAATCGTAATGGGTAATCTTAATGATAATGGGTAATCGTAATGGGTAATCTTAATGGTAATGGGTAATCGTAATGGGTAATCTTAATGGTAATGGGTAATCTTAATGGTAATGGGTAATCTTAATGGTAATGGGTAATCTTAATGATAATGGGTAATCTTAATGGTAATGGGTAATCTTACTGGTAATGGGTAATCTTAATGGTAATGGGTAATCTTAATGATAATGGGTAATCGTAATGGGTAATCTTAATGGTAATGGGTAATCTTAATGATAATGGGTAATCGTAATGGGTAATCTTAATGGTAATGGGTAATCTTAATGATAATGGGTAATCGTAATGGGTAATCTTAATGGTAATGGGTAATCTTAATGATAATGGGTAATCGTAATGGGTAATCTTAATGGTAATGGGTAATCTTAATGATAATGGGTAATCTTAATGATAATGGGTAATCGTAATGGGTAATCTTAATGGTAATGGGTAATCTTAATAATAATAGGTAATCGTAGTGGGTAATCTTAATGGTATTGGGTAATCTTAATGGTAATGGGTAATCTTAATGATAATAGGTAATCGTAATGGGTAATCTTAATGATAATAGGTAATCTTAATGGTAATGGGTAATCTTAATGATAATAGGTAATCGTAATGGGTAATCTTAATGATAATAGGTAATCTTAATGGTAATGGGTAATCTTAATGATAATAGGTAATCGTAATGGGTAATCTTAATGATAATAGGTAATCGTAATGGGTAATCTTAATGGTAATGGGTAATCCCAATGGGTTATTTTAATGGTAATGGGTAATCTTAATAGTAAAGGGTAATCTTAATGGTAATGGGTAATCATTAATGGTAATGGGTAATCTTAATGGGAATGGGTAATCTTAATAGGAATGGGTAATCTTAATGGTAATGGGTAATCGCATTGGGTAATCTTAATGGTAATGGGTAATCGCAATGGGTAATCTTAGTGGTAATCGGTAATCTTAATGGTAATGGGTAATCGCAATGGGTAATCTTAATGGTAATCGGTAATCTTAATGGTAATGGGTAATCGCAATGGGTAATCTTAATGGTAATCGGTAATCTTAATGGTAATGGGTAATCGCAATGGGTAATCTTAATGGTAATCGGTAATCTTAATGGTAATGGGTAATCTTAATTGTAATCGGTAATCTTAATGATAATGGGTAGTCCTAATGGGTAGTTTTAATGGTACTTTGTAATCTTAATGGTAATGTGTAATTCTAATGGGTAATCTTAAGGGAAATGGGTAATCTAAATTGTAATGGGTAATCTTAAAGGTACTTTGTAATCTTAATGTTAATGGGTAATCCTAATGGGTAATCTTAATGGTAATGGGTAATCTTAATGATAATGGGTAATCGTTATGGGTAATCTTAATGGTAATGGGTAATCTTAATGGTAATGGGTAATCGTAATGGGTAATCTTAATGGTAATGGGTAATCTTAATGGTAATGGGTAATCTTAATGATAATGGGTAATCTTAATAGTAATCGGTAATCTTAATGATAATGGGTAATCGTAATGGGTAATCTTAATGATAATGGGTAATCGTAATGGGTAATCTTAATGGTAATGGGTAATCTTAATGATAATGGGTAATCGTAATGGGTAATCTTAATGATAATGGGTAATCGTAATGGGTAATCTTAATGGTAATGGGTAATCGTAATGGGTAATCTTAATGGTAATGGGTAATCTTAATGGTAATGGGTAATCTTAATGGTAATGGGTAATCTTAATGATAATGGTTAATCTTAATGGTAATGGGTAATCTTAATGGTAATGGGTAATCTTAATGATAATGGGTAATCGTAATGGGTAATCTTAATGGTAATGGGTAATCTTAATGATAATTGGTAATCGTAATGGGTAATCTTAATGGTAATGGGTAATCTTAATGATAATGGGTAATCGTAATGGGTAATCTTAATGGTAATGGGTAATCTTAATGATAATGGGTAATCGTAATGGGTAATCTTAATGGTAATGGGTAATCTTAATGGTAATGGGTAATCTTAATGAGGTAATGAGGTAATCTTAATGGTATGGGTAATCTTAATGATAATGGGTAATCTTAATGGTAATGGGTAATCTTAATGGTAATGGGTAATCTTAATGGTAATGGGTAATCTTAATGGTAATGGGTAATCTTAATGGTAATGGGTAATCTTAATGGTAATGGGTAATCTTAATGGTAATGGGTAATCTTAATGATAATGGGTAATCGTAATGGGTAATCTTAATGGTAATGGGTAATCGTAATGGGTAATCTTAATGGTAATGGGTAATCGTAATGGGTAATCTTAATGGTAATGGGTAATCTTAATGGTAATGGGTAATCTTAATGGTAATGGGTAATCTTAATGATAATGGGTAATCTTAATGGTAATGGGTAATCTTAATGGTAATGGGTAATCTTAATGATAATGGGTAATCTGTAATGGGTAATCTTAATGGTAATGGGTAATCTTAATGATAATGGGTAATCGTAATGGGTAATCTTAATGGTAATGGGTAATCTTAATGATAATGGGTAATCGTAATGGGTAATCTTAATGGTAATGGGTAATCTTAATGGTAATGGGTAATCTTAATGATAATAGGTAATCGTAGTGGGTAATCTTAATGGTAATGGGTAATCTTAATGGTAATGGGTAATCTTAATGATAATAGGTAATCGTAATGGGTAATCTTAATGATAATGGGTAATCTTAATGGTAATGGGTAATCTTAATGGTAATGGGTAATCGTAATGGGTAATCTTAATGGTAATGGGTAATCGTAATGGGTAATCTTAATGGTAATGGGTAATCTTAATGGTAATGGGTAATCTTAATGATAATGGGTAATCTTAATGGTAATGGGTAATCTTAATGGTAATGGGTAATCCTAATGGGTAATCTTAATGGTAATGGGTAATCGTAATGGGTAATCTTAATGGTAATGGGTAATCTTAATGGTAATGGGTAATCTTAATGGTAATGGGTAATCCTAATGGGTAATCTTAATGGTAATGGGTAATCTTAATGGTAATGGGTAATCTTAATGTAATGGGTAATCTTAATGGTAATGGGTAATCTTAATGGTAATGGGTAATCTTAATGTAATGGGTAATCTTAATGGTAATGGGTAATCTTAATGGTAATGGGTAATCTTAATGGTAATGGGTAATCGTAATGGGTAATCTTAATGGTAATGGGTAATCGTAATGGGTAATCTTAATGGTAATGGGTAATCGTAATGGGTAATCTTAATGGTAATGGGTAATCTTAATGGTAATGGGTAATCGTAATGGGTAATCCTAATGGTAATGGGTAATCTTAATGGTAATGGGTAATCTTAATGGTAATGGGTAATCTTAATGGTAATGGGTAATCTTAATGATAATGGGTAATCGTAATGGGTAATCTTAATGGTAATGGGTAATCTTAATGGTAATCGTAATGGTAATGGGTAATCTTAATGGTAATGGGTAATCTTAATGGTAATGGGTAATCTAATGGAATACTTAATGGTAATGGTAATCTTAATGATAATGGGTAATCGTAATGGGTAATCTTAATGGTAATGGGTAATCTTAATGATAATGGGTAATCGTAATGGGTAATCTTAATGGTAATGGGTAATCTTAATGGTAATGGGTAATCTTAATGATAATGGGTAATCGTAATGGGTAATCTTAATGGTAATGGGTAATCTTAATGGTAATGGGTAATCTTAATGGGTAATCTGTAATGGTAATTGGGTAATCTTAATGGTAATGGGTAATCTTAATGGTAATGGGTAATCTTAATGGTAATGGTAATCGTAATGGGTAATCTTAATGGTAATGGGTAATCGTAATGGGTAATCTTAATGGTAATGGGTAATCTTAATGGTAATGGGTAATCTTAATGATAATGGGTAATCGGTAATGGGTAATCTTAATGGTAATGGGTAATCCTAATGGGTAATCTTAATGGTAATGGGTAATCCTAATGGGTAATCTTAATGGTAATGGGTAATCTTAATAGTAATGGGTAATCTTAATGGTAATGGGTAATCTTAATGGTAATGGGTAATCTTAATGGTAATGGGTAATCTTAATGGTAATGGGTAATCTTAATGGTAATGGGTAATCGTAATGGGTAATCTTAATGGTAATGGTACTTAATGGTAATGGGTAATCTTAATGGTAATGGGTAATCGTAATGGGTAATCTTAATGGTAATGGGTAATCTTAATGGTAATGGGTAATCTTAATGGGTAATCTTAATGGTAATGGCTAATGGTAATGGGTAATCGTAATGGGTAATCTTAATGGTAATGGGTAATCTTAATGGTAATGGGTAATCTTAATGGTAATCGGTAATCTTAATGATAATGGGTAGTCCTAATGGGTAGTTTTAATGGTACTTTGTAATCTTAATGGTAATGGGTAATTCTAATGGGTAATCTTAAGGGAAATGGGTAATCTAAATGGTAATGGGTAATCTTAAAGGTACTTTGTAATCTTAATGGTAATGGGTAATCCTAATGGGTAATCTTAATGGTAATGGGTAATCTTAATGGTAATGGGTAATCTAAATGGTAATGGGTAATCTTAATGGTAATGGGTAATCTTAATGGTAATGGGTAATCCTAATGGGTAATCTTAAAAAAAAAAAAAAAAAAAAATGGTAATTGATAAAAAAAAAAAAAAAAAAAAAAAAAAAAAAAAAAAAAAAAAAAAAAAAAAAAATCTTAATGATAAAAAAAAAAAAAAAAAAATAATCTTAATGATAAAAAAAAAAAAAAAAAAAAAAAAAAAAAAGAAATGGGTAATCTTAATGATAATGGGTAATTGTAATGGGTAATCTAAATGATAATGGGTAATCGT
>JAWNNP010001280.1:0-293410 GCA_035044805.1 Leucophenga maculata | reverse complement strand
AGGAAGGAGCTCTCCTTTTGGGTCGCCTTGTTCGCCGTTTCGCGTTCTTGCTGCTTTGCACACATACCTTTATTGTCGTGCGAACACGAACACGGCCCGAAATGGATTTGTCGGCACAAAACCACGGGCCCACGACGTGCCCCAAAAAAAAAAAAAAAAAAAAACACGGCCCATGCCCATCTCTAGTTCCAACTGAAGATAAATGTTTTATCTGTCTGTCTATATGTCTGTTTATTCCGGCTAATCTCTGACACCGTTGGACCGATGTTGACGGGACTTTCACTGGCATATAGGTGTTGTAATAAGAAGTAACATAGGCTACATTATTTAAAATCGGTGGGGGAGGTGCCCCACAACCTATATAAGCGAAAAACAAAAACCGAAATATCTTTGCATCTATGTGAGGTGATGATGGGATCAGGAGAAGTGAGTCCATTAGAAAAGTGGGGATGGCTTGGGTTTCTATAGGAAACATATATACTTGCATCATTCATTTTGAGAAAAGTTTTTACGGGGCGCAGTGAAGCGCGCCGGGTGCAGCTAGTCAATTTATATATATTACTAACAGAGAGAGAGAGAGAGCGTATGAATGATAGCTCGCCATCTTTAAATCGTTAATGGTCATTCGAAATGAAAAATGATAAGAGAAACCAAAAAAAAAAATTATAAAATACCATCCAATGATACACTACTTGATATAGTTTATCAACTTTAACTTTTTTGTGTCCCTTGTGGTCCGATCTTGGCCTATATGAAATATTTTCTAGCTAAATAAACAATAACAATAGAAAAAATTTTCATACATAAAGAAATATAGGGCAGATTTGTTTTGGGGCTACCCTGTTCTTTCTTGTCCAATATTTAATATTTGATAAGGGGCCGTTCAAGGCCGTTCAGACGTAATACAATTATTTATTTTGTGAGTCTGCTCACTTTCTCGTCGTTCTCATCGAGTCATTCATCATCATGGTGCTCTAAATGTTAAATAATACACATCAGATCATTGCATGTGATAGCCTCAATTTTATCGTCGGACAAAAATAATCGTAGATCATTTGCTGGAAATCTATGAGTGAAGCACTTAAGCGTAGAGCTAAAGTGACTAGAAGATTAAGATTGCCCTCCTTCATCCAAAACCAAGTCATCAACTGTTTGTTTTACTTTTACAGGTGGTGGAAGAAACCTGTTGTCTAGTAATCTAAATAGGCCACTTCTTGGACGACAGCATTCTATATTTCTACATTTTACAATTTGAAGCAAGTATTGGCTTTCACGCAAATGTTCTGAATGCCATTTAATTGTCTGGAAAATCAGGCAGATCTTGTTCACCTGTAACATTATAGCCATCCTTTTCCATTGAACTCCATACTTCAGCTAATAGATTTCCTGCAAATTCGAAATTGGATCTTCCTAAATGTTCATCAATTGTTACGCCACGTTTATCCAAATGAAACCCAAAATGGTCATGAGGTAATATTAAACCAGCCAGTTCCCGACTAAGAGGAGCCATTCTGCGCTCTACTCTGTTATACGCACTTCTTCCAGGAGCATTGGTAGCTAAAAACAATGCATGGAGATCATGTCGCTTAAAGTGTTGTATAGCAAACCCTATGACTTTTTGATAACGCGGATTTTCATCTGGCCCTCCATCAACCGTCATGATTACCACTGGTCTTACTAGTCCATGGTAAGTTTTAGCTAATGGTCGAAACTCTTCAAGTTCGGAGCGTCTAAATCTTGAACATGAGTATTAGCAGTAGATGAACTATGCTTTCCACTTCGAATAGCGATGTATGTTGGTCCAGAATATCCAACGGCTTGCGGTTGTCCTAGCATACTGGAAGTGATTTTGATACCAGCATAAGCAGATGGTATTAATTTATGACGCTCAGCGATTACCCAATCGTGATCAGGCAATTTGATTCTATATGCCATGTGCATTAGAAGAGGTGCTTGCTTTTTTGCTGCAGTTACGCCAATAGGGACTCGAGCTTTATCATCTTGAGATATGAAAAAAGAGCGTTCGATCTGGTCCAAGCTATGGGTGCTATGTTCTCTAAATAATCGATTGATGTTTCAGCGAACTTGCTATCTAATTGTCTCTTGTGGTCTTGATCAGTTTGAGCCCGAATGAGCTTAACAGGGACTGTCGATACATGTCTTCGTCCCTCTGCAGAATTAGATTTTCTGGGAATCAAACGAAGATATGTCCCACTGCGACTAATGTCCAATCCTGTTTTACGTAACTCTTGTGTGAGTTCACCAAGAGTTTTTACGCTGCGAATAGATTCCGTTCGTCTTCTATCATCTGCTGCACTCCCACATAAAGCTATATTCGCAATTGTTTTCAATAGTGATGGTTGATTGCTTTCAAGATTAGGACGTCCCACTGAATCTCTCAGAGATTCTTTTTTTATTTCTAGATTTACATAACTACAAAGTATACAATAAAAAACTGCATTTAAAGATTATTTAAAGCCAAGAAGAGGGCTATTTAGCAGGTTTCTTCCACCACCTGTAAAAGTAAAACAAATAATTGATGACTTGGTTTTGGATGAAGGAGGGGAATTTCTTAATCTTCCAGTCAATTTAGCTCTTCTCTTAAGTGCTTCACTCCCTCACTGTGTTTTGTGTGCATTAATTTGTTTGGTCCAAAACGTGGATAAGAACTAATTTCGCGTGACATGTGCTGAGGTTAAGTTTGCTTATGAAAAGTTGCTCGGTATTTACAAAGAAAATCATCGAAGTGCTTCCGCTGTTGCGGGTTGGATTTTTGAGGAACTGAAGACATATAACTTAAACACGGAGAAAAGCGATGAAATTATTAGAAAAGTAAGGAGCTTTGACTTACATATCAGAAAATGTGGCATTGTAACCTAAGGATATGACGGAATAACCGGACAAAGCTTTTATAAACAAAACTTTTTTGGCTGCGATACAATGCTATTCGACCAATTATTTTTCAAAACAACAATATTTCCACTAAAATTAATGGATGATATTGGAATTATTTTGTGGATAAATCGTACTTCTCAGTCCATTAGTTTTTGTAGGACAATCAAACTTGAATTTATCAAAGAAAGCAAAGTCCACATTCTTAAAGAGAAAAAAACTTCGACGATCAAATAAAAGATTTGTCTTCATATTTATGTACAGTTGTAAATGGTAGAAATATTACAGTAAAATATGACTTTAAGACGGAAAAGTTTTAACCATTTTGACCGTAACTAAAGCTTGCCAATTATGTCCCATCTGTGGAGCAAGTCTAAAATATTTTATGAAAAGTGACAATATGGACTCACTAAAATTTAAGCCCAGGTCTGACGCAATAGGAGTCCACTTGAGTCCACTTGAGTCCACTCCACGCAAGGATTCTAATAGAATTGAACTCAAGATATCGTAAGATAGAGATGAAAATGGAAAAAATGAGATATCGAAACAGAGAAAACCAATTCCAGAGAAGATGTGGAAGAATATGGCCCTACATGTCGACAAGCCTAAACAGAATGGAAGTGAAAAGAAGAGCCTTTGCAAAACCTAAGCTACTGGCTAAAATCTTATGCCTTGATGAGTCTCTCATCGCATATTTTCACATTTTAATTGTGATTTCTTGCCAGCTGTCAATTGATGTCAAACAATTTCAAAAATATTTCCAAAAAAACCTTTACACTTTATATGTCCTTTTACTCATGGTTTCCGATGTTGGTAACAGTCCATAACGGTTAAGTGCATGGTTTCCAAATAATAGAAGCATCTGTACTGCCTGTAGGCCTCAAAAGCACGCAACAAATATTACAAGAGAGAGATAGATGTTTTCGAAAGACCAATGGATTTCTCAGTTCCTAGTAATGATAACAACAATAATATTTCCCCAGAAACTGATCATACAATCATACAATGCACGTAAAAATTTGACATAATTTTTTTTTTTTAAGTAATAACCACGGTTTGCGAAATTATAGAAATCTCACCAGTATAAGTCTCGTCAGAAGCAGGTCCAGTACTACAACATTTCTTTACGTCTTCTTGACGGGTATATAAAATGCAAAATGTTAAAATAAACTCGTAAAATTCCAGCGAAGTCCTAGTCAAATGCAAAAAGAACGAAGTCTCTATCTATTACCCTTTCCGAGATCATTTCGTTCGTACGGACGGAAAGACGGACATGGCTATGTCGATTGATCTATTGCTCCTGACCATAATGGGGGTAGCTTTGGGAGTCTCCGACAATTATTTCTACCTGTTACATACATTTCCACAAAACCAATAGGCTCTTGTATTTTCGATATAGGGCCTAAAAATTAGAGGATCGTTTTAAAATTATACAAGAAAGGAATTAGTAACTTTAAAACAAGAAGTAAACTTTAATAACTAAAGCGGAATTTAGTGTTTTTAGTTTTTTTATATATTCTAGTGCCAATTATTGATAATTGTCCGGATTTATCAAGTGGCATATCTTGATTACAACTCATAAGGACTAAGGTAAAGCTTCGATAATAGTTTGCTGAAATAATTCCGTTTTGAAGAATGTCTATAAAAAAATCAAGAAAACATCCTTTTACCCTCTAAAACTTAAAAAAGATAAATTTTCTTTTTAAAGGTGCCAGCTAATTTGTGGACGTGTGAACAGAATAAACTCTCTTAAATAGGCTGCGTTGGGCTAGTGATACGACGGTAAAAGAACAACATGCAAGAAACTGAAACAAGCCTTGATTGGAACAACAAAGTCAAAACGAAGATGGCTTTTCGCTTGAAACAAATCACTCCCTCACTAAACCTTCAAATCATGTTCAGATGTGCAGTGAGACGATGGATATGGCTGCCAAGGAAGTCAAGAGATGTGACAAACATTTTGTACGACGAGGAGTGTCGCAATAATAATACAGAAAAGATCGTCGCCTACAAAAAACCTCTACAGTTTGGATCAACACGACCTATTTTAGAGTGATATCGAGAAATGGAGAGAAAAGTAACGGCTTTCAGACACAAAATATGGAGCAAGAAAGGAGCGAGCTTGAAGATGTTGAGAGGTTATTTGACAGAAATGAAGCTCGAAAACTGTAAAGGTCGAACGTCTGACCGAAATGGTGTGGTACATAGAAATCTCTGAGAATAACTAAAGCGGAATTTAGTGTTTTTAGCTTTGCTCTAACCTACTTGGAGCCGATGAAGGACACATTACATGATGACGCTATGTCACACATATAAATCAAGATCTACAAGACGTTGATACTTCCGATGACTTGGACGGTGATTGAATTAGATGAGAAGGCGTTGTAGATAAATCAAAAAGCTTAAGTGACGCTTAAGAAGAATAAAAAATAAGTTACTCTTGGATCATAGAGTTCAAAACATGTTTAAGCTAATTGGTTGCGAAAAGGCTTGTCTCAACATCCTGACGAATTTGTATATAAACAGAAAAATCTTTGAAGTTGTGCTGAACATATTCACAAGAAATCGTGGGTGACTTTCACAGACATAGTATACGTGTAATCGAGCAGCGATATAACCGAGCAGCGTATAAGGTTTAAGGTCGCATGGGTGTGGTATAACAACTTAAGGTGGAGTGTCAAATTGACAGAAACATCATAAATGAATGCTGGCTTTTAAATTATTTTTAGGCTATGTCAACGTCAAAATGTCAACTAAAGCTTAGATTTTTATTATGGTAATTTTTATTAAAAGTTTAGAACTAAATTCTAAGTCAATGGTCATAACTTCAATTTTCGGTTGTAATAATCAAACAACTAGACACGAAGGGCATGCTTTGCAACTCTTGTTTCAAGAGACTTTAATGCATTTTTTCAAAATCCGCTGTAACTGCTGATGATGGAAACAATAGTAGTTTGCAGTTTTACTATATGAATTGCGATGAATTGGTTCTGTGAAACTGTTTGCATGGAATACATTTACTGCTTTTCTCAATTTATGTATTTAACTTCAGTTGCACAGCGCATTTCAAATGGCTTAAATACATTTGGAATATATTTTATTTAATTTATTTATAAATTCATTCAACGCATCTTTAACCCGATTTCCTTAATCGATTATGAATGCTGCATTCCACGTTTATGTCGTTATTACAGATAGTTTGAGCAATGATGCACCACCACCCATAGTTCCTGGAACGGCATACGGCGGGAAATAGTATTTTTAGTATGATTGATGTTTCGAATGATTGAAATGATGATAAATTGTTGAAGTTTGTATGAGCTACACGCAGTGCTCGAAATTCAGTGTGAGGAAAATTGTCTGCACTAAGTATCTGTGTGTCTGCTGCTGTGCATGAGTGTGTGTGTGTGTAAGTGTCAATTTTTTATGAAGCTTATTGAAATTTTAATATGCTTGAGCTGCATTTCAATTTAATTTAACATCTTAAAGATTTAAGTTCAGTCAACTGAGAATTATGAAGTTGTATAAATTTGTATTAAAAGTTTAAAGAAAATTATTGCATTTAAAATAAACTTTATGCTTTATGTATTGAAATAACGAAATATATATATGTACTTGTATAATTATTTAGAATTATTTTATAATATTATTGTTTTATTTTAAAAGGTGTTGGAGTGAATAAATTTTAAATTAAATAAATATATATTTTACTTTTATTCTAGAAAGAGAGAAGACGTGGCGTGAGTATTTTCAAATGATATTTGTAGGTAGACAATTAATACTTATAAGCGTTTTTGCGGAGAATAAAGTTTTATTTTAAATACACTTTATAGACCAATCACTTAAAAATTTTTTCCATACAAGATCCCAGGAAAGAGGGACAGATTTACATGAAGGCTACCGCACCCAATTGTTTGATGTAGACATAACGTAAGGTAAACCATGTTTGGTCTTTCTAACAAAATAAACAGCACCATTAAAAAAATATTCATACAAAAAATCAGAAAGAGGAGCTTGTAAGTTAAAGACAAACAATGATAAGCATATTTTAGCTTATATCGTTCTACATAAACAAGTTTTTCTTACAAACTCTTATAAACTATACATAAGTTTGTATTGGGGCTAACCCCAAAACGGAATACGTTATGTGGTTATGTCAAAAATAAAGCCTAGTATGAACCTCAGAAGAAATATTGAAGTAGAGAAAACCATAATATAAACATTATTTCTTTTGTGAGTTCATCTCATGTTAGTAAGAATATCTTAAAAAATTTCTATGTAGCGATGCCACAAAAAAATGTATGTTTTTCTGCCAGCAGCCTGAAACAAATATCTTTTTATATTTCTTCACGTGACCCTAGCCCTGTTTTTGTACATTTTTCGAGCAAGCTGTAGGTTGCATATATGTATACACACCGTAGACACAGTGACCCACAGCGTATTGTGACTGACACCTAATTCAACTTCAAATGCATATACAATAACTTCTAAACGAAAACAAATATGAATAAGTTAGAGAAAATATTTTCATTTATTTAAACATTCAAAATTTTAAAATAAAAAAACGATAAAAGTGGAAAAAACTTATTTCAACCTGCTTAGAAAACGTAGTATAGAAATGATTGTAATTTTTATTTTTGAGCTGAGTACTTAATTGAGCGCTGATTTGGCTGACAGCCATTTTAAATCTATTCGGAAAAGAATGGACTGACTTCCTAGTTCCGGCAGTTAATTCAGACCAGTTTCGATCCACCATAAATTTTTAATATTATTGAATTTCAGATAAATAGATTATTCAACAGCAAACAATTGTTCATCATTTACTCTGTTAATAAAATCAAATCCTTGATCGTTTGTCGAGATTCTTAGTCTTCAATAAACTCCAAATTTAGAGCAACGGTTGATGGCATACAGACCCCAACCATGCCTGCCAATCCCCAATTTAGAGTTGAAAACAGGTTCTTATTCTATATATACGACTTCCATTACACATACGATGGGCCTGAGGAACCACATATATTTCATTTTAAAGATTTGTCGTATGTTTAAGGGCTGCTTGATGAATATATAGATCGACTTATTTTGTCAAAAAAAATTAAAAATTTCTGTACACTTTAGGAATCTAAGACGTTTATGCGAATTTTAATGCGCTACAAACCTTACGACAAACTAAAAATACCTTTTCACACCATGTGTGAATGGTATAAACAAAAAGAAAAAAAACCTACTCCAACAAGTTGGTTTGAAACATGAGACACAAATGGCCTTGTTGTATTGCACCTACAAAATTGAATAAAGTTGATCGCCGAATAAAGAAGCGAATCCAAATGTACAAGGTGTGTCTCGAAATTTCCCAAACTTTTTTTCCAAGGCATTTTCTGGTGGCGCCACCTTTTGGCGAGGAAAGGGGCATCTTTCATTGACATTCCCTTAAAAATTTCATGAAATTTGGAAAAGTGGAAGTGGAGTTATAGTGTCTAATGTGACAGTAAGTTTTTGTCATCGGTATCATCTAATATTAAGTTTTGTTTTAAGCTTGGTGAAACTTTTACCGAAACTCACGAATTGATGAAACAAGTTTATGGGAACAATTGTTCATCTCGTACCTCCATTTACGAATGGTATACACGTTTCAAAGACGGTTGGGAAGACTTGAAAGACGACTAACATTGGCGCCGGCCGAAATCTTCAGAAATTCAGTCAGTGAATTCATCAAATATGAGTCGAAATCGTCATTGCGGTTCATGGAATCGGATTGTCCAAAAACTCAATCCATCGCATTTTGATCGATCATTTGGGCTTCAGGAAAGTGTGTGCACGATTGGTTTCGCATCAAAATTCTAAAGCACATCATTAAATATGCCAAACATTTTCAAAACTTCCTTATCAACATTGTTACTGTTGACGAGACATGGTGTTTTCAGTACGACCCTGAAATCAAGCGTAAAAATGCTGAATAGAAGCCGCCCGGTGAGCTAAAACCCAACAAATCACGTTTGGAAAAGTCAAAAGTGAAGACAATGTTGATTTGTTTCTACGATTCGAAGGACATTATTCACCAAGAGTTCGTTCCACCGAGCAAAACAATTTATGGGACATTTTATCTTGGTATTATAAGGCGTATACTCTGTCGTATACGTCGTATTCGGTCAGAATATCGCTAAGAAGGAAGGAAGAAAATTCGAAGTTTGACCATCAACCACTCGCCGTATTCGTCTGATTTGGCACCATGTGACATTTTGCTGTTCGGCAAGCTAAAATTATTCATCAAAGAGCGGCGCTATGCTCATGTGGAGGCCATCCAATAGACACGCAAATCAACAAATCGCCAATATCAATATTTTTCATGGCTGCCAACAACGAAAAAGCTTTCATCTGTACGCCTTGTTATGGTTGAGCCGCCAAAAAAATTCGATGACCTGGTTCAATGTCATAGGTGTCAAGATAAAGGAGCTGGCTATAGCTCGTTAGAATGTACAAAAACCAGAGAAGATTAATCAAAATGTATGCATTATAGAGAGACGCATACTGTATCATATGAAGGCTAAAAAGTTTATATTGCAAGCAAACAATGTAATGGTCCGCAGCAAGCTAAACCATACCAAAAGGTTGCTCCAAGTCAGATAGCTACCCCTCATACTGTATCTCAAATTGTTATGAATGTCATGAGCTATTCTAGCGTTGTTAGAGACTACAAGCCAAACAAAGCTAGCCACAAAATTGAGCAACAATAACGGCACCATTTATGCAGGAAATTATGAAAACGCCAACATCAATTGAAAGGACGTGTTAATTGAGAGGAAGTTTGATCATTTTGCTGCATTAACTCAGCTTCGAAGCACAGTACTGGCCAAATTATGCAAGCTGGCGGGTTGTACTCTTAAATGCAAATGGCATGTGTCTAAACAGGCCAGCGATTTAACGATTCGTTAAAGCAGATCATATCGTTGTGTTGCTGGTGTCTAAAACATTTTATACTAATAGGTCATATATTAAAAAATAATGATACGAGGTAATAATTTCTAATCTTCACAGTGGCAGAGCTCGGAATGGTGCAGCCGTACTTACCGAACCGAACTTACATGGGTGCAATGCCTGTCGGGTTTATCACTAGTAGCTGCTGATGCATATGTTAAACCTTGCAAATGTTTCAACTGCTGTTTGATAATCTTGGAACAATATTCCTGCTGTAACTTCAACAAATAGAATCCTTGGCTGATAAACCCCTAAAGTCGTGCTCTGTTTCACTGCATTAACAAGAACAGCTTGCACAGTCACTCATCAGGAGAGCCCACGTTCAGGAACACTGACACGAGAAAGTTGCCAGTAGACCGATCAACAAGTCTACGGGGCTAGTGAAGTTATTTAAGATAACACCAACAACAACAACAACATGAATATACTCATCAGCACGACTGACGAAATTGATGTTTGATATTGAAGAAATAACGCGGCTCATACATGACACTGCTCAGATTGTGACTCCTGACCTTAGAGCTTAGAGAAACTCGCCTGAAGTATTGACTTTCGTCAGAGACGTAATCTCAGGAGAGTCTGTCTGAGTCATCCTCTTGATAAAGCAGCTCTCAACAGAGCTACCAACGAGCTAAAATAGTTGCTTTATACAATGCTTAGCCAAGGCGTGAAATTCTACATCAACTAGCTTGAGCTTAAGTGATAGTGATCCAAAATGCTAGTGGCCTGTGGTATCGAAATATAAAGTCAATGAGATCGCTGTTCATCTACATACTTCATTTATTCCATTCAATACTTGTGCCATGCAGAAACAGTGTAATATCTTGTCTGTAATTACCCATTAACTATATTTTGCTCAAAGTGATATAGTGGGCCTTCAAGACGCCACCAAATTGATGGTGGCGTCTTGAAGGTCCATCCAGACAACTGCTTGACATTATTTACGGCAATAGTCAATAGCTGCTTACAACTTGGAAGTGTGCCGAAGTGGTTCTTATTCGCAAGCCTTGCAAACGAAGGCTGATTCCAGATCACCAATTTGGATTCAGACATAGGCATGGCGTCCCTACAAGGCTCAGTTCTTTGACGTTAACTGCTCCGGTAGAAAGTTATTATAAGGGGTGAGGGATGAGGGAAGTCCGTCTGTCTGGGTCTTCGTATAAACAACGAGAATTTGGAGACTATAATAGATAGAGCCTTCACGTTTAAATATTTAGATTCCACCACTCTAATAGGCGGTTGGTATGAACCATATCAACCACTTCTTCTGAGATTCTGGAGGCTATAAAAAACAGATATTTGGAACTTTAGTCTTTTCTATTTCCTCTTCAGATAGCTAGTATTCAATGATCGTAACAACGCCTCTCTAAGGAGTAGTACTGTACCACCTTTCTGAGTTTTTGGATAAAAAAAATCGTACTTTTTCTTGTTTTAGCTAAAAATGGCAGGTTTCTTACTTCTAATCAAATAAAAAATTCTTTATGGAATCGTAAAGGAACACCAGAAGGTTTATACCTCATTCATATCGGTCCCCGTTTTTGAGCTTTTGTATGAACAAATTTTGTTTGCTGTTTGTCATGAAACGACTAAACTAAATAAAAACATCCACACGGTTCTATATAGGAATATATCACCCAGAAGGGTTAATGGGTGTAGGCCGAGGATACTTCACTGCAGTGGTTTGTCTAGATTTTCTTTATAGTGAATCATTCTCATACTTATTTAAAACAAGTAAGGAAATTTCCAGTCGGTCGTAACCGACTGTAAGAGGCCCTGTACCAGTTCCAGTGGCGCCTAACAAACACATTAAATGTTTCCCGAGAATATGACAAAACACATGACCACTTCTCACTGCGCGAATATGAATGAAAAAGAAAAGGGGGGTCGTTCAAATTCAATTGCTTATAAAATCGTCATTTATTATCCGATTTTGATGAACTTTTTTGGATTTGTCGGCTAAGAAGGACGTTAACTTATATACTGGTGTACTCAATTTTTTTTGTGCCGAAGAAATTTTTACCCTAAGGGGTGATTTTATGGGGAAGGGGTGGAAGGGCAAAATTTTAAAATAAACTTGTGAAATTCCGGAGCAGTCCTAGTCGAATGCAAAAAACACGAAGTCTCTATCTATTACCGTTTCCGAGATCCTTTCGTTCGTACAGACGGACGGACGGACAGACGGACATGGCTATATCGACTCCTCTATCACTCCTGACCATAATGGGGGTAACTTTGGGGGGTCTCCGACAATTAGTTCTTCCTGTTACATACATTTGCACAAAACCAATAGGCTCTTGTATGAGAGCTATACCTTCTTGTGAACACAATTGGGTAACTTTCACTAGTATGTTATTTCTGGTTATATTTCAAAGACAGAGGGAATATATCGCATTAAAATAGTCAATTATAACGACAATAGATGAACGGTAATGGTTAGAACGCCTTTCATTGTTAAGTTGATTGGGAATGTCAATACTTTATCGGAGTTCGTTGCTTTTTAAAGGCGTTGCATCTTTTGTGACTGCATTAAAACACTATTCACACTTTCTTTGTGACGATAGTAAAACTCGTCTTAATGAAAATGAATCGTATTATATATAAGTTAGGTAATTTTTTTAGGTATGAGTTTTGACTAAATGTGTAAGTACTTACATATATACAAGTGTACCCCAAAAAGTGTTCAAGTGTTCGGCCTACCCTCGAACATTCTGCTTTGTCATACCTATATTCAAAGTTAAGTGATTCTAGTTTAAAGTTGAATCGACTTAGCTTCTCAAACTATTTAAGAGCATTTACAGAGCAGTAGGATTTGCTTGACCAATAAGTGTGATGAATCCCATCAATCGAAGCAACTACACATTCCAATTAGTTCATTTGTCTGACAAGCATGTTGCACAAGACTTCCGAAAAAGTAATAAATATATTTGCTAGTTTCTTTTTCGGCCATTTTCGAACGAAACTCAATTTAAGAACGCTTACACTTAAGTCAGCACTCAGTCTGCAGGACTAATTTACGCACTGAGCGATGACTACCCACTCCTTCTTTTAATTGCTACTCTCGGGTAAATTTCTGCGCTTCAGTGCTACTGAGTTTTCCGCGCGAAGGGTCAATTGCAGATGTTTTTGCTTGGCGTGTGGCGCGTTATAACGACTTAAGTAGCTTTATTATATTTTATTTCCGACAACTATGCCATGCCAATTCCCTTCAATGCTTACAGCATTTTGTCAAGTAGCTTCACGTACAAATTCCAGCGGGGGAACGACTATCCACGTAAATATTGCGTAAAACGACTTCGAGCTGCTAACATTTTCCATTGCCATTCGCAAACGTTTGTGCACCATTTGAAGAATGACGATAGCGGTGGAAAGCATTAAAAGAACGCAGTTCTAGCAACGCAATGTGCAATGACTGATGCTTTGCGAGCATCCTTCGAGAGTATTGCAAGGTAATATTCTAGAAGGCTGCGTTTTTATGCTTTTGCACGTATTGTGGTCGTCTTTTGTAAGTAATTCATTATGCGTCTTCGCTCTGATGAAATGCTTTATTTCTTTTCTCCTTTCGTGTTGCTGTCAATTGTTGCAAGTGAAAGAACAATCTTGGAAGCATAAAATAAAATATTGTAGCTTATATGTTTTATAGTATGTGCTTACATATTGTATAAATACTTAAAAAAGAGACAGCATAGAAACGTATAAAAGCTCATGAGAAACATCGAGACAAAAAAAAAAAATTACTGTCACGTTAGACTTCCGGTAGCAGGAAACAGCGAACAAACAAAGCACGCATCCGTCGCCATTTCATCAACAACAACCTCAAGTGGATGTGGGCAGAAATGGAAACAGCATCAGAAAAGCACTGCCAACAAAGCGATTTCTATATGGAAGGAAACAATATTTTTGTAACATTTTCATTTCATATTATGTAGCATGTATGAACAGCATAATACAGTACGTGTATGATTTCGTCATGAAGTTTGTAACAACCGTGGAAAGAATTCAGCCATAGCCAGTTAAAAAGTTATATCTTATGACACTTTTTAAATAGTTGCGAAAAACTTTATAATTTGAAAAATAAATAATATGTTTTAGCTTCTAACAATAAGTTGAGATAAGATGAAGCAAGGATCCTTTCGTACTTCAACCGGAAGTTCATCTAATGTGCAAAGATATACAGAAATTATCTGATATATGTGGTTGAAGTGCGCCCTTCAATATTTAAGATTTATTTTGGAAAAAAGTATATGTTAAGAGCACTAGATTAGTTTTTATAAAAAGGGAAAATAAATCTGTGCAAAAATTTGTAACAATCAGAAGGTGTTGAGGCGGACCCTAGAAAGTGTATATACTCAGTCAGCATTAAAAGTCGACTCGATATAGATATGTCTCAATGCCCGTCTATTGGTTTTTCGTTTAAAATTTGATATTTAATCTCTCCTATACCCTATAGGTTTACTGAACGCACGTACTCCTCTCTAAGGGCTAGTACTCATAGGTGCCTGCTTCCTCTTGAGTTATTAAATGAAAAAATGTTTGTGTATTTCACTTCAAATGTAATAAAATGTGTGTTAAGAATGCATCACCATACAAATTACATAAAAGTTCAATAGGGTACAGGTAAGATTGAATGAAAACTAGAGGACTCGTTCCCGCATTTATATAAACATGGACATACAAACAGAGGGACTTGACAAGATCGTAATTTTGAAGTGATCAGCATTATGGTCTCAAATGCCTTATTGTTTTTTTAACAAAAAATTCGTGCTACAAAACACTTTCAATCTATTAATTTTTTAAATATGAATCTTGGTATTGTATGTAATTTAAAAAACGTGTTTGTGATCAAAAAATTATTAAGGAGGAGGGATAAAAAATGTCTTTATGTACAGAAATATTAAGCAATTTTGCAAATAATTTGTTATATTTTGAGACATCATACAATTAGACGTGTAGGACAAGTCCTACTGGTGTTTCTATTTTCGATCATAAGAAATGCCAAAATGCTATTTGGAAGAAGGAGTCTGTATAGGGTGCCATTCATGCGTGTCAAGTTGGCTTCGAAAAGAGTTTGCGAGATGCAATCACACATCCATGGGCTACTATGAAGATCCTGCATAACAACGCATATCGAGCACATTCTTCATTGTAGCGAGCAACACCAACGGTTTCGTGCCTAAGGAAAGAGAAGATGTTAGCTGCCAGCACTGTTAGCACCTTTTGAGCCGAGCTGGAAAAGTCAGACGAGACAAAAAAAAAATAGTACCAACAACTTGGCAGCTACCACTGCACTATGGGCAAAAAGTCCGTTTTTTTGGCCTCATTACCAATTTTGAAGATAGAAACATGAAACTTGGTACATATACTTAAAATATAAAGATAGAATTTCGGCTTTATTTGTTTTTTTCAGTTGGACCACGCCTTCCTTGCCGCCCAACTTACCATAAGGTTACAATTTTCGAATTTTTGTGTACAATTATGTTTTCAAATATTTTAAAGTTATATATTTAAGAAATATTCAATAAATGTATTTTAATTAATGCATTTTAAGCAATTCACATTTTAAAGTTGATTTGGATCCCTGCAAAATTGAATCGAACATTAGTTAGAGCACAATATTAAGTTTTGTGGCGCCATACCTTGATACCCAGTTAATAATTTATTCGTCCCAAAACTCTTCATCCAACTCCAGGGTATCCAGCCCGAAATATTTCGATTTCATCATCTCCGCTTTCTTCTACCTGTTTATTACTATTATCTTCACATGCCCCTGTTCTTGAAAGCTCAATATCAGGAGATTCCAAAAGAGCTATAACTTCTGTCGGTAGCCTTTTTTTGTGGTTTAATCTTTGGCGTTCCTTCAGATTTATAGCAGAAAGCAGTGGGTCAGAAGAATCTAATGCTCTGTTGAACACGTCTGACATAGTATTTAGGCGGCTGCTTTTCCTAGCATGAGATAGCCTATCGCGTTTGTATAAATTATTGCGCGCTTCTGACGCATTTTCGCCGAGAGCTCATAGAGGAAGTATGGATGTTTCCATAATTTGGTGCCCATGTACCAATACCTTGTGCACAGTTGGAGACCATTCATAATATTAATACTCACAAGATATGGCAATTAAAATGATATACAAATTTTTCAAAATAGTCTCGTTAAAATTTAAAATTGTTGATAAAGTTTTCACATCTGCAAAAGCTCTTCTGGCGGTATTTCCATTGTTGCTATTGCCACTTCCATTTTGCTTAGGATTGTCTACGTTAAGACCCATTTCATCCCAGAATCTGCGTTGAATGATTTGTTTCCTTAATAAAACCTCATCTTTGTCAGAACCTGTGACTCGCCATTTCTTAAGATCAATTCTGTACGATACTTTTAATACAAACTCGAAGAATCGTATCCATATATTCAGAGGACTTACTCCATATTTAAGGCTATCAGTATAGATCTGAAAGTTTATTGAATCAATATTTTTTGTCTTCAAAAGTTGATTTGGCTTAGCACCACATAATGGGCAGGATTGGCATGAATTGGTACCAGTTAACACATTTAAAACTTTGCCATCGATTAAAGTCAAATGTGCTTCATATTTTACTACTATTTTTTGGTTCCCGCAATTGTAGGTGTGCTCTTCAAGTTTTTTTATTTGCTCGTCCAAGTTCCTTTTTTCATTTTTTATGAGTTCATTAGTTTCCCTAATAAATTCCATTTTGAGGGGCCGGCAGAATCTGACTGATTGTGGAGAAGGATTTAACCAAATAATTTGATTTTGGCAATCTATTAATTTTAAGGGAATTAGCGACAGACTTACTGTATTTAAAATATGTGAATATCGTGAAGAAAAACTTGTCCCGATCGGAATATACCGAATTTAAACTCTTACGACAAATTAAATTTCTTTGTTTGCAATCTTCTGTATTTAGTTTATTGATATAAAGAATCATTTATGGTGCCTAAAGTTACCAATACACTTCTTGCTTGAATATGCCCGTTTTCCAATTTTTGTATCATACAAAGTTCACTTTTTCGTAGTTGGTCTTTATAAAATCAACAAATTTTCACAAGTTTCTTCTCCAAGCATACTTAGGCCCTGTACCGTCTGGCCGTCCGTATGAACGAAAGGATCTGGGAAACGGTAATAGATAGAGACTTCGTGTTTTTTGGACTACTCCGGAATTTTACAAGTTTATTTTGAAATTTTGCAAAAATTTTGCTTAACTCTTACTTCTTAAAATAATTTACGGTACTTTAAAGGAAAAATGCGAAAAAAAACCAATAAAACTTAAAGAGGTTATTCTAAAATATAAAAATCATAACATTATTCCTGTTCCTACTCATGGTAGAATTATAGAAAGTAGCGCAACTTTCACAATATATGTAGCTGAGAGCAGTATAGCGTAAAAAAGACAGATCGCCTTGTTTGGTTTTTTTTTGTTGTTTCTGCTACATAAAACGTTGAATGAAAAAGCGATAACTTTGTTACTCTCTCAACTGTAGCTATCCTCTCTCAACTGTAGCTATTTTGAGAGCGCACGGCTAAGGTGGCGTCACTATGTATTATTACACTATGTTCATATTCAAGTGAGCGGCAGTGTTCGAAAAAAATACCTTGTTCTCACAATATTTTGAATTATTTTGTTGTTGGCTCGGGTACTCTGGTACTAATCTCATATTACAGATCGGTGCCAAATAATACAAACGCGTCGTCGTTTTAAATACAAATTTTCTGATTAATGATATATAATTTAATATCAATTTGGTTTGTTTTGTTTTATTAAATAGCTTACAGAATGTTTTTTAATGAACTAAATGCAACTCTACTATAATTCATTTTTCGTAAGCGCTTACTGTACAAAGCAAACCCAACTTCTTAGTTTTTGTACAAATAATTTTTTATTGTAGTTGTTACTTAACGTAAAATCTAATAAAATATTCCTTATAAATCCCGATCGAAAACTAGAACTTATGACACCGTACAAATCTTCACAGCCTGATTTGTCAAATTTGGATTAATTTACGTCAATCCTAATCCATGAAACTCCACTTCGGACAAACTAAAAGGAGTAGCTTCTATACAAAAAGGTGATTTTATAAATACATGTGCGTCTGTCTGTAAGAACATCAAAAAACTTAGAGACTATAAAATTTAGAGTCTTCAAATTCGAACCATTAGACCCTCTGAAGCCCTCTTCAGATATCTATTATTTAACGAATGTTCTATGCTATAAAAACTAGCCCCTACCTTCTAAAATTTTGTATTAAATCGGGCATGTCACGTTAATCGAAAGGGAAATACAATTGCTTTGGTTTTAAAATTCCTCGAGTAAAACCCTAGTGTCACGGAAAATCGGGGGATTTCACTTTTCGGACATTTTATACGGAAACAGCTGGGGAATTAGCAGGATTGTCAGCACTATAACAATTATGTGTATTATTATTTTTAATTTCGATTTATTTGCTTAGGTGGGGGAAAAAATAATAAATAAAAATTTTTTAAAATAAGAGACGAAATGTATATTAATATATTGAAAATTAATTTTGTTCAAATATCTTTCACTACCTGAATTTAACACCATTTATTAAAGCTGCAATCTACTAAATCCCTCATGCAAACCTGAGGAATTTAAAACCAACCAAAGAATGTTTCCGTCACACCGAGAATTGGAATTTGGTTGGAATGGAATGTTCGTGACATGCCCGAATATGTTTGTTTTTCTAACTTTTGTAGAGTAAAACGACAAACTTGATTTATCTAACATCTGCGGTATTCTAAGAGAGGGCGTTACTTGTATTACTTCGCGTAGTGTTCATCCATGACTATATTCATTTGGAAGCTACTGCCACTGCGGATAGTTTTTATATATGTCATTTGGTGGAAAATGTCGAACTTTGTGCCAGATAACATGACGATAACATGACGAAAAGTGCAACCGAAATTCATCGTATTTTAGTTGCAGTTTATGGTGACCATGCTCTAGCTGAACGAACTTGCCAGAAGTGGTTTGAACGGTTTAAAAGTGGCAACTTCAACTTCAAAGAATGACACGGACAGCCAAAAAGGTTTTAAGATGAAGAATTGGAGGCATTGCTCGATGAAGATGCGTTCCAAACATAAAAAGAAGTTGCAACAGTTTTGGAATTTGATCAAGCAACCATTTGCAGACGTTTAAAAGCATTAGGATCCATTCAAAAGTTTGGAAATTGGGTTCCGTATTAATTAAAACCTAGAGACGTCGAACGCCGATTCTGCATGTCGGAATGTCGCCACAAAAAGAAGATAACCCAAGAAATCGTATGTGAAGCCCAGCCAACCATCAACAGCCACGTCAAAGTCGAATATCTACGGCTCCAAGGTAATGCTCTGTATTTGGTGGGATCACAAGGTTGTGTTGTATTATGAACTCTAGAAAAGGGGACCTCTACCGAACACAATTGATTCGATTGAATACTGCGATCGTGACCTTAATATGCTACCAGACACTAATCCATACTTTTCCATTATAACAACGCTCGGCCACATGTTGCAGGTCCAGTTAAAAACAATTTGAAAAACAGTGGGTGGGAAGTTCTGCCTCACCCCCTTATAGCCCAGACATGGCCCCTACTGTGTACTACTTGTTCAGATCAATGTAAAATGTCCTCATCGGAATACGAATTACATCAGAATAGGGTATCAAAAATTGGCTCGATTCGTTCTTGGCTGCCAAGCTGGAGCAGTTCTTTTGGAATGAAATCCACAAAATGCCAGAAAGATGGGCAAACGTTGTAGCTTCCGATGGATAATACTTTAAACATTGAATGTGTAATCATTTTTTCACAATAAAGGCTAGGCATCTCGAAGTCAACTACAATCGACAATATCGAATTTACCTCTGCTTTAAATACTTATTTCGATGCCGATTAGCATAAAGTTGCCTCGGCTGGTAGATCCTCACATATAGCCTACGATTGGCCTTGACATACTGGGTCCACATTAAATTGCACTACAACCGATTTTTCAATTACAAGAAAATGTATTAAGAAGTTTTTCTGGAGCAGATGGGAGATACATATGAATTGGCTTCAAAGTTATTTCTATTATTTTCTAAACTTAGTCTTCTGGGTTCTTTTGATGGCCTAGCGATACTTGAACTTAATAGTATACTCGATATAAGTGTTGATAAGCAGATGTTGGAGAAATACAAGATAGTTGTTCACTTTTATAATTAATTGTATTTTTTACGAATGTTAAATCTCTAATTTTTTTGGAGTAAGGAAAAATTAAATATCATTGGACAAGAGTCGCTTCATTGGCACTGATATTATTTGATATTATCGTCATATTATAAAATACACTGAAGAACTTTTTAAGCATCTCTGCCATCTACATGTTGATCTATTATATACATTCTAACATTAGCGATCAGTATCTCCAGCTTCAATGATTTCATCATGGATTGCTCAACCACTATATCGGCTGAAGTTTCACAAATTATTTTATCATAACATCTAATAAAAAATGCTTTTACAAGCCTTTGGTAAATGCTCTGGCTGTAGTATATCTTGCAGATACAAGTGTTCAATAAATAAAAATATGCAGGTGCTGTCGATTTCTCAAGCTTTGCATACAGGTTCATCAAAAGTAACATTGCATACATCACTGAGATAAAGCAGTTATACGTCTGTTGCCACTCGAATTATACAGTAGCAGATAGATGTTGCTCAAGATAATACGGGCAAATGAAATTAGGGATTGTATTTCTTTAAATGAACTTTCTCAGAGTCATATACAGCATGGAATTTTTTTATTTGCATTGATCGACCAATGATTTATATGTTGATATTTAAAATAATGATAATTGCAGCGTAGAATCGTTGGAGTCTTTGTACCAATATTACGCTCTATACTATTGATCTTGTCCCCTCAACTTATAAGCTATTAGTGTTTTGTAATCAATATTCTTCTGAAATAGACTTTTACATCATTGTATCTCTCAAACAAAATATACGATGTTGATTTCAATATAATATATTATAAGCATATATTTTTAAAAAGCACGAAACAATGCGCTTTAATAATATCTGAGACTAAAAACAATAAAATATGAAGTTAAATAATACAGCGTAAGGTGTCTCGAGATAGGTTAAGCCAATTTATAAAAATATTTCATAAATCTATTAATCAATTTTAAATAATAAAATTATTAATAAAGTAATTTATGCACTAAACAGATATATTTCTCGCTGAAGAGTATTTCAGCTTCGTTTCCACTGCCAATTAAAGTTTTCTCTTAGTTCTCGTGTTTTATTTACAAACGAGAATACAAACTTTGCTTGAATTAGATCCCATGAGTCTACTAGTATGGGAACATATTTATATACTCGTAAAAGTTTGTAGGTGTGTACAGACCCACATGGTTGCTTACATTTCAACTTATTTAAAGCACTCAACTGGTATGTCCGGTGTTTGTAGTAAAGCTGCAGCAATTTTTTCCAATTGCATAACATTTATTATTTAAGTATAAAATGACATAATTGACAGCCTATTATTCTGTAGATAATAGTAATTATATCTAAATAATGAGCGTGCAGTGCATTTTAATGTTACTAATTGTTTTTAGCTACAACTGCTAATTCTCAACAAATTTGGTTTATAAATCTTTGATTGATGATAGATTTTGCTAATTTTAGTAGCTATAATTAATAATTGTTTATAATTTATTTTTGTGATTTATAACTTAGTGCAATATTCTGCAGCGTTTTTAAAGCTCTAAACTAAATTGTAGAAAGATACTTCTCAAGTATATTTGCGGACATTCATTTCATTGTTCCACACATATTTCAAACTTAATTCTAAGGTCATATATCTTAGCGAGTACCTGCATTCGGTTAGATACCCCAGTTAGTTACGAAGAGAACGAAGTAAATATTTGTACTATGTTTCGTATAAATATTTCAAGTTAACAGCAGCAAAACGTGTTCAAGTTACAGAAACTTCTTTCTGTCTGCGTCATGTTTCAACACTTTTCAGCTGTAAGTACATATTTATTTTATTATTTTTGTCTTGAGCAGCAGCAGATTCTTTTGTTTCTCTAGTGGTCTCTCTCCATCTCTCTCCATCAGCTTTCTCTATTTTGACAAAAACTGACAGCAAAATTTTAACGCGAAGAAGAAAATAAATATTGAATCTGTTGAAAAGTACTTGCTGAGAAAAATTGAAAATAATTTTCTTGATATTTCTAAAAGCTTAACAAATTTGTTGACAACAAAATTTGCTCGAAACTTTTTACAAAATTAGAAAATGTGAACAAAAATCCAATATAGAATGACAACAGAAAATGCTTTTTTATTCAGTTGCAGCACTTTTTATTTAAATATTTAAATAAAATAAGCAAAAATAAAAACGCAAACCTGAGACAGTTTAATATCTACTACCATACGGAAATGTGGAAATGCAATTCATAATTTATTCATTATAAGTCAATTATCAAAAGTATTCAACATAATTATGCCAATTTGTTTGCATCCAATGATTTGCGGTGCTATCTAACCAACCAAAAATAGGTAAAATGTTTTCACTTTATCCAACGTTCTACCGTTGAGCTGTGGCTGTTCTCAATTTTCTGTTGCGGCGCATTGTTTACAGTAAATTTGGCTCGCGTTTCACTTCTAATTATTACAGACCTTGTCTCGTTTCTGATATTAACGAAGCATTGCCTGTTATTGACAAATTTAATTACGACCTTGGCCTGAACTCGAAATGTCAAAGTCTTGGCCGTTTATAAAAACAGCTGCACACTCATTCGCTTCTCAAATTGAAATTAAACACTGCTCAGTTCAATATGTAAATTTGAAGTATTTGTGTTTATGCAGAGGTTGTTGGTGGGGTTATGAACAAATCTTACAATCAGCAGGTTGAATTTCTTCAATATTAAACAATATATGCTCGCAACATTTAAAGATAGTCGAAATCTAAATAAAATGGGCCAAAGGTAGGTTACATACCAATGTTTGGTATTCCCATCATGGAACTAATATTTCAAAGATATTACATTTTGTCTGTTTCCTTAACACAAACTCAGATTTTTGTAATGAAGTTTTTTGGATGCTGCGCCCATTGCATTTATTTATATAAATATCATCTATTTGAATATTTCTAAAAGTATCCCTTTAAATTTTCTTCAAGATATTTTACTAACCCGTTACAAAATCGACGAATTATGTTGAGTCCAGATCAAATAACACGCAACCAAATTGATCATGTTCTGATTGACGGAAGGCGTGCATCGAGCGTGTTGGACGTGCGAACTTTACGTGGTCGCAGCAAAGGTACGCACTAGGCTCAACGTAGTGCACACCTTACGTTCCAACGTGCAACGAAAGCTAGACGTCGGCAAGAGGTTTCCCGACTGCTCCGGAAAACCACTCCGTCTTCTCGAGATATATGTGAGGAGTGGAAACATATCAAACGCTCCATGGACTGAGTAACGCGAGCTGTTAGAGAGCGATATCGAGAGAAACGGAGAGAGGAGAAACGCCTTTTCAGACGCAAGAAAAAGAAGCAAAAAAGTCGGGTGTTTGAGGATGTTGAGATTTTACGTGACAGAAATGAAGCTCGAAAATTCTATCAAAAGGTCAAGCGTCTGAATGAAGGTTTTAAGCCCGGAGCAAATTTCTGTAAGGATGACAATGGAAATCTGGTAACGGATGAACAGGAATCACTGAGATTATGGAGCAGTCCAACCTACTCGGAGACGATGAAGCGCACAATACCGCCGAAAGAGAAATGACACCGGAACCACCAGCTAATGATGGCACTATTGTAGAGCCACCGGACTATAACGAGGTCAATGCAGTTAGTAAAAAGCTGAAAAATAACAAACCGGCAGGCTCTGATGGGCTGCCAGCTGAGTTATTTAAGACCGGCGACGAAGAGTTGGTTAGGAGTATACACCAGCTTTTATGCAAGATATGGTCCGATGAACGCATACCCAATGACTGGAATCTCAGTGCTCTCTGTCCTATCTTTAGTCAAGGAGACCGCGCTGTTTGCGACAACTACCGCGGAATAAGATTATGTCACGCGTATTGTGCAATAGGCTGAAGCCATATACGGATTCACTGTTTGGACTATATCAGTGTGGCTTCAGACCAAAAAGGTCGACCAGTGACCAAATATTCACATTACGCCAAATCTTGGAAAAGACCCGTGAGTTCAACAAAGACACTCACCACCTATTTGTCGATTACAAATACGATCGAAGTTCTTCGAGCCCTGTCTGCACCAGGACAAGATTGTCCGTCTTTGCATGGCGACGCTATCTAACACACAAAGCGTTGTCAGGGTGGGGAAAAACCTCTCCGAGCCCTTTGATACCAAGAGAGTTTTCAGGCAGGGCGATGCTCTGTCGAGCGAATTTTTCAATCTTCTGATGGAATACATCCTACGCCAGTGCCCGTACATACAAAGTATGTCGGGCTCGATCTTCTAAAAGGAAAAGATGCTGCTCGCTTACGCCGACGACATTGATATCAACGGCATGCAGGAACGGCGAGTCAGGCGTTCTCGGAGATTGAAAAACAGTCTCGGCTCATGGGTCTAGCGGTGAACGAGGACAAGACGAAGTACTTGGTGTTTTCTCGCACTCCGTCATAGCGTTTTGGACGGTCAGTGACGATGAAGAATTTCAGCTTCAGTGTTGTAGAAAACTTCGTCTATCTTCAAAACAGAGATATCCAGCAACAACAACGTAAGCCTAGAGATCAGGCGAAGAATCACGCTTGCAAACAAATGCTGTTTTGGGCTGAGCAAGCAAATGTGAAGTAAAGTCGATGGACGAATATAAAGATCTATAAGACGCTGATACTCCCGGTCCTATTGTATGGCGCAGAGGCATGGACCGTGATAGAGTCGGACGAGACAGCGTTGTAAGTCTTCGAGAGGAAGACTCTTCGCAGGATTTTTGGTCCTATTACAGTCTGCAATAAGTTTAAGTTCCTTATGAACCGCGAGCTGTACGAGCTATTCGATGAGGTTGACATAGTCCAGCGCATAAGATTCCAGCAGCTGCATTGGGCTGGGCACCTCATTCGAATGGATGAAAGAGCTCCAGCACGCATGGTTTACATGGGGAGCCCAAACTTGGGCACTCGATGGAATGACCAGGTATGGAGAAATCTCTCCATACTTGGAATTCTAAGTGATGTCATATTCGAAAAACCATTCTTAAAACATTTTATGCATGATGTTTGATGTTTTAATAATGGAATTTCGTACCGTTTCAATGGCAAAGAAAACTTTCCTTACCCTGCGCGGTATAATTAGCATATCAGAAATTTGAATTAGTGACATGGTCACTTCTGTCGTAAAAATTGATTTGCGTCTGACCGCCAGACCGATGTTATTTGTACAGATTTTAGCAAACCTTTTGACATGACATGATATGCACATAGTCACCTTATACATAAACTGAAAGCTTTAGGATTTCCACATTCTTTTGTTAATTGGATACAATCCTAAAGTATTATTTAACAATTGTTTGACCATATCTATTAATGTGTCTTCTGCAACAATCACATTGTGTGCATGGTTAATAAAGCTAAAGGTGTTCTTGGCTTTATAAAGCGGTGGTCTAAGGAATTTAATGACCCTTGTACTACTAAACTTCTTTACATATCACTTGTTCGTCCGATCTTGGAAATTGCATCATGGAACCCACATTATGTAATTCACCAAGATCGTATCGAGTCTGTTCAAAAACAGTTTCGCTTTCAGAAACCTCAATTGGGCTTCTGTTATACATCTCCCTGCATATGTGGATCGATTGAAACTTATTGATCTTTCGACTCTATCTGCTCGTCGTCGTCTCCTTAATCACTTTAATCTTTAACTTTAAATGTTTTACGAGTCTGAGTGGTCGTAACTTTCCTCCTACTTTAGCGATAAGGTAGAAATAAGATGTTCCGTGAGTAACTTAGTCTTAAATTTTTTGTTTAGATTTGTGTAGTTGTAATTAATATAAAAAAATAAATAAATAACATTTTTGTTAACCGAGAGCCACCATTTGCCACTTTGCTTTGTCAGCTCCAAATAATTATATCAAAAGTTTTTCACTTGGTTTTCATGAGATGCCCACAAATTATTCTATTCCATTCATCTAAAATTTCTTAACGTTCATTTATTTCAAATTATGGTCAACCACGACCATTGAAGAAAATGTAATATGTCCGTCAATACGAAATCTTAACATTGTATTTCAATTTGTTATTAGTTATATACGGCAGGCATTATGCGGTGTTTACAATGTCTAAATAAGGCTTGGAATTTAAAACATCTGTCACGTCAGTTCCTGCGTAAGGTCATTAAAATAAAAACAAACACATGGAAAGTCCAGATCTATCAGAAGGGGAGGCTTTGGTACCAAAAAATTATGTTCCACTTTTTTTCCGATTCCCGATAGCAAGTAAAAGGTGTTTGATTTTACATTCTGCATGTACACTACTAGTGTAGTGTGTTCAAGCGATTTGCACCAATTTATTTTATCGCAACAATCCGACAGCACTGAGCTGTAGAAGCGGCAGCTGTCAATCTGTTATTGTTTAAAGTTTCACCACACGTCAAAACAATTAAAAAGCCACTCGCAGCGGAATCTGTTCGCCATCGTCAAAAGTTATTCGCAGCAATAAAACTGTCAGCTGGAGAATGGAATTCGAGTTAGTAACTTTTACCTCGAAGTTGAACCTTTTTCATGAATAAATAAACAAATATGGTTAGAAATGAGTACGGCAGGATTTTAAGCACAGAATTGGCAAAATTGAAAAATAAAATTTATCGGATAATCCGAAAAACGAAGTCACACAGAAAATGAGCAAAATGTGCAGAAATAAATTGCAATGAATAAAAGTTCGAGATTCATTTCGCTGCTGCTCTTTTTTTATTTCTCGTATTACGTTTCGCCGCAAAAGTTTTGACAGCGAACTTGGGAAATTTACGCCATAAATCAGTTGGGCGTTTCTCGGTTTCTCGGTTTCACGTTTGAGTTTATTTTCCTTTTTTGCTTTTGTTTTTTTATTTTTTCCTTTCCTCTAGCGATTTTGTTTTTGTTGTTCCTGTGCTATTATTGTTAGTACATTGTAGCTGAAAGGAAAAGGAGAGTAGGCGATGGAAGCGTTGCAGTTCACGATAATTTGCTATAAACAGCAATTACTTTAAATTTCGAACCTTGACTTGTTGGCTAAGTTTAACTTAAACTATATTTCAAGTTGTGGATAAATACTTTTTGTAGTAGTCTGCGGCGTCCGCCATTTCTTGTTTGCTGCCATTTTTTTTTTTTTTTTTTGATAGTAGCTACTATGCTCGTTTGTATGTCTAACTGTGTTAACTATGCCGCGCTTCTGTCTATCTGTGTGTGTGTGTGTCCTTGTAAAATATTGCCAGTGCTTCAAAATATATTACAAATTGTAGCTATTAGGACTGGAGCTTTGTAGTTGAAGTGTTTTATTAATGCTAACAGATTTCAATCGAGACTTTTTGTTGAAATAGTGAAATAAATTTATTCAGTTTACTGTTAAGCATTGTTTTTATAGCAAACAGTTGATTTTCTGGATTAAATAAAAAAAATTCTAGTGAAACAAGAAAATGTTTATTTTAGTTGTATATATTAAACGAGCATATATATGGGTTGCATTGCACGTGTGGACGACAATCTTTGCCCAGAACGTTCAGCAACAAGATAAACAGTGCGCGGTATTGGTATTTGTTCAATTCTGACCATCGAATGACTGTTTGGTTGTTAAGTGACGCTATGGACATTTCGAACACTGCTGTGCATCGCATATTTACGGAAAAATTTAACAACTCTGTCGCTGCCAACATACAGTCCGCTAATTGCTTCGGGTATTTGGCAGCATAAAGAATAGTCAAGCGGTTTCTTGTTCTGCGATTTGCTATTAACTAAAAATCTCATATCAACCTGAAATCGATGGAGATCAGTTAAAAATGATGTATGAACAACCCATATCGATTGATTTGGTTCCAAATTCAAAAATTGATGATTTAATTACTTTGTAATTAAATATTATTTTTATTTTTTAATATAGTGTTTTCTTTATTGGATCTTCTCTTGATAGAGACTAACAATAATTTTTCAAATCTTAAATCTAGTTGTGTATTACACTAAGCCCCCGGTTGGAGACTTATGTATGTAGTTACAGCGGCGGAGAAGTGTTAGAGATCTTGTGAGTGAATTAGGGTGAGAGTTGAGTTTGCATTCATAGGTCTGCTTGAATCGATCTATTTCAGTTTTAACAGTTGGCATGTTAAGATCATTGTGAATGTTAGCATTGTGAATATACCAAGGTGCTCCGGTGAGAGTTCTAAGTATTTTTGATTGAGCTTTTTGTATTATATCCACGTTACTGGAACTCGCATTGCCCCATAACTGTGAGCCGTACTTCCAAATAGGCTTTATTACGGAGTTGTAAAGAAGTAATTTGTAGTCCAAGCTTAAGGGGGATTGCGGATTTATAAGCCAGTGTATGGAGTTGGCTTTTAGCTTTATTTGTGTTTTCTTGGCTGCAATATGCTTACGATAAGTGAGCCGTCTTTCGAGATGAATGCCGAGATGCACGACGTCATTGGCCTGTGGGATCACAATGTCGTTTAAAGACAGCGTAGACAAGTAACTCTGTTTAGAGTGAATGTGACGTGTTTGCTTTTTTGCTCATTAACTTTTATACGCCAGTTCGCTAGCCACTCCTCGAGAAGAATGAGATGATCTGCTAGTAGCCTGGTTGCTCGTATTGGGCATCTAGATCTACTTAATATGGCTGTGTCATCAGCAAATGTGGATAATGTAAGTCTGTGATCCGTTGGTATGTCTGAGTGTATAGAACATATAATATAGGACCGAGAACGTTGCCTTGGGGTACTCTAGCTTTGATTTCAGACTCCTGTGTTATGTAGTCATTCTGACGTACAGAGTTTTGTGAGTATTTTGGGGTAGCAATACTTTTATTTTGTACTTAAGTCCATCGAGCCAAACGCGATCAAATGCTTGAGCTACATCGAGAAAGATTGCGGAACAGTATTCGCGGAGCTCGAACGCTGTTCTAATCTCTGAGGTTAATCGGTTTACCTGTTCGATAGTGCCATGGTTTTCACGAAAACCAAATTGGTGGGTGGGAATAACGTTCTGCATGTGTGAGTTGATTTTTAAAAGAACCAACTTATCGAACAGTTTGGATAGGCAGGATAGTAGGCTTATGGGTCTATATGACGCTGCCTGTGTTTTATCCTTTCCGAGTTTCGGTATCATGCCTATCACCTATTTCTTCCACTGAGTTGGAAAATATCCGCATTTAAAAATAGCTTTATACAATTTTGTGATATATGTCACAGCTGGGCTGGGAAGCTCCATGATCATTTTTGGGGAAATTAAATCATGACCTGCAGGCTTCTTGAGATTGAGCTGGGCTTTTTTTTTGTGAACTCTGAGGCGTTCAGAGTGGTTCGTGTTGAAGGAGATGGAAGAACAAAAGCGTTTGTTGACGGTTCTTAAGTGGTTTGCAAAAACTTCCGCTTTTTCTATGTCCGTGCGTGCCCACTTTCCAGTGTGGTCTCTTATGGGTGTAGAGACTATAGCCGGTGGTTTAATGTCTGCATGCGCTTTATACAGGGGAAACTTAGAGCTTGTTGAAGAAAGACGTTCGATGTATCGTCTCTGAGTGAGTTTTTCCTCGAGTTTAAGAGCTTTGCTTAGCTCACGTGAAGCAATCTTTAGATTGTGGTTAGAGGTTGGAGATCTTAGACGTTGCCATTCCCTTCTTAAATGCCATTTTGTCATAATTAACTGTTCAATATGACTGTTGGTTATACTGTGGTTCATTGAATTGGCTGTGGATGGTTGTGGTGTGGAATAGTGAGCTGCAGCAGTCAGAACAGAACTCAGGGCACTGACAGAGTTTTCAATATCGATTTCGTTACTTATTGCTGGGTTCAGCTCGATACGACTGCTTATATACATTTTATATTTGAGCCAGTTGAGGTACAGAGCGAGACATAGTTAAGCTTGTTTTTGGTGTTTATAATTGCTTTGTAGAGCTGCTTTTCTTTGGGGTTTGAAAGCCTTGAGCCCCAATGTGTATGTTTGGCATTATAATCACCCGCGGCTATAAAGCGATCACCTAGAGTGTCGAAGAATTCGAGAAACTGTTTTTCAGATACCGTAAACCTTGGAGGGCAATAAATTGCCGATAGTGTTACACTACCAAACTTTGTTTGCACATTTATTAAGGTGGCTTGAAGATAATTGGTTGCTAATGTCTGTAGAGATTGGTGTTTAATACAACTTCTTATGAGTATACCAGTTCCGCCGTGGGCTTTGCCCTCTGGGTGGTTCGTGGAATAGAACGCATACCCTGGAATTTTGAAGTTGTATTTATTCGTAAGATGTGTTTCCCTTTGTAATTATCTTTTGTAAGACCACGTCACAACATACAAAATGTGTCTCAAAATTTATCGAGTTTTTTCTAGGGCATTTTCTGGTGGCATCACCTCTTGGTGAGGACCTGCTTTGGAATGGGACATCTTTCAATATTTTATTTTATTTAATTCATTTGGAAAAGTGGAAGTGGACGAGGAAAAGACGCTTCGGATTCAACATTCGAAAAACATCATTAAAGATGACAAAACGTATCAAAGCTTTCTTTTCAACATTGTTACTGGTGAAATTATCCATGAATGGACGGCGCTATGCTGATGTTAACGTTTTTTTTAACGTTATTGGATCGAGCTAATAAGTGTAATCCGTCGAAGGGAGATTACTTAGAATAACAAAAAAGAAGGGGGAGAGTGCTCACTTACTAGCACCCATAGGTCTTGATCCCATAACTTTCGTTTGAAACATAATTTCGAGGAGCTCGTGGTTTCGTTTGAGTTGATTAGCTAAAAAAGATTTACGATTTTGGAAGTCGATCTAGAAAAAGTCGCGAAAGTCGCACCCATTTATACTTATGAAAAGTGAACGCTTAATGAGATGTAACTTTTACTCTAACCACTTTGGTGCTGTGAACGCCGTATGTGACCACGTACATCGGAGCTGACGGGCGTCAGTAGCTGAGCAGTTGTTGCAGCTGTTTGGTTTTGTGTATGGTGAAATAACAAAGGTGAAATAAGCATGATAAATTAATTATAATCCATGAATAGGCTTTGAGAAATACTTTTGATATGGATTCTTTTAGCAAGTTATTCTTTACCTCAGAAATCATAAAACACCTGAACCTGACTGTCTTCTTTTAAAATTTTTCATATATTCACCATATTTAGCTCATACCTGAGACGGTGGTCTTAACGGTGCCAGCATGCCCTGTCTTCTGGATGTTGCGTCCGCATAAAAGTTTTTCGAAGTTTAAGTTTTTCCTGTAGAAGACATGGCGTGAGCTAAATCTTTGGACATCGGCGGAGGCTGCATAGATCTTCTCGGAGAAAACTTGCAATGCATCGTTAATATTCTGACCAAATATATTCCATTCTTAAGGCGCATTTTGAAAATGTTCATGTCCGTATTCTGATTGATTAGCCTCATTGCCTGGGAATAACTAATGGCAACAGCGTCAAGCGTGACAATTAGCGACAAGTGATCCTTAGGCTGCGTGTTGAAATATCTGAAGCTTCCAGTGTGGGATTCCCTAGTCGATGCCAATGTCGATACAAGTAGGGCGTTGCCGGTCATTGTCTGGAAAATGCCTATTGTAAGTATATGCGCTGATGTCGCTTGTGCAAAGTCCAACCGGGCTTTGGGTCTTCTGTCACCTCTGGCGGTGTTCCAGACTTGGCGACTAAGTACTTTGGACTTAGACTTCGGGCAACGCAATGCATTTCGACATTAGACCAAGGGCGGGTAATAGACGTCACCAATCTCTACTCTCCTATTCTTATCAGTACATTGCCTTAGCCAGTTGAAGAGAATAGGGAGAGCAGTGCGGCGTGCTTGGGAGGAGGATGATTTGCTGTATACGAGGGAGACTATTTATATTTCGGGAAGTGGCAACACTAATGTTAATAGGTAAAATCTGGCAATACTAAAACCATCAAAAGCCACTGCGGTCACGAATTCCGTGAAGGTCTCCTCAAATTGATTGTTGTGCCACAAAATATCGATGATCAAGTGACATACCGTGAGATTAAGGCAACCCTAAACATTAGTTTCAGCAGCGTATTTACGTTTTTGCATGAGCACCTTGCAGTAAAAAAGGTTTATTCGCATTGGATTCCGCATAATTTAACAATCGTTAAAAAAAGTCTTGCGAGGAAATGCTGAAAAAATTCGATGGAAAAAGACGTTTATAAGATCGTCACAAGTGACGATTCATGGATTTATGCGTATGAGCCTGAATCGACCGTGTGATTGTTCCAAGACGAGCCAAATCCAACAAAAGTTGTTCGCGCACGAAGCAAATGGTAGCCTGTTTCTTTGGCCGAATGGGTCATGTGGCCACTGTTCCGTTTGAGCAACGTAGGAGGTCAATTTTGAATGGTACACGACCATTTGTTTGCCTGAAGTCTTCGCAGAAACTCGCAAAACATGACAATGTAAGCTCTCGACTCATACAAGAGAGTTTTTGAGCACTCACAATATCGAATTTTTGGTTTATCCGCCGTACAGCCAATGATTTTTTTTTTAATATTTTGGAGGTGTCTCAATTGGAGTGGAAAAAATTCTGCAAAAATCAGTCTGAGCGAACGCAAAGTGCATAAATTTTCATGGAGTATACTTTGAAACACAATAAAGCCATTTTCATTTAAAAATGTTTGTTACTATTTGCAATTCCTGCTATAAATAGTGCCCCTCGTAGTAGAAAAACTATATATTATCATCGAATTTAAAGTCTATAATTGTACCTCGCTGTGGAGAATAAAGTTTTCTCCAACCAGCAAATCTTCTTCTCACAATTAGACAGTTCTACAAACGCACGTGTAGGTCTTATCGTGGCTTGCAAACATGATGCACAATTTTCTTCAGTCTAGCGAACGTTAGACTAATTTCGGTTAGTTAAACTGCTCAGATATACTTAAATATACCACAACATCACCCAGATTATTAGGAAGGTTTACTTTACCTTCCTCCTGCGAAACGTGTTCATTACCTATGTATATATGTACTTTATTCTGAATTTGCCCTTGAGTCATGTCAGACTATCACTTTGTCTGCACATGTCCTTTGCGGTACAACCGGCAATATTTGCCTGAAGTCACCTGTTAACAATATTGTTACTCCACCCATTAATCGGTGGCAATTTCAAATGCCTTGGAGCATTATATATATAAGCTGAAAATATTGTGAGCCATTGCGCTTTTATTTCAAACTTTTATTTTGGCTTATATATCACTCCGTTCAGATATATTACACAATGCAGCTTCGGAATATTTTAGATACAAAAGTAATCTGAAATAAGTGTGAGCAAGTGTGAGTCTAACGATTAAAGTAGCTACAATTCCTAAGGAAGCTTAGCAACATAATGATTGAAAATGTTTTGCCAGTTCCATCTGAAGCAGTCATAAAGAAGAACTTGCCAAATGTAGTAATAAAACTGAATTACATCTCTGGTGACTTTATTCCATTTGCCATTTGATTTCGGTTAACTTCGACTTCTTTGTTGAGATGTGCGGTGTCGTAAGATATGTAAATATGATGTTTTCGATATCATTCTCGTGAAGGTAAGGGTACTCAAAATTGTATGCGTGTTTTCCTTAAATAGATATGATATAGAGACATCGGTTACAGTTCGCATCATTGGCAAGTCAAGCAAGTTACATACCTAATAAAAAGTCGAATGAACTATTCCTGTAACAGCTTTAAGATTAGTGAAGCATGTGAGGCCATGAACTTTGTGAACAACTGGATAATGAATGGATATTACAGCAACCCGGAACCTCATAATATAAAAGCGCTCTTGCGCAAGCATAGACTTGGAATATTTAATGGTTTAATTTGTTTATCAACAACGTAGAGTTCTGTTAAATTAACTCTTTGACAAATTTAAAGCTGCACTACCAACTCTACAAAAAGAGCGTGTCTTTGATGTATAGAAAAGTGAAAAACGCAGCAAGCAACCTCAAAGCTACTTATGTAATGTCCCGACGCGAACCCGGCCACCGCAACTAGATCTCCATCTATTTCAAAAAATCTTTCTATGAAGAATCTACTTTTAAATTTTCAAGTTTGTAGCATTTATTTATCAGTGAGTGCATATATTGTATATCGGTTAAAAACGAGTATAAAAATATTTCAAATATACCAATTTAACAATTACTTACTTTCTTTGTAACTATTTCAAGCTGCACACAGACTCAGCGCCAGTACATTTAAAACTTTTAACGCTTTTGTTTTGCGCCGACCAACAGATTCATAAAAAGATACTCGTTGCACTAAAAAACAGAAATCATCTTTCTAGCTCACTCAAACACGGATACACTTTACGCTTTTAATTATTTACCATTTATAATCATAAAACATTTATGCACAGCTCAAAACTGAAAAAAAGAAAACTTGGGAAAAACTTTTGCTTCATTAATCTTTTGTGCAGCAGTCGCACTTAATATTTCTGCTTTTTTATATTTTTTTTTTTATACTTTTTCTAATTTTTGAAACTTTCACAAACTTTTTGTTGGTACTTGTGCTGTTGCTGGTGATTTTCGAATGGCTTTGTGGCAACTTTTTGTTTCGCTAATTATGCTGTTGTGTGTTCAAGAGCGCTTAAAGCGACAGCCCTTCAAGGATTGAATAAACACTGAAACATTTACACTTTAAAAAGCCTGTGATTTGCAATTTTCGTCTGATATTTTTTGTTATTTCTTTTTTTTTTAATTTAAATATTTTTTTTTTTCTTTCGATATTTACGATTTCCGTTTAAAATGTGCGCATTCGAAGCGCGCGAGTGCGGATTACGCGTGTTGATGTCGAGAAACGCAGTTCAGAACTGGCGTAACATTGCTCCTTAAAGTATGCAACAACAGATTCAATTCCTAACCGTATAACAGTTTCATGCATATACTCTCTCGTTCCGCTCTCTTTTTCTGCTTGCTTACTTCTTTGCTCTTGCCAAGGAAACTCCTTGCAATGCATCACTATTCGTTGGAGTAGCATGCCATTGTTACCTGCTGCAGTAAGCCGAACGAAGACATTTTTTGCACCGAAATACGCCATTGAAGCGACATTTTTCAATTCTTCTTTGCCACTTAGTGAAGCAAGGAGCTGCGGCAGCAAATGTTTCCATCCCGCAGCCGCAGCACCAACAACGACCTTGAGTTAGTTTCTCCAACGCATTTGGCACAGCGCAGCCGAACAGAGGTGCACTTTTTGCTTTAAATGCAATTTGTAGGAAAGAGTTTATGTCTATTTCTGCTGCATTGTTTCTTTCTTGCAAACAAGGTTGGACTCAAAATATGCAGAGTATTTTTAACTTAAAAAAACTAATCTGTCTTAAACAAGTGGTCTGTCTAAATAAAATATTGTTCATCGTTAACCACAAAATTTTCCGATATTCTGGTAGAATATGGATTCGAAGCATCAGTGTTTCGCAAGTGGTATAGGAATTAGAATTATGAATTTTCAAAACAGTTTATATTTTTTAAAATGATCATTGTTTACCCCATAACTTTTCTTTTTTCAAATTTAGACAATACAACAAAAAATAAAATTAAAAATCCCTCAAAGTAATCGAAATTTCCAAAAAATCTGGCCTCAACACTAAAATGTTGTAAACTGCGATTTTAAAAAACTCATAATTCGAATCTGATGTCAAAATATTGGAAATCTAGCTATGCATTTCTTCTATAGATCGAATTCGGCACGTAACTCGACACGTAACTTGGCACGTAATTTATGTAGATCTATGATCATTTCTTACGAGCCACCTTGCGCCGGTTAAATCCATCCAATTTTATCTTGAGGCAGACAGAAGGACTTGTCTATATTTTCTCTATGACTTTTTATAAGCGGTCACCACAGGGAGAAAGTGTATACTAAATTTGTATACAGGAAGATGGAGATCATGCACCGGGACCATAGAAAAAAACAAGAAAGTTACAGCCGTGCGTAACCGACTGTTAGAGGCCCTGTACCAGAATAGAACGCCGCTCGAATTAGCCGCAAGGCAAAAAGGTAGGAAATTAATAACAAAAATGGCACTGACGAAAAGTATTTTGTTCCTCCCACTTCTCACTGTATGAAAAGAAAAATGAAGGACAACATAATAGGTCGTTTAAATTGAATTGCTTATAAAATCGTCATATTTTATCAGATTTTGATGAAATTTTTAGATTTTGGATTAGAGAGACGTTATCTAATAAGTCACAACAGACGAAAAACGTGGTTATCAAAAGACAACGTATTTGTGGTCGATCATGGAAATGTTGGAAGAACTAGGATTCGTTACAAAAATTCCTCATTAGGCCCTGTACCGAAGGTACAAGAGCCTATTGGTTTTGTGCAAATGTATGTAACAGGTAGAAATAATGGTCGGAGGCCCCCCAAAGTTACCCCCATTATGGTCAGGATTCATAGAAGAGTCGATATAGACATGTCCGTCTGTCCGTCCGTCTGTATGAACGAAAGGATCTCGGAAACGGTAATAGATAGAGACTTCGTGTTTTTTGCATTCGACTAGGACTGCTCCGGAATTTCACAAGTTTATTTTAAAATTTTGCACCCCCCCCCTACCCCATAAAATCACCCCCAAGGTAAAAATTTCTTCAGCAGCATAAGGAACACAAAATTCTTGAATCATACCTCAGCAATAGAGTATTCACGGTACGTCAGAATGACTACATAACACAGGAGTCTGAAATCAAAGCTGGAGTACCCCAAGGCAACGTTCTCGGTCCTATATTATATGTTTTATACACATCAGACATACCAACGGATCACAGACTTACATTATCCACATTTGCTGATGACACAGCCATATTAAGTAGATCTAGATGCCCAATACGAGCAACCAGGCTACTAGCAGATCATCTCATTCTTCTCGAGGAGTGGCTAGCGAACTGGCGTGATAAAAGTTAATGAGCAAATAAAGCAAATACGCTCACATTCACTCTAATACCGAGGTAGTTGTCTACGCTGTCTTTAAACAACATTGTGATCCCACAGGCCAATGACGTCGTGCATCTCGGCATTCATCTCGAAAGACGGCTCACTAATCGTAAACATATTGCAGCCAAGAAAACACAAATAAAGCTAAAAGCCAACTCCCTACACTGGCTTGACTAAATCCGCAGTCCCTCTTAAGCTATGGACTACAAATTACTTCTTTACAACTCCGTAATAAAGCCTATTTGGACGTACGGCTCACAGTTATGGGGCAATGCGAGTGCCAGTAACGTGGATATAGTACAAAGAGCTCAATCAAAAATACTCAGAACTTATCACCGGGGCGCCTTGGTGTGTTCGCGGTGCTAACATTCACAATGATCTTAACATGCCAACTGTTAAAGCTGCAATAGATCGATTCAAGCAGACCTATGAATCCAAACTCAATTCTCACCCTAATCCACTCGCACGATCTCTAACACTACTCCATATACAAACACTACTCAGGACGAAATGACCTCCCAGCCATTTGATGCGCTCTTAGGGCCGCTGTAACTACAGAAGTTTCCAACCGGGGGACTTTATGTACATACACAACTACATCCATACATCCGATACATCCATTGTTAGTCTCTTATCATACAGAACATTCAATAAAGAAAACAATATGAAAATAATATCTGCTAGGCTTGCTATCAACGACCTTAATAACCCCTAAATACGATTTTTTATGAAAATTTGTCAATGTTATGAAAATTTGTTAACCATTTAGGTTCCTCCATTTTAAATTTTGTATAGCTATACTATTCAAATATCTTGTTATTAACTTTCAGTTCACATTTCAGTAAACCCAAGATCCACTAAATGACCAGATTCAAAAAAATCCCTATATTTGTTTAAAATTCATCCGCCGTATTGAATTCGACATTCGGAATTTTTTAAAACTAAAATCAAACCCCCGAGTAACGAGTATTGGGCGAATCCAAGCCATTTTTAAGAAATTCGTCTCCATATTGGTTCCTCCATTTTGAATTTTCAAGATCAAGTCAGCATGCATGATCATTCTGACATATTTTCTTCATCATATATGTGCAAAGTTTTTGGGAAAGTATGGTGACCGGGAGGCTCCTCCGTGACACAATCAAAATAGCAAATCTTTGTTAAGAGGTACAAAATGCCATACATTTTGCAATAGATTAAGTCAGGTTATCTCTATATTTTGAGGTATTGTGAGGCATATTAAAGAGTTATCAACCATCAATCGTCGTTTTAAATCATTAACATTCTGAAATTAAGCGATAATTTTACTGAGAACTATTTCCGCGAGAAAGAGTAAATTCGGATATGATGTAAGTTACGCGCCATATCGCTTCTGGAGAAGTTTTATATAAAAAAATAAGCTAAACTAATATAGGTGACAAATATATAGTGGTATATTAAAGCCATTCTATTTATTATTATACAGTGTCCAGCGTAAACGGAGATCAAGATGAATCTTAAGGAAAACCCAATGAAATCTAATTTCGATTGGATGACGGATATTTCGATCGGATGAAAAAATGCTGTGATATAAATTAAAACAATAATGAACTTAATATTAAATATAAATAGATTTTGTATATTGTTGATCAAATTAAGCTACACCTTTCATAATAACATACTAAAATTTCAAATGCGGATCTTAAATAGTTTTATATCTTACAATTTATCCAATAACAACTATGCTTATTGAAACATATTGGCAAAGCTATTGAGAATGTGTATTTTTAAGCCAATTTCAAAACTTTTAAGTTTAATTTTATTTGCTTTACTTTAAGTGCTTAAATTAATTTTGGATTGGAGCGTTACTTTCTAGGGTAATATCTTAAAAATTAAGTTATTCGTTTTGATTTAAACAGACAGGATACAGACTGTGGATATGGTTCGATTCAATTCGTCGAGCTAATCAAAAATATATATGTATGTATTTAATTTTGGGATATCTAATCATTCGTGTTATGCGGTACAAACTCCAAGACGAAATTATAATACTATTCACTCTATAACTAGTACTTACCCGTACCCGCCTTGCGTTGCTACGCCCCTTCTTTGTGTTGCTTTTGTAAAGATGTGGTATCGTCGAGAATGAAATCTTTCAAATCTAAATTTACAATACTTCATCTATTGTGACATGCTATGATTTTTAGTTGACTCCGCGTGCTCTGCTTTGCAAGCTGTTACATTTCTCTTTTATAGGACCAAGTCCCAACATATATCTAGCGATTATAGATTGTCCTTATACCTGCTTTTAGTTTCAACTACCTAAGATAGACTGCAAACTTTATTAATTGTGACACATGACTTCAAGCCAGATATGGGTTAAAGACTAAATCAAGCAAAAAATCAAAGTATATTCAATCAACATGTTCTCCCCGAACATATGCTGCGCCGATAACGCTCTCGCCCTGTCAGATACAGCCTTCGCCTCATCTCTCAGCACCCTCTTCAGGACATTCCCTCAGATAATTTACATTCCTATTACATTCACCCTGCCAACACACTTTGTATTGCTGGATATTATGTCAAATTATGTATTGTATATAATCAGGCATATTTCAGGAAACCAATGAATGTAATTAAACTGTTGGCGTTACTAATGGCGCCAATTTCACTTGACCACTTGCGCAACACAATCCAGGGACTTCATTTTGCAATATGAACGTACAACGTTCATTGGTCCAATATCAACAAAATTGTGTGAAATCTAATCGATTGCCACATTATAATTGAATGCAGCTTGATGAGGATTATACGCAACATTTCTACGTTGTTGATATCGATTTCATCGATTCTGTTCAACTTCATTATTAGCTTCGCGTTGCTCGTCATTTGCATTTGCACGTGTATATCTTTGACTTGCAACATTGCTACTTCTGCGGCCTAAGTTGGTACGTCTAATTGTTGGCATTTTGAAGGACTAAATTTAAATGAAATTAAAAATTTGACTGCCGTAGGGAGCTAGTTTATACAAACTTACCTAAAATCGATATTAAGTTACACTTCTAAAAAAAAAAGGCGTGATGCGGTGAACTAACTGCAACGAACAAACACTACTCAAAAATCTCAGTCAACAAACGAAAGACAGGATAACCATTGAGATCGAATGAACCAGTAAATGAATTTTTTAATCCTTAAATGCTGACAGAAGCAAACTTTCAAACGTACAAATTGTCAAACACGCCAAAGTTCTATAATCATCAAGTTTTCCGAATTTTTTTTTTTAATTTTCTTGTGCAATTTTCGAATTTTTTTTTGAACTAAACCACAAAAACTGATTGCTAGGAGAATCATATGTTTAACGAGTATAAAGGAAAATAGGCATCAAAGCCTGCTTTGAATATGAATACATTTTTGAATGAGTAACAATATATGTTTATAGAGTTGAAATGGAGGAAATGAGGCAATAATAGAGATTATGTTTAGCTAATAATCAGGCCCTAGGTTACGTTATGGAATTGTTGTTTTTTATAGCTCAAAATATGGTGTGAAGTAAGATATATTTTTTTTTTTTTATTAAGATTTGTTGGCTTCTTATAAACTGCAGCTTCACTTATTCTAAAAGACGTTCCATATAAGCCCATCGCACAACTTTGTGTTTTTGTGAGAAAACTCAAAGGTAAATGTGTAAGTCTCGCACTGAAATTTTTAGGCCCTGTACCGAAGGTACAAGAGCCTATTGGGTTTGTGCAAATGTATGTAACAGGTAGAAATAATGGTCGGAGACCCCCCAAAGTTACCCCCATTATGGTCAAGAGTGATAGAGGAGTCGATATAGCCATGTCCGTCTGTCCGTCTGTCCGTCCGTCCGTCCGTCCGTCTGTATGAACGAAAGGATCTCGGAAACGCTAATAGATAGAGACTTCGTGTTTTTTGCATTCGTCTAGGACTGCTTCGGAATTTCACAAGTTTATTTTGAAATTTTGCCCCTCCCCCCCCTTCCCCATAAAATCACCCCCAAGGAGAAATATTTCTTCGGTATACCAGTATAAAGTTAACGTCCCTCTTAGTCAAAATCCAAAAAGTTCATCAAAATCGGATAATAAATAACGATTTTATAACCAATTGAAGTTGAATGACCCCCCTTTTCTTTTCATTCATATTCGAGCAGTGAGAAGTGGTCATGTGTTTGGTCATATGCTCGGGAAACGTTTAATGTGTTTGTTAGGAGACCTGAACTGGTACAGGGCCTCTTACAGTCGGTTACGCCTGACTGTATTTTCTTACTTGTTTTTATTGAAATCAAAATTATTAAAATATGTAGAACTTTTGTATCAATTCTTGTATATTCATTTGTAGAAAATAAACGAGTTCAAGGCAATCACCATTGTTAAAATTGTCTTTGAAAAGAATTTTGGAAAGTTTAAATTTGAATAATTTTTGTGACATTTTTTTTTTTTTCTTTACCATGCATTTTCTTATTGCTTTTTGCACTCTTCGCAAATAGTGTTAAAAGTTTATTAATTTTGATACAAAGTTTGTTAAAGCCAGCTGGACACTGCAACTGCTATACAAATCGATCTTTGTGTGTGTGCATATAGTTCTACTTAAATAGGCCTAAAAGTTTCAATATTTGATATCTTCAAAGCTGTGGTCCTACATATATACTCACAAATACTTAAAGCAATAAATTTTTCAATTAGAAATATTTTGAAAATAAATTCTTCTGCATATAATAGTATGCCGCGCTGTGTGCAGTGTATTAAAGCTTCAGTTTCATTGAAGTGTACATTCTATCTTGTTCTTAGTTAGTTCGATTAGTACTTAAGTATTTGATTGAATTCCATTTTCTCACAGTTTTATGCACAGGTTGCGAGGCTACCTTGTTGTTGGCTTAATTCTTTTGCCAATTTTGTTCAATCCTATATCAAATAGTTTTGTGTGTCAATAAGAATTCAATTACAGGACTATTAAATTCGTTTACTTTTGCATGCTTGTGTTTTTTTTTTATTCCTTTGAGCGCAAAAAAAAAAAAGCGGAGCTGTACAAGCGGAAGCTGTACATACAAAGGTAGATATTTAAGCATTTGTGCGGATGTAAACGGTTTTCTTACATGATTCCATACCAAAATATACATTTTCAATGCCAGTCATTGTTGTCCTTGCTGGCTTTTATTGTTAACATATATATAAGGATGTCTTTATTGTTGCTGCTCACAAATGCTATGTTAGATATCAATAAATTTGAATGTCATTGTTGCGTTGTTCTGAAAGGCAAAGAAATGTCATTTTTATGCTTATTTAGAATCTGTGTTTTCTTTGGCTACTCTTAAATTTCCAAATGCAATCCATTTGCACAATTGATTCTCGAACAAAAATATGTCAAATGTTTGAAAATTATTTTTAACTACTTACATTCATTTCTCCATTTGCAATATTCTGTGTTTATCTCGATCTAATTTAATGGCACGTTTATGTTTTGTTCGAACAGTAAATAATAATAAAAGAATCCTGTAAACACTTACTCTCCTTGGTGCCTTGTCACGCCCATTAAAGTCATAAAACATGCAGCAATCTTAATAAAAACAAATTGCGCTCACATTGGCACACATTACGATGCTAATTTAGTGGAAAGATTGCTGTTTATATTGTTTTTTGTTAGGTGTAATGTGGGCAATAATAAGTGCTTTTAATGTTGGTTATGATTGCCTAAATGGGCGAATTGATTGATGTACTCATGCGGTATGTGGTGTACATATTGTATGTATGTAGATGTGTCTATGAATTGTGGTGAAGATACTAAATGCTGCTCATAGACAAATATTTATTGTTGATAAGATGTAATACATACTCGTAATTCTTAATGACATACTTGTAAATCTGAAATGCTGTTCTGTTTTTGCTTGTATTCGATATAAATTGTTTTTATTCGATATTTGTTTATTTTTCTTGGGGCCAGTTTCACAGTGGCGAGTTAAAGACGAGTACACAATCAATTTGTATATTTTACGAACATATGAAAATAAATAGATACGCGATATAGCTATGCCAGACTTAACTAAAATCAAAAATAACGCGACATTGTGAAACTGATCCTTAGAGACAAAACTTTATAAACAAATATTGAAAGATTTTAATTGAAATGGGTTAAGCCATGTTCAGACGGTATAAAATAATCTCAAATATGTAAAGTGGCAGAAAATATTTATTATTGTTGTTGTGCCAATAATAATAATTATTTTCAGATATCTGGTACTGTGTGAACTTGCCTTTATTTAAAAATTAAAGTACGAATTTTATTGAATATTTCATGATTTTAGGCTCGTAATAATTGGGTATACCCTGTGATAGGGTGAAAAAAGTTTGTGCAAATTATGGTAACAAGCAGAAGGAGGCGAAACAGACCAAAGGTCGAGTTGATATCTCTTCTGTGTTTAGAATAAAAATTAAAAAAATTATTCCATACATAAACTAAGAAAGGAGGAGTTGGTACGTTCTTTAAATACTGGTTAATTGAAGAGTGAATATGAGATACTAAAATTCCAAGCTTATAGACACTATCTTTTAAAGTCTCCAAGTTTTTTGTATATACATATCGACAGAAAGACATATCTATATCAACTTGACTTTTAGTTTGTGACTACCCCTTTCAAAGGTGAAATTTGCATATTTATGGAATACTAGCTTTCTTAATTATGTATTTTTCATATTTTGCCTCATTTGTGAAACTATACGGGGGTGGGGCAACGCCCCCTCCGATTTTGTCCAAATTTAACAGGTTGACTTCTCCTCATCCACTTAACATTAGAGCTGTAGAAAAACCTCGATTCTATCGATCAAACATAAAGAAAGCGTGCGACTTAATTCAAAAGAGAAAATTTAGCTATCTTAGCTTTTTTTAAGAGCAGTACTAGAGCATATGCAAAATTTAAGGATGGCCAAGAAACTAAAGAAAATATAGTTTAAAACAGGAAGTGGCGACTCGGTGGAACAGCGCTTTTTATATGATTCAACGACTATTATTAACAAAGGAAGTTCTTGGAAAAATGTTATTAAATACACCTAAAGCGCCATCGCCTTTAACTCTTGAAGTAATTTCAATATTGGAAGACTTGATATTGTTACTGTCACCATTTGAAGAAGCCACTCTGCAGACGACTTGTAACGATATCTGTAGCTCATGATCTAATACACACTCCCGAAAATGTACAACCTAAGTTAAAAACTTTTGAGGGCATGAATGCATGCCTTTATTTATTGGAGCGTATAAAAGTAAGGCTACTTGTGTATGAGGAGCATACTGTTACCAGAGTAGCAACACTTTTAGACCCTCGATATAAAAATGAAGGCTTTCGGTGTGCTTTTAATGCTGTATAAGGTGGAAAAATCATTAGAAAATGAGCTAGTAGAGATGAACAGAGCACAAACAACTCCCACCTCTTCAACTGCAATGCTTCCAAAACCATCACCCAAGTGCCAGATGCCGCTTCTAGAATTTATGGAAAAGAATAAGGAGCACAAGTTACGGAACAATAAAGTTGATTCAATTTTAGTTTTACGGCAGTACTATTCCGATTCTAATTTAGTTTCCTCCATGAATCCTTTGGAATATTGGAAGGTAATAATATTGCTTGTATAATTTCGATTGTAGTACATAACATTATGTTTTCAGAATTCCCCAAAGTGCGCAGTGTTAGGATCGTCTGCTTTAAAATATCTTTGTGTTCCAGCTACGTCCACTGAAAGTGAGCGTATTGCTCAGCAAGGCTGGGTTAATTGCCAGCGAAAAGAGAAGCTCATTAAAAAAATGTTCAGGCTGGACCAGATCATTCGCAAATGAAAATAATACCATTTGTTAAAGAATCACTGCTGAAAAATTTAAGACTAATTTTTATTTTTGTCATTTTTTTCATAAAACTGAATATTTTTAGGGGTGGGGCAATGACATGAAACGTGGCGCGAAGCAGAGATAGAGCCACAAGATTGGATATTTAATCCGGTCATCTCTATCTCTTATGGCCATACTCTTATAGCCATCTCTTATATTCATACGGACATCTATACAGATGGACATGTCTTTATTGGATTTGCCTTGCCTCCTTCTGCCGGTTACATACATGTGCAAAACTAAATGTAGCCTTTAACCCTATTATTACGGGGTATGAAGCAACTAGAGATAAAATTTTATTATAAATTTAGTTGTACCAATTGCGAAGGCAGCAGTGAAAGAGACTAAAATTCAAAGATGCTAATTAATTAATTAAGTCAAGTACATATTAAAATGACTGCAGTAAACATTATTTCATGTTGATTCATATGGAATTAGAAAAGCGATCGAGGAAAAAGAGTTAAAGACAAATGCAATTATTAATATAATAAATAGAAACAAGATACCATAAGGTTGAACTTTTAATGAAATAAAATAATTTTCGAGGAATTTGACAAGCGCAAGAGTCCAGTTCTTGACAAAAATTGTCAGGAGCTTGGACATGGTAAAACATATTGTCATCTAGGAAGTGTATGCAAAAATGCAACAATATGTGCCATGCATCATGTTGTAAAATGAGTAAAGATGAAATATAGATGGAAAAGTGCAACATTTGTGGCGATAGTCATACTAGAAATTAAAGGAAATGTCCCTTTTTCAAAGAAATTAAAAATCTCCCGAAATCAGTTAAAGTTAAAGTGTTAAAGTGCATTTTTAGAAGCCACACAATTAATACTTGTACAATTCACACTTTAAATCATTCATACAAAACTCTGATAAGATTTAATCATAACAGCTCATCCAACACAAAAGGCTCAAGAGCAAAACATTGATATACAAAATAGACGACACTAAACTGTTGACATTGAATCTCTAATATGTAACAAACAATGTCTCAATTCATTGTTCAGTTTACTAATATGCTTCAAGGACTTATCTATATATATAAAAATCAATGCCACTTTTCGTTGTAATTTTATAACTCAAGAACGGGCTCACCTAACCAAACCAAATGTTTAGGCTTTGTTCGGATTATTTAGTAGATGGTTTATGTGAAGTTTGCAAAAAATCGGTAGTGCGGTTCTTCATTTATCACATTTTTTGTAACAAATGAATTCAACCAAGGGCCGATCATTTTGTTAATGGGGATTTTGCTGTCAAATTGAAACTTTTTTCAGTGTTCAAATGTACTATGTATATGTGTGCACGTACTTTTCTCAGTTTTTTAGCGAGCCGCCGGTGTTTCATATGGTTTACAGGCTTTATTTGAATTAAATTGTCAAACGCATTTACACAAACGGTTGGTTTTGAACTGTTGAAGTGAATGCATGATGAAGGGTGTTCGAAACGATACTCTAGGCAATTGCCTTCAGACACAATAACGGGCAATGACGGATATCAGTTGTATCGACGTAGATCACCGAATGATAATGGCAAAACGGCAACCAATTGAATGCGTAACCAGGACGTTGAAGTTGATAATCGTTGGGTGGTTCCGATTTGTCCATTATTATCGAAAATATTCAATGCTCATATAAATGTGGAGTATTGTAATTGAGTCAAATCTATTAAATATATTTGCACGTATGTAAATAAAGGGAGCGATATGGCTGTTTTCGGTGTTGCTGGTGATAATAGAAATGATGAAATTATTCAGTATAAAATGGGGCGCTATATTAGTAGTAATGAAGCTGTCTGGAGGATTATGTCGTTTCCAATGAACGAAAGACATCCTGTGGCTGTTCACTTGGCTGTGCATCTTGAGAATGGCCAACGTGTTTATTTCAATGAAGCAAATGTATTGGAAAGAGCAGCACAACCACCAGCGACTACGTTGACCGCTTTTTTCAAATTATGCGAAACTGATAAATTTGTGATAAATTGGTTATATTCTGAAGTGCCTCAGTATTACACATGGAATGTGTTTTCGAAAAAATGTAAAAGACGTAAACAAGGAACAGCAGTCGTTGGGCATCCTGGCATTTTCCAAACAGATGAAATTGGGAGAATATATACAGTACATCCAATTAATGCTGAATGTTTTTATTTGCGATTGTTATTAGTTAACGTCAATGGCCCAAAATCATTTCAAGAATTGAGAACAGTCAACGGTCATTTGTGTCAAACATATAATGAAGCATGTCAACTCTGGCATTTGTTGGAGGATGATGCACATTGGGATTCGACACTTCATGATGCATCTACTTCAGCTCATCCACAACAAATACGAATGCTAATTGCCATTATATTATCAACATGTATGCCATCGAATCCACTTGAATTATGGAACAAATGTAAACATGACTTCATGCAAGCCATTTCCAGTAATGCAGGTGGATTATATTTCTTAGATGTACCTCGTGGTACAGGCAAAACTTTCGTTATCGGAACCGAAAATTGCATTGGCACTTGCATCTACGAGAATCGCTGCTACATTATTAGAAGGTGGTCGGACCGCACACTCTGCATTAAAATTCCCATTGAATGTACAGGTGATTGAAACTCCAAAAGTTTTGCGATTAACGTCAATGATTTTATGGGATGAGTGTACAATGGCGAATAAAAAATCAGTAGAAGCATTTAATCGAACAATGCAAGATTTCTAAATCAAAAGGAGAAGTTTGTTTGATACCGCGTAACCCTATGATTCCAACTGATATGCCATTTGAATTCAAACGATTACAATATCCTGTGCGTTTATCATTTGCGATGTCCATCAACAAGGCTCAAGGGCAAACACTTAACGTTTGTGGTGTGAATTTGGACGAATCATGTTTTTCACATGGCCAACTATATGTTTCCTGTTCCAGAGTCGGTACCCCCAGCCGTTTGTTATTCATGCTCAAAATGGAAATACAAAAAATAATAGCTTAGCAATTAATTATTAAATTAAATTTTTATATTATTTCACTTTATACGTAGCGAAGCACGTACCGGGCCGCTAGTATAAACATAAAACCAAATGTTTCAACTCGTCCTTATACAAAAATGAGTATGTTGAAGATATGTCAATGTGTTGTGCGCCATAAAAATGGCTAAAGTAAAGATATATGTAGATGTGTTTCTTCATATCGGAAACACATTTAATTCACACATCTTTTTATACTATTCCTCGGTTTTAGTTCTAATTTACTAATCACATGATAGAACAGGTATACTGTCTACAAATAGAATTAAGCGTTTTGATAAGAGTTCACACTCGGAATTTTATTTACAAGCAATTACAGTCAATGTTCAATGTCACGGTAAGTGCTTAGTGTTATTTGCCATATATTGTCCACCACGTTTGTTAATAACTGATGGCCAATTTAAACAAGTCTTTGATACATTGGAACATATATATATTTAGCAGCTTACTGGGAATGAATACTTGTATGTATATCCGAGATGAAGGCAATTGTGAATCAAAGTGCATCTATGGATATTTTCTTCCCGGAGCAACAAACGTACTGATCTGCTTATAGGTCATAAATACTTGATTTTATTAAATTTGGGATTATTACAAATATTAATAGGAATTTAATAGTCGCTACGACAAGCTATAAGCTTTCATCTGAACATTCTTCCCTAATATTTTATAAATAATTCGCCAATTAAAACTTTTGCACCATATATACTAACTTCACATACAAATTGGCTAGAGTACAAAAATCATATAACAAATCTATTAATTGTGAGACAGACATTGATGATCAGGTCAACATTTTAAGAACAGTGACGAATACTGCTGCAACAATGGTGACCACACCACCAAATGTAAAACTTCAAAAAACTAAATATTTGACAAAGATGCTAAAAGAGTTTTAATATCTGCTTCAAAGCGCACAGATGACGGCGAAGAACGGAAATTTGTTCAAAATATTAAAATGAACTGTGAATAGGTTGAAAACACCAACTTACGAAGAGTTTTCAACAAAAAAAGAATATGGTGATATGTCACGCACTGAAAAAAAAAAATTTATATATTTGCCCAACAACTTAGTAAAGTTTTTTTAGACCAAACTACTGCCAACCTGCTTCAAATGGGTTTCAGATCAATGTAATCAGCAGCATTTCGACAGAAATGAAACCAATTAATATATGTATGTATACTGGAAAAATTGATAATACAATTAGAAAAAATCTATGGTGAGCCGGGTACTTTTTTTAATTGTTACAAAAAGTATTATATTCTATTAACTCGGATAGAACATTGAGGAACATTGTCGTGTAGTGGCCTTCCATCAATTGTACATCCAACGCTTTGCGGTGTACCTAAAACTTCCTTGTGTCGGTCATATGGGTCTCATAGTGCTAACAATAGATAAAATATCATCAAAAGCAATTTTTAAGCCTTTCCAGACTGATGTCGTTTTAGTGATATCATCACTAATACCATCGCAACGGAAGTAATCGAATTTATCGTCAGTGGGATCAAATTTCGGAAGCATGGTATCAAAATTACTTTCAAATTTCAGTTTCTGACGATGTCAAAGCGGAAAAAAAGAGAGATCCAGATCAAATTCTCGTAGCATTATATAGACCGATTAGTTTACTATCTTGACTCTCTAAACGTTGATAACCTTGCAAGATATCTTCAGGAACACAATATATTTAATCGTAACAATTGCAACCACCAGCTAAGAGTTCACATTTTTGAAACTTAAAATGCCTAAAAGGCTTTTTTATACTTAAAATGTTTTTTTTATTTATTTCAGTGATATGAAAATCTTATTTTTTGTTTTATTGGCTTATCTCAACAACCGTGCATCACCTTTATTGAAGTGAATTCAAGCGAAGCAATTGTTCACTCGGGGACGAGTCGCGAGTAGACTTTCTGCCAACAAACTGCAACGACAAAAGCAAGATAGCCAAGTGACATACAAATTTTGTGATATTACTGTTTAGTTGTTGTAGATTGGAGGAAGGAAAAGCTCTAAAAATACGATTGCTTTGCTTTGCTTTAATATTATTTAAAATATATAAACAAATAGCCCAAACAAATGCGCCTGAAAGGAAGCAGTAGTTGAGCGTATGGTAGTTCTAAGATAATCTAATTCCATTAAAATATTTTAATGTTAAGTTTTTTTCGAAGAACAATAACATAAAAAAAACAAAGTAATTTTCATGGTACACAACGATTTATCGGCCACAATTCTTAATTAATTAAGTGAATTAAGGAAATCTTTCTGTGTACACTACGACATATCGCTAATACTTTAGGTTTAATTAATTATTTATAATACATATCAAAAAAATTTGTACCGCAAAAGTCTAAGTAAAGGCTTCTTTAAGCGATGAAAATTATGTCCTAGTAGATGGTAGAACAACGCTTTCTCACAAACGCCTCTCTAAGATTTCTTGGTATGGAGCCCACAAGTTCACCCTTATCACTAATATTTCTTTTGGAGATAATAGTGTGTTTCTGGATCTTGCTTTTGAATAAGTTCCACAAAATTGGATTATGCTACGAAAACTGGGGATGCATTCGCAATAAATTTTATATAATATATAACAGCCAGTGCTTCACGCTATGGGCCATATGATTGGAGTCATTGTCTCGCTGGAACCATATGTCGTCTTGTAGACCCAACAATTGGGAACTTCGCAGTAAATTATATTTTAAACCTCTTATGTAACCTGTTTGGTCTATTATGGCTTCAATAAATGTCAGTTTTCCAGTACCATTGGCTGACATGCATTCCCAAACCATAATTCCCTCGCCACCATGAATAATTGTTGGCATCAACTACTCGTTTTGAAATGTTGCGCCACATATTATCCACACAAGATTTTTTTCCGTTTTATCTCAAATATGCAAAACGTAATCTCATCAGAGAAAATGTCTTTGTTTCAAATCTCTGGAGGCTTGAAAATAGTTCGAAAATGTTCTATAAACTTTGGCTAATTAACAGTTGAGATATAAAACTTCCTACAGGCATCTCCGCTGTCGTACGTAGTCATGTTTGTCAGGTTTGTAGTCCAAGAAGAGCAAACTTAGTGATAACACGTAATCCTCAATCACTTCCACTCTTCTATTATACACACAGTTCGAAGATTTTTAATAAAGATTTTTTTTTGCGAAAAATTTCCATTGGATTGGTACTTTATGAGGCAAATTTCATTCCACACTAGCCGTTCAACAGTGGACATTTACCGTCACCGTACCCTTGGGTAAGACTAGCACAATTTTTCCATATGGATTATTTCGTTATGGGCAACATAAGGATGACCAAATTTGGCGCTTGTAAATTAACAAAAATTCAGAGTTGGGGGTATGGTAAGTCCTCACATCCTTGGGAAGCGATTGGCATATAGAAGAAGGAGTTAGATATCTAAATATACAAACTTGGTGGCTCTATCTCTTATAGTTTCCAAGTTTTCGATGTTCATAAGTACAGCGAGACACACGGACAAACGAACATCTTTATAACGTCTCGACTTTTAATGCTGACCAAGAATATATTATATATGGGATCTGCCTTTTCTGCTTCGGACTCTTACATACATTTTCTTAATATACCTTTTTACTCTTAATTGAAAGGGTATAAACATTTCCTATTGAATTATGGCATGAACGTGGAACAGGATGCTAACCTGCATAGCACCACAATGGCTCCAGATTCGAATACTATCTACTGGGATTCGAATTCAGTTTCGATTATTGTAAAAGTTTTTTTTTTGTGATAAGGTCATGAGTATTAATTTTTTCTTAACCCTATTTTTCTTCTGTAACTCTTTTTTATGTTTTATTGAAGTTATTTTCCAATCCAATACTAGCAACAGCGTTTTATGGGTCTCACTTCTTAAAAACTCAAAAGAAGACTAATTCAAATAATTCACAAGTTTTTTAGCCTAATATGCAAACAATTAAGACACCACATCCCACTTCTTCCCCTTCACATAAATTTTCGTAGCTGTATAAGATAAAATCAACGTCTGAATCTAAAACTTATTCTTTGCCAATTATTCAATTTACTTAAGAATGTTTAAAGTGAGATCGTTTATAGGTATTTCATTCGCTTGCTATGTTCTGCCAAAACAGTTGAAGTTTTTAGCTTGTTGTGTGCAGATACACGTAGTATAACTGCGAACGTCTGATAAAACAAAATGCCCGACTCAGGCATACTTTATACACCTTTAAGCGCTGAACCAAGCAAGTCTATTAATACACCCAGCTGGGTCTTTAGCGCAAAACGCTGCTTGAAAATATTAGCCACCATTATCTGCATTAAACTACTCATTGTACTCGTAGTATATTATTATGCCAATGGAGCTTATCTCAAGAGGAACTTTTTCCAAGAGTATAAAAAGAATGTCTTGCATAAAGTCATCCCGCCCAACATAAATAAAATACTGATAGACGAAAGTACAGGTAAGCCTACTTTACCCTAAATTCAATAAATATCTTCAATTTAATTTATTTCTATGCCTTTAGAACCGCCAAAATGGCGACTGCAAGAATTAATGAAGAAAGAACTTCCCGCTTTGCCTTTGGATGATCTTCTGAAAAATGAGCATAAGACAAGACCAGATCCAAATGACAACTGTACACAATATCCTGTGTTGACTGATATACATTTTCACAATGACTACTGGCAGAAGACAACCAATGGTGACAAGGTTTATTACATCTTTGGCGCCTACTACGACAGTCGTAGCTCTGTGCCGAATGCACCAGTCATACGCGTGCTCACAATGATTAACGAAATCTATGACAATTACCCACAGATGTACTGCCAACTGTGGTTAAAGGACGAAGAAAAGCCACTGCTGGAACCCGTCACGGAGTACAAAGTTATTTGGTTTGAATCTTGGGGCAATTCGCCACGTCATATTTATCCAACTCTAGTAACATGCCCGATGCCTGAGGGAGACTATAAATATGAAGTACCAAAGACGGTTTCACTGGTCTCGAAGGAATGTGAACGTGCAACAAATTTGGTGCGCATCTCTTACGAACTACCAGCCGAACTAGTGGAGTCAACTGTTACGGAAAGTCAACCGATTGACAGCAAACAAATCGACAATGAAAACGATATCGAAATAGAGCCAAAGACACCAGCACCAAAACCGAAACGTCCGCGATTTGCTGTTTGCGTCAAATCGCTTGATTTTCCCTACGTTGATTTGTCCGCTCGTCTTGTTGAATGGCTGGAAATGATGCGCATACTGGGCGCCGAGAAAGTCACCATCTACAATGCTCAATTGCATCCGAACATGACGCGTGTACTGCGCCACTATGAGAGTACAACCGGCTTCGTTGATCTACGCGACTTCTCAATGGGACGTGGTGAACCTCACTCGACCAGTCATTTCAACCACTTTGCCATGGAACATGATTACCTTAATCGTATTTTAAACGAGATCGTACCGTATAACGATTGTTTCTATCGAAACCTTTACAAATATGATTACATTGCCGTATGTGATATTGACGAGATCATCATGCCATTGGGCAACCTCACCAATTGGTCTCAACTGGTTGATGCAGTACAAACTGCACCTGATGCACAACATCCGGAGAACAATAACAAATGCACCAGCTGGGCGAGTTTCTGTTTTCGAAATATCTATTTTCCCCGATATCCGGAAAAACCAACGCGCTTTCCAGATATACCGCCGTACTTGCATATGTTGCAGCATGTTGAGCGTGTAGCTGAACATCTCGACTTCGTTTCTGCCATCAAATGTCTGCACTCGACAAAATATGTTCTCACTTTGCACAATCATTTTCCTCTCGCTTGGACTGAGAGCTGCAAAGCAAAATCGGCGCCTATCAATCTGGGTCAAATGCAGCACTACCGTGAGCCGGATATCAAGTCAACGCTACTCAATCCGGTTGTGGATAATAACATCTGGCGATTCAGTGTTCCGCTTATGAATCGCACAGTTTCAATGCTGCAAGAAATGGGCTTCGTAAGCCATGACAGTACATACACGTAGTAGGACGCATGTATATATGCACGCTAAGTAAATTGATTAGAAAATTTAAATTAAAATAATGATCTGTCTCTGAATTTAAGCTTAATTTGGCATTAAGTCTAAAAATAAAAATATACACGTTTGAAGCGTCTCTTTTGTTTGGTTTTGTTTGCTTTTCTTTTCGTCTATCAAGAATTGTTTCAATGCGAACAGTTGTTCAAACACGAAAACACTGCGCACACGTAAGACAGTTCTTGAAAGTTGTTCGAGAACAGATTATATGTATAGGTAAAGGTCGTATGTACTTTGTTATTAATACCAATTGCCTAGAAAATTTATTTAAAAAGATTTTTTAATGAATTCAAATGGTTGAATCTTATATATTTATCTATCTATATGAATATGTTACATAAAAAATTTTACATTTTTAATTGAACTTTTGAACTTATAAATAATAACCAACATCATTTAATTATATATTGGAAAAATCGGTAATCTCTTTCTGCTCCCTTTTCTGTTCTAATAATTGGAAAACTCCCTTAGGCGCCGAAGTACATTTACATCTCTCTGATCAACGCCTTCATCTCCACCCCATTCAATGCGCTTCACTAATGGAGTCATCGCTGTCGGTGGTTTCCTCAAATAAGCCATCGACCAATTAATTTTCATTCCAATCCCGGACTGTTGATAATGTGTACTCAAACTGTAAACAAAATATTTTCTTCATGGATTTAAGCAAAGTTGCCTTTTGTACCGCATTTGTAGCTAAAAGCCTGTTTCTGTAATACATTTATGTAATTTTGATAGCATTCTGATCCATTGGTTGTATGAGTGGAGTCACATTTGGTGGCATAAACATAGCCATTATGTTTCCAACTACTGATTTTAGCTCCAACTCACTTGGATAAGATGGGACATTATCTATTAAATGACTATGACACACAAGTATTTTCTGGAAAAATTATCCAAAATAAACCAGACTTATCAGCATTATACAACTGATCATTGCACAAGCCAAATTCGTCAATTTTTTCTTTCAGTTTTAACTTAAATGGATCCACCATTCTGGCTGCGATGACAATTTTTTTGAGTGTAATTCCTTAGCCTTTTCCTTCAGCATTAATCCACTTACAGGGAAGTTCTTCTTTCGCATTCGGGTGAACCAACGGTAGAGGCATTTTTCTATTTTAGGTAGTTCCGACGCCCTCATGGTCTTTCTTTTTTCCGTTCCACAAAATGTGCTGTTGAGGTACTTGAAAATTGCCTCTTTCTTCTTTCGAATTCCACATATGGTAGATTGAGTAACATTGTCCCTTCTTGTCCCTTTTTAAGTTCGTTCAAAATTTCCTCCGTTTTAAAAAATTTGCTTTTTTTGAACTCATTTTTACATTAGATAATGAAGTAACCGTTCCACGCGAGACAAAAACATCAAATGACAAAATTTTGTGCGACTTGAATAATACATACAATGCGTATCCTTGGTAATTTGTATACTAAACATGCATACATACATGTGTATTTGTGTAAAAAGGGGACTCCCAAAACTAAAAAAATCAAATCATTACGTATTTATGCATTGTGAACGCATTTTCTTGTTGTTTACCATTTAGAGCTTTCTGACTTTGTTCACCTTTTAAGGCAGTCAATGGAAAAAAAAGATTGCTCACATTAATTGATGTTCTGAGAATGGAGTGTTCACGGTTTGCCATTCATCCTACTAATATAATAATGCGAAAGTTTGTATGTATGTATGGATGTTCCTCTCTTATGGCTTAACCGCTCAACCAATTCGTTTGAATTTTGGTATTGAGATAGATGGGATGACGGAAAAAAACATAGGCTATGTTTTGACAAAATCAGAAGGGTCGTTGCCGCACCCCCCATATAAGCGATAATCAAAATTTGACATCGATTTAAGGTACAGAAATGAAATTTGGTATACATGTTAAGAGGATGAGGAGAAGTCAACCTGTTAAGTTTGCACAAAATCGGAGGGGGCGTTGCCCCAACCCGTATAGTTTCACAAATGTGGCAAAATAAGAAAAGTTATTAGATATGCTACTTTTATCGGAAGATCCGCGGACGAAGTCGCGGCTAAAAGCTAGTTGTGACATAAAGCACAACACAAAAAAGTTTAATTAAACTATAAAGAGTCATTCCCTCTAAAATAAATGAAGTCGATTTTAAGAATTGTTCGCATTGTTGAACATATGCTTGAAATCGAGCACGTCATAAAGTCTCAAAACGTGGACGTTGTTTTACTTTCTGAGACACATTTTAATAAAAGATCGCATTTCAAAATACATGGCTATGAAGTAGTAACGTCAAACCAACCTGCTGCTACAGCGCGTGGAGGTTCGGCAATAATTATTAAAAGCAACATACATTTTTCAATCTGCGAGCCAATTATACATGACTGGGCACAAATTACAATTATAGAGTTACAAACAATGGCTGGGACTATAAAAATTGCTGCTGCGTATTTACCATTGAGTGACTGAAAATATGTTTTCTAATATGTTTCAATATTTGGGAAACAGTTTTATTATTGGAGGCGATTTTAACGCCAAACATCAGTGGTGGGGAGCCAGAATTATAAATCGAAAGGGAAGGGAATTACTAAAAAGCGTGAATGCGAAGAACTACTCCATTCTTTGTACTGGTAATCCAACGTATTGGCCTACAGATCCTAGAAGGCTTCCAGATTTGTTGGATATAGCAAGTCATTATGGAATTGACAATAGAAGGCTGCTAATTAGAGATTTTCCAGATCTATGTTCCGATCACTCGGCGGTAGTCATCTACTTAAACATTCCAATTGATATAAAACTACGAAAACGAAGCCTAATTAGCAGGAGTACTGATCTACCCTTATTTCACTGTTGATTAAATAATGAAATAAATCTGAATATAGAGCTTCAAAATGAAGAGGACATCGATGACACAGTTGAATGGTTTAACAATAAAATACATATGGCGGCCGAAATAGCTACTCCTCCTCGAAATCCAACAAAGTATCCTACATTTAAAAATTATTCTTTATATTCAAATGAAATTAAAGAACTCATTATCGAAAAAAGAAGACTGCGTCGAATTTGGCAAGAAACACATTTTCCTTTCGATAAAAATGCTTTCAACAGGATTTCAAAAAAGTTAAAGGCAAAACTTGCAGAACTTAGAGAGGAAGCAATTGGAGACTTTCTAAAAAATGTTGAACCAAACGGGCCAGAATGCAATTTGTGGAACGCTACAAAATATTTAAAGCGACCATCTAAACGAAAAGTTCCAATTAAAAACGCCAATGGTAGTTGGTGCTACGACAACAAACAAAAAGCTGAAGCACTTGCTTTGCACCTAGAAAATCAATTTACTCATTACTCTCTGTTTAGTCGTGCTGAAGATGAAGAAGTGGAACATGGTCTGAGTACACTCTGCCAATTAAGCCTACCTTTGTCACCAGTAACGCTTCCCGAGGTTCAACAGGAAATCAAATCTCTTAATGGAAAAAAATCAAAAGGATATGACGGGATTGATGCGATTACAATAAAAGCACTGCCAAAGAAAGCCCAACTTCTGCTGGTATACATATTCAATGTTTGCTTTAGGCTAAGCTATTTTCCTAGTCAATGGAAATGTGCTGAGATAAGGGTTATCGCAAAGCCTGGCAAGCGTGAAAATGAACTGTCATCATATCGGCCTATAAGTCTGCTGGGAATATTCACGAAAATATTTGAAAGAATATTTGCTCGAAGAATGCTTCCACTTCTTGATGGTCTCATGCTGCCTAACCATCAGTTTGGATTTCGAAGAAGACATGGTACACCTGAACAAGTTCATCGTGTCGTAGCAGAGATACTTGCAGCTTTTGAACGAAAGCAGTATTGCGCTGCTGTATTTCTTGACGTCAAGCAAGCCTTTGATCGAGTTTGGCACAAAGGCCTCCTATTTAAGTTTAAAAAATTCTTACCAGATCCGCAATTTCTTTTCCTCAGGTCTTACCTAATGAATAGGATTTTCTACGTAAGATGTGAAGATACCTGTTCGTCAATAAAAGATATACGGTCAGGAGTTCCTCAAGCTAGTGTTCTAGGACCTTTGCTCTACACGCTGTATACAGCTGATATGCCAAGGACAGACTGCAATGAGATTACATTAGCTACTTACGCGGATGATACAGCAATTCTTTGTAGATCAAATTCTGAAACCACAGCCACAAGTCTTTTAAAATATCAACTAAGTCGGTTTGAGTCTTGGACAAAAAATTGGAACATAGCAATAAATACGGAGAAATCGGAACAAATATTATTAACTCTTAATAAAGGCTCGAGTTCCAGGATAACGTTTAATAATGTATTGATACCTATATGTAATGCTATCAAATATCTAGGCGTTACATTAGATAAAAGGCTCACATGGAAAAGTCACATACTTGCGAAGAAAAAGCAATTAAAATTGAAAACACACCGAATGTACTGGTTACTTGGTTCCCGGTCCAAACTAAGCCTTAACAACAAAAAAAGGCTTTATAAAGCAATTATTAAACCAGTGTGGACATATGGAATTCAGTTGTGGGGAACTGCAGCGAAATCGAATATAAATATTTTGCAAAGATTTCAAAATGTCACACTTCGTAAGATAACTGGAGCACCCTGGTATATTCGCAATAACAATATTCACAGAGATCTTGGTCTGCCCACGGTTGTAGAAGAAATCGCTCGGTAAAGTAACAATTCAGTCTTTTATTTGTTATCCAACAACCAATATATCTTCACATTAGAATCTGCAATGCAATCAGAAACTGCAATTCTAAATAAATGATTTTTCAATAAGGACGGCTAGATTCGAAAGTCTATTAACCCGTGTCATCAATGAAACTCAGATTGGTTCTACAGAGATGCTATGTATCAAACGTATGTGGGCGACAGCAACAAAGACATCAATAATAAGTAGGATACACATAACTACTGGTCTTAAATCTCATTAAAGGATATTTTTAATATATAAGTTTTATTGCAGTAACCAGACTGGTTGTCTACTTACAGGAGGTCAAATTTTATTGCCTTAATGGATTATTCCCGAGTGTATTTCGCGCCATTTATTTTGCCGGGAATATTCCAGTGGATTTTGGCGCCATAAACTGGCTGCGAAGCTAACATTTTAACATAGTCTCGGTAACTTCTTCAACAACTATCAACTAGGACGGTACTTGCGGCTCTCATTTGCTTATATTATTTTTGCTATACAAATTCAAACCAATCTAATTGGCACAAATAAATTTAAAAATATTTATTCGAATTGCGGCGTTCGCTTATTATTTCGTACATCAAGGCGTCTGCTAAAGTTGCGCAATTCGACAGGTGTCTTTGGTATTAGGTCTATAATGCCTCCTTTAATGCGTTACAAACTTTCAGACAATCACATCACACCAGTCACAGAAACAATTTACACTATTTATGAATGATGAATGGAACCGTGGAAATGTTCCTAGCGTGATAATTAATTCCATACGCCATATGTCATGTCCTGGCAACAGGTCACACCACTTGTTCCATTCATTACATAATGAAGAAAATAAATTTGCATTCAAAACAGTATATTTGGCCTTCACACACACAAAATTTACTTTGTTGTTGGTTGGTTTGCTATTTGTTGTTGTTGTTGTTGTTGTTGTCAGCCACTATTGTAGACCGACTTATTTGTTAATTATTTAGAGCAGCTATATCAGCAACAATAGCAATTGTTGCCAGTGATATCCATTGCAATGTCAGCAACAAGAAATGCAACCGCCAACAAATACACAGCTCAAAGAGACCAGAATGTGGCAACTTATATCTCGTCTGCATTTGACATTTTCATTTGCTTTCGAGCTCCGGTAATGTAAAATCGTTCATGTTGGCATGTGCCTTGGGTTGATGTCGCTCAATTTCTATTATTTTGTACGCCTGTCCATCTATCGGTGGGTCGGATTATATATCTGTCGAAGTCATTTACATTTGATTTGCATTCGACCTGTGTACCATGTTCGACCCGGCCAAGTGTAGACACTTCAGAAACTTGTAATCTTAAGATTTGAATAACCTCTCAGGTGTCGGCTGTGTTAAAAAGTCTCAAGTGTTTTGTTGGCGAAGTTGAAATATACAAATTGTGTGCCAACTGAGTTAACTGTTGTCGATGGAGCATTACTAATAAATTTCGGCTTTTATAGTTTTAAGTGTGTGGGTTAGCATTATTAGTTTAGTAGTTATTGAAATCAGTGGTAAAAACTATTAGGGCGGAATGCATCAAGAAGTTCGGCCAAGAAATATATGTAATTAAATTATAAAATGTTCGATTTTCTTTCGTAAGCTTATAGTAATGTGCTGCATTTGTATATTTATATAAAATTATATAATTAGATGTACCAGGTATAAAAGATAAAATCCACTAGATTGCTTATAGATGGCATTAGTTGGAATACTATAGTAATATGGACGCCCATTCGTTTGCTTTTATAAGTTGGAAATTTGCCAACAAAATAATCAGTACATCATCAACAATTTCTTACAAAAATTTACATTTTTACCACAAATAGAATAGATGCTGCTTTTCTGCTTCAATTTAAAGAAATCGGCTGCCGAATCGCATCGAATACTTGATGAGGTCTATGCCAACAGTGCTTTATCGGGAACAACATGCAGAGATTGGTTTCGTCGATTAAAATCTGATCTGAACGACAAGGAACGAGAAATCGGTTCAAGAAGGTTGAATACAATTAATTATAGGCCGTGGACAGTACCCAATCGAAAGCAGGTTTTCCGAGCAATTTCCATACCCATACATACGATGGGAAATGTTCAATAAATCGGAAAATGGATACCTAATGAGTTCAGCGATAGACAGATAGAGCGACACCAAAATACATGCAAAAGTTTGCTTGCCAGGCAAAAAAGAAATTCGTTTCTAGTTCATAGTCGGATTTATTCAAGCACGCGTCAAAATTGGTCTGAAAATAGTTGCAAGCACTTAACTGGGAGGTGTAACCCCTTGCGGCTTAATGTCCAGACCTGGTTCATTCCAACTACCAACTGTTTTTGTCGATGGCTCGCTCGCTGAAAGCCCTTTGATTGTTACGAAAATGCCAAAAATAGGCTTGATGAATGATTTCCCTGGAGAGAAAGAAATCTTTACTGCTCGGTTGCCACTAATTGTCAAACAGAAAAGAAAAATTTAAAGCTGGCGAAGGCCTAGCACCTTAAATATATTAATTAGATTTAATCTCAGCTCCTTTGTAATATTACTTTTCGCCAGTTGAGAGAAGATATCATGCTTGGAATATGACTATCTCTAACTTACTCAAATTTACCTCTATTTCTTATATTTGTTAAGTTAGGGTAGGTTCGTGGGTGGGTTTGATACAACGGTGACGTCAATGTCGATAAAATATATGAATGGATGTTCGATTGAAAGTGCGTGAGATGGCTGCGGCTATAGGCATCTCAACTGAATAGGCGCATCGACTTGAAAAGTCTAAGAGAAAATGTTAAATTTATTGGAACCGAAGTCTTAATACTCTGTTCTTAAGATTAAAGAAAAAAAATCTAATCCAATTCCAATTCTTTCTACTCGAAACATGCTTTCCGAACTTTATCCAAATAATGAAAATGATCCCAGGAGAAAAAACTGGAAATTAGCCAATGACAGCTACACAGAGAATAGGTTAATATGGACTATTTACTCATTCCATCCTTATAAATTCCTTGGTGTTAATGAAATCGTTCAATTATATAAAGACCTTTCAGTAGGGCCAATGCCAAAAATTCATATATTCTGGAGATAAAAAAATGCAAAGGTTGCTTTTGTTTCTAAGACAGATATGGAAGATCAAATCCATCATAAGTATTTCAGACCAATAAGACTCATCTCTTTTTTGCTGAAGATCTATAAAATTGTGGAAGAACCACAGCACAGAAGTCAGCAGCTCTACTCCTATTGAGCCACTGACTCCAAGACGCCCCAAGAGGCGAAGAGACAGTATTTTGTGCTTTAATATAAACACAAAACACATCTCATATAAAAGTCGCAAGAGCACTCAAAAGGTTAGGAAAATATCCTTTAATAAATTGGCTAATATAACTACAGCCTCGAGGGTAGTTGCAGCTAATCTTTCCAATAAAATCTTGCAACCAAATTATGACAAGAGAGGGGGCTAATATGCTCTCTTCTGTGGAGCTTTATAGTTAACAAACTATTAGACCCCCTAACAGTTTATGGCTTCGAATGTGAAGGCTATGTTAACGACAATCAAATTTTGTGCAGAGGAAAATTTGAAGACATTATTTGACCAAATCAAAATAGGCATCAATTTCATAAGAACTTGGTGCTCCAACGTAAAACAGAGCATCAACACAGCTAAGACCACAAAAGTTCCATTTACTAAGAAATATGAATGGAAATCTCTCAATGACATTGAAGTTTAATATAATGGAGTAATTTTTGACCAGCGCACCACATGGACGATTCACGTGGACTATATCTCGAAAAAAAACCGCAATAGGAATCTCCCATTCAGATCGTATTTGCAAAACCGTCAATTCCAGATTAAAGTGTGAACTTTAATCTCCCTCCCCCATACGATGACAGCTGGTGTTCCACAAGGAAGTGTGCTTGGCCCACTTCTATATAACATTTTCACCGCAGATGTGCCAATCCATCCAGTCATTTACAGAAGCAAATCACTGATCGTCTCATATGCGGACGATATTTGCTTTCTAAACTCGAATTCAAGCGTGTGTGAAGCCGCTTCTGGTGTTCAGGCGTACCTCCACCTGCTTGAGAGCTGGGCTCGCAGGTGGAACATCAAACTGAACGCTAGTTTATGTAAAAATGTTGTCCAACTACTGGACAAGCGCCTTACGTTTAGAAAAAACTGGAAAAAAAAAAAAGGAATCTTGGCATTCAAACTTTTGCATTATGAAGAATTATTGGTGGGAGTGATAGTGCTAAACCAACATCTGAAAGGAACTAACTGAGTAGAATCAGAGGTTAGTCTGTATTATTATTAGAAGGGCAATGTGAAACTGTCCTAGCGGCATTCGACGTACTTCACATTCAACTACAGACGGACAGAGCCACTCTTAGGATAGCGAGACATTATAGTTGCAGGATGGCATATGTGAACAATCGTGTAAGAAATCTTTTGACGGACGCCAACTCGCTACTGTTTTACCTCAGTGACAACCTGACCAAGAGAACAAGAACAACTTGGTCAAAAATTTTAAAGTTGGGCTCAAAGTGAAAGTAAATTGGTACGACAAAGCTTCGAATTACAACATTAATCGAGGAATAATCAGCTGGCTTATAGATGGTACGCTAACAGATGAAGTGACGAAGCCGCTAGCAAAATTTACCAGCAGAAATTTATGCGTTTAAGTGCTGTCGGTACATACTACGATCAGAATGCAATAGAGCTGCAAATGTCGCAGTGCCTTCTTAAAACAAAAAGGAATGATGCAGTCCTATCTGGATCCGTGAAGGATATTTCATTGGAACTAGTACTAGATACACTGAATGTGTTGTATCAAGCTTAACAACCTATCTGAAGCGGAAATAGGGGTTATTAAATACCCAAACTTGACGACCCTATCTTCTATCGTCTCCAAGTTCTTGTTGTTCATAGCCAGACAGACGACAGGTCATTTTGTGGTCCGATTTAGGCACTAACGTAAAATTTGTTAGGATTGAAAAATATTTGAAGATAATATTTTCTATTTTTTTTTTCTCCAATTTCTATATTTTCAAATGGACAGACTTTTTCAATCCCATGGGTGCATAAGTCACGTACGCAGACATACAAATAAACAGACCAAGCAAATCAGCTATGCATATTTTCGTTATGGGTTCTCTTATGCTTTTTATGGAGAACATTACTAAGCAGAATACTTTTCAGCTCACCCACGTATGTTTCACAATCACATTTGATATTTAGATTCGCATTTACCAACCAGAATGAGCAAAAAAAAAAACATTGTAAAAATATTCGTCAACATTTTGTTTATATGATAAAATTTTTAAAACAAACTCTATTTCATGCTTCCTGACCCTTCAACATGAAACTGAACAGCAATAAACCAATGAAAATTCGCATGAAAAATCAGCATTTTTTCGGATGATGCAATGAACAAGCATAAAAATAACGAAGCAGCAAAAATACTCATGTCATTTTATTACTTGTTTATTTGCACAAATTGTTTGCATTGACCAAGGACAATTGTGGTAGCGAAAGGATAACAAATAAATACCCAACATTTTGAACGTCAGTTGTCGTTTTATTTGACACATACTCGGTAAAGCTAAAAAAACAAATAAATAAATAAATAAATAAGCATATGAACAAAAGCGTATTTGCATTTAAACGCAACGCATTGATTGGCTTAAGTTTTATTTATAAAGTATCAGTTGCAACCTCATGTGACTCATTTCAATGCGCTACTTCCGTTTCCTATTGGTCTCCATTATATCAATATGCCGTGTAATTGATCTTTCACAAGATATACATGACAGATTGTTAAATAATTGCTTAAATATGCAACAAGCCGACACAAGTTAGCTTTGAGTTGCTATTAAGCGTAAAATTAAAATAAAAAAAAATAAAAATTTTGATTGCAGAATAGAAAAGGTGGCATGCAATAAATAAGAGATACAACAACGAAATGTGAAACTAATTACGCATTGTCAAATGTTTTTAATTAAATTTGAATCAAATCAACTTAAAAGTCAAACAAGAGCAACGTGTAGCGGAATTAAATAAGCCAAATGTCAAATAATTTCGAAACGAGGTCGAATCAGAATTCCACTGGCGTATATTGCGCTATTGTTTTTGTTTGTGTTTTTGTTTTTGTGCTTGATGCTCCCACCGCTATTACACAATAGTAGTTGGTTGTTATTGTTGTTGGTTTTGTTTATCCTGCAGGACGCCTATTATATTATATATTCAAACCACGCACAGCTCGTAGATACTTAACGAATACGGCGTGTAAATGAATGGAACTAAATTGCAGAAAATGAAACGTTTTATTTTCGCTTTTACTACTTTGCTACAATAAAATCGTATAAACAGGCACAGCTGAAAGTTTTAGACTCAGCAAAAACCAAATTGAAGAAAATTGTATTTTAAGGCTTGTTCCGGTGTTCTATTTAGCAAAGAATTTGCGACTTTAATTCATATGAAAAGCACTTAAACTGTTTAGCAACATTTAAATGGCTGACACAATTAGGGGCAACCTGAAGTAATTTGAGCAGGGAGAGTTGGTGGCTGTTGTCTTGGTCGCAATCTTAGCAAAAAGGTGCTGGCTAAGTAATAGCTCCGAGCGGTACAATTAAAAATAAAGTGGGTAAGTTCTTATATCAGCTTACAATGCAAACCCCGACTATTATTCAAAAAAGCAATTTATACAAGGAAAAAATTGTTGGTAATTTAAATTTAAGGACACGGCTACACTCCCATTCCCTTTAAAAAAGTTAAGAATAAATAATATAAAAATAGGTTTTCATCTGTTCGAGGTCTATAATAATGAAATAATTTCATTAGAGGAAGACATTATGCCTCCTCAGTCTCAGAACCATGGGCAATCACTGATCATCCGCAGGGCTTTATTTTGCAACACCTGAATGCGCTTTCGATGTGTCTTGGAACAAATGCACCATAGCTGGACTCCATACCTCCAAATGGAGACAACAGCAGAGTTGTAAACCGCTCTCTTGCAGCGCAGGGCCAGTTGACTTCGTTTATTTATGAGTAGAGTTGCCTCATTCTGAGGCGATAACGGCTGACCAGGTTTCTGGTGTGCCGCGGAAACGTTAGCCTCTTATCCAGCGTCAGCCCAAGGTATCTTATTTCATTAGCTTGTGTGAGAACGGCATTATTCAACCAGACATTAGGAGGAAGCCTTCTCTTTAGTGAGAAGCACACGTTGATGCATTTGGTTGGGTTCAATTAAATATTCCACATTCGGGCCCATTGTTCAAGCATGTGCAAATACTCCTGCACACCATCTGCCGCTTCGTACTCGCATTTTGAGTTGTATAAAATGGCAACATCGTCTGCACATGATGTCAGCAGTACTTTGTCGGTTGCCATTATGTCTGCACAGGGCACAGGGAGATCAGCTGTGAAGAGCGAGTATAGGAGCGGGCCCAACACGCTTCCTTGGTGAACACCAGATTTTATAACATGAATGCTGGACAGCTTATCTCTGACTTTCAACTGGAAATGGCGTTCATTCAGATATGACTGGAGCATAAGGAGAAGGGTGCCAGAGAAGCGCCTTGATTTTTGCCAAGAGTCCGGCATGCCACACTCAGTTGAACGCTTTCTGCACGTCAACAAAAGCCGCATTGCAATATTCCTTGTCGTCGAAAGCCTGCAGCACGTGGTTCACTAACCTGTTGATTTGCTAAATTGTGCCATGACCAGTTCTAAATCAGAATTGCTGGTCAGGCATAGCTGTTTGATAGCCTACCAGCTCAGTCGTTCCCATAACTTCGATAAAGAAGGTAGGAGACTTATTGGCTATCTTCCACTTGGAAGAAAATGCTGCATCCTCAGCATAGCGTTAAAGATTAACGTTATGTAGAGGAGCGCCCTCATTGGCAGGGCTTTTAAAGTTGTGCGGCAAATGTTGTCGTGTCCTGGGGCTTTGTTTGCAGGAAGCTTCTTTATAGCGTTCGGTATTTCCTCCGGTCGAACAGGCTTGATTGGCAGGTCCATTTGCAGGGTATTTTCAAGGGCCTGTAACACATTATGTACGTCATTGCCATCTGCTAGAGAGAATGGTGTGAAACTTTTTTCTAAGTGTGTGGCAAATATGTTGGCCTGCTCCAATTCAGTCCTTGCAAATACACCGTTAGAGTCCTTAACTTGGACTTGCCGTAAAGCCTGTCGTTTAGTCGCCCTGGTGGCTTTCCACAACAAATAATTGGCGTCAGCTGTGTAGTCCATCTGATCCAGTTTCTACTCAAACAAGTAAGGAAATTTCAGTGGGGCGTAACCGACTGTAAGAGGCCCTGTACCAGTTCAGGTCGCCTAACAAATACATTAAATGTTTCCCGAGCTTATGACCAAACACATGACCACTTCTCACTGCGCGAATATGAATGAAAAGAAAAGGGGGGTCGTTCAAATTCAATTGCTTATAAAATCGTCATTTATTATCCGATTTTGATGAACTTTTTTGATTTCAGCTTAGAAGGACGTTAACTTTATACTGGTATACTAAATTTGTACCGAAGAAATTTTTACCGTAAGGAGTGATTTTATGGGGGCAAAATTTTAAAATAAACTTGTAAGATTCCGAAGCAGTCCTAGTCGAATGCAAAACACACGAAGTCTCTATCTATTACCGTTTCCGAGATCCTTTCGTTCACACAGACGGACTGACGGACGGACGGAGAGACGGACATGGCTATATCGACTCCTCTATCACCTGACCATAATGGGGGTAACTTTGGGGGGTCTCCGACAATTAGTTCTTCCTGTTACATACATTTGCACCAAACCAATAGGCTCTTGTACCTTCGGTACAGGGCCTAAAAACTCTAACTTTTTGTGGCGCAGCGCTTCTTTCAGTACGGAAGCGGCTCTTTGATATGCGGTTTTGTCCAGAGGATGGTGCGTTCGGATGAACTTGCGGCGCAGTTTTCGCTTGTTCTGGAGCAGCTCTCTTGTGGCCGCGTCTAGGCGGAATGGTTTCTGCCTAAGTCCTAGCTCGGGGATGGGAAAATACATATTTGTAAACACAAAGTTTGGCCACCAACTTATTTTGCGCTTTGCTGTGTTGGGGCTTATCATTTCTAATCGTTCAGAAGTATCGTCTCCTCCTAAGAAATAAAACTAAAGAGAGTTATAAAGAATATATTGACGGAAAAAATAACTGCAAACCTTTTTTCGAATTACATATAATAAGAAACAATCTACGGCTTTTGCTTTGACCCTACATTATCAACTGTAGGTTTTTTGTGCATTATTGCCTTATACGATTAAGGCTTACATATGACACTAGTGTCCTTTTTGGCCTTGAGTCAAAAAATTTGGTGGTTTTCCAAGGTATGGTTGTATCTTCCATAAATAGCCACTCTTTCAGTCCACTGACAACCAAAACTTTAAACAATATTTCGCAGGTTTTGATGGCATAAACTGTCGAAAAGAGCACCGTCCCTCGTCAATGGTAACATTCTTACAGCAATTGTAAAAAATGAGATGCCAAAAGTCCCACAGTTCCCGAATAGGCGCAAATTTATCGACACTGCGCGCTTGTCTTCGACTGGTTACATCATCAAAACGAAGCGTTCTTGTTATCATCTGGAAAGTAACTTCTGATGTTATTTCCCAAAAAATAGAGTGGCCAAAAGTGGCTTCAACTAAGCCGTCAACGTCTTCATTTTTGCGACTGTTAAAGTAAAATTAGAAATACAAAGAACTAGAAGTAAGCAAAAAAAAATTTGCCTACCGGCAGACGTCTTCAAGAAAAAGTAAACCAATGTAAGCTCGCAATAAGTCCACTTCAATCTCCTGCCATTTATTAACAAATTTTAATCAGCCATGCTTGTTAGTGTTTTCAATAATATTTTTTTTCCATTGTAGGCGGACAAAAAAGGGAAAAAGTTTACATCATGTCACTGCATCTGGATGTCGTCAAGTCTCATAATAGAGTCAAGAAGCCTTTTTGATTTCTCTGCCTGCAAATGCGCAGATTTTAAATTTTGTCTTTTCCTAAGAACAAAAAAGTTTCTTTAAAGGATCAAGCCTTTCTGTTAGATCAAAGGAACGAACGAAAATATAACATATGACATGATATCGTTTTTCATGGCACTAAGAAATTCATTCAAAAGTAAGTAAAACGCTTGAAAGACAAGTAAAATTCAACGAACCGCTGTTTTATAAAAACTGATTTAGATGAGAAAGAATGTCTTTCTTGACGAACAAGCTAACCCGACATATCCGATGATGCGACGTGTGTGCCATCAGGTACAACAAGTTCCTCTAAAGATAAAATGCGTCTTAATTTGAAATAAACTGCTATTGCTTGTGAGAGCTATAAAATAAGTGACAGAGCAAGAGGGGATGATTGTAACGTCTGGTTTAAGAGATGTGCGTCTAACAATATTAGACGAGAAAAACCGAAACTCCGGTGTTGAAAGCACTCGATATATAGCACCTAAATATTCTCATATTCTAGATGCAAGCATTCTTCGAAACGCTTTCTTTGCATTACCTGAAAATGTGCTGTTAGCAATGTTGTCAAAAGGAAACTTTTCCGCACTATTAGAATTTTTAAAAAACACTTTTTTCCGAACACCTTACTATACACATACGTCTGAAAACATATTCATTTACGAGGACCGCTTTTAATGGTGCCTCCATTGATTTCAGTCCTGATTCAGCTTGGTCGATATAGCAACCTCATTTGAGTGGCTAATTCCAGAAAATTCAACTTCAGTTTCAACATCTTCATCCCTAATTTCATATAACTAATCTATGAACCCTTCTTAGCGATATCAATGTAAGTCAAAACAGAAAACTTTAAATAAAATTCCACTTCGTATGAAAGTTTTTTCTTTACTTATTTGCTATAAGAAAAAAGAGTCCGGAAATTAGAGCATTTCACAAATTCGAATCATCAATCATTTCTACTGTATTTAGTAGCTCTCCAAAGACTAAGACAAAGTTTATTATTGTTTGAAAAAGGAACAAGGTTCTTCAGGAATTCTTCAGTAAATGCATTGCTTATATCAAGGAGCCACTTTTCCAAAATTCATTATACAGCTTTTTATATTCTTGCTATTTCTTTAGTAGACTTGTTAGGCCCTGTACCGAAGGTACAAGAGCCTATTGGTTTTGTGCAAATGTATGTAACAGGAAGAACTAATTGTCGGAGACCCCCAAAGTTACCCCCATTATGGTCAGGAGTGATAGAGGAGTCGATATAGCCATGTCCGTCTGTCCGTCCGTCCGTCTGTGTGAACGAAAGGATCTCGGAAACGGTAATAGATAGAGACTTCGTGTTTTTTGCATTCGACTAGGACTGCTCCGGAATTTCACAAGTTTATTTTAAAATTTTGCCCCACCCCCTACCACCCACCCCCCTTTCCTAAAAAATCACCCCTTACGGTAAAAATTTCTTCGGTACAAACAAATTGAGTACACCAGTATAAAGTTAACGTCATTCTAAGCCCAAATCAAAAAAGTTCATCAAAATCGGATAATAAATGGCGATTTTATAAGCAATTGAATTTGAACGACCCCCCTTTTCTTTTCATTCATATTCGCGCAGTGAGAAGTGGTCATGTGTTTGGTCATATGCTCGGGAAACATTTAATGTGTTTGTTAGGCGACCTGAACTGGTACAGGGCCTCTTACAGTCGGTTACGCCCGACTGAAATTTCCTTACTTGTTTTATTTCTGATTTAGCGTCTTATATCAGCTGGAAGATACAATTGATTTATCTTATTCAATCAAATGTTAAAGGCGTAAACTAAAGGGCAATATAGCTTGTAAAAATTTCATGGCATAGTATAGCTACGAATTGATATTCTCCTCTTAGAATTCAATACGATTTCCAATTGTTTTTTAACTTTAACGCTTGACTATCAATCCGCATTTATACATTCCGCCTGAAAATATTAACAAGGACAACAAGAGCAAGAAAATACAAAATTTAAGAAAACGAACCCAAAATATATACCAATTCGTACAGACATACACTGGCGCGCGTTCATGACATATTTCCAAGCGGAAAAAAAAAGTCGCACGTGCTGCGTCTGTTCAAAGCCAAAATTTCTTTAGCCTTAGTCTATTTTCAGGCGTGTTTGATGTCGTTTATTTTTATTTCCATTGTCTTGTGTGAAGGTCGTCAGCAACCCGTACTAACGAAACTAGTAAAAGACAACCAACACCTTTCAGCCGACAACGGAATGTTGCAAACAAAGTGTTGAGCATAATAATAAGCTTTCCGCGTGCGTCATTGTCTTAGTACCTTCAAAATGTCGAAAACGGAAGCGAAAATGTAATGAAAGCGAAATGTGCACAAAATGGCGCCCTAAGACACGACCACACACCTAAATAATATAAATATGTATGTATATGAATGTACTTATGGAGGAGCTACGACTATATGTATCTAGTTATGCGATGTTGTTTCTACTTGCGGTATGTTTTTTCTTCTTCTTGTTCTTCTTTTTATTTAAATGATGTGTCAGACTTTACAATTTCTCCAAAAAAAAATGTGAATTCGTTTACATAACTTTGTAGTAATCTTGGCATTTGCCGCCCTCACTGATTATGTTTCTCAGCACATGCTACAGGACAATTTTTCCAGAGAACTGTTTTCTATTTCAAGCTATATTAAATATTCAAATGATATTCGTTTCTGAATCCCTTGGGCAATTACGAGCCCATTTAAGTTGGCTCGCAGAAATTTATACAATTTATTATAAACTGAAATTCAGCTCATACTTTGGTAATTTGAATATTAGCATCTAGCAGCAGATTCTGTTTATAATGCGACTGAATTAGTGCACTTAGCTAATAAAAACTCAGATTTCATTGACTATGCAACGAAAAAATATGTTTTTAGAAATATTTATATATAATTTATGCTTTAATATATACTGATATACATTGGTCTAAGTGTAACCTAATTAATTACTTTAATACGTGTATAAAGTAGGAACAATTTAAATCAGTAAAAATCAAAAAAAAAAATTACAAAAAAATAGTTAATTTATTTTTAAAAAATAAAATAATAAAATTAATTTGCTATTAACATTACCCACGGTATTTTAAAATTTACTATTAGAGCTGGTTGCCAGTGCTGCGTGAACATGAACTTGCATGAGGAATTGGACCACCTGATCAATGTCAACGCATTATAAATGCATCATGCTTCAACGAACTAATTATATACGTCTGTCTATCTATTTTGACTTCCGTCTATATTCAAGAAATCATTTTCATTAATTGTTTAAATATCGATAAAAATTAGGTTCTAAAGAATATGACTCCTAATAAGCGTGATATGGAGTGTTTAAACTTTAGTTCCACCGAAGTTAACTTTTATTCTTGTTTTTATTTATTTTTTTATTTGTTTGTTAAGCCTTACCCAGAGTGGTTGGTTCTATATCATCTCATTTTTGAACACATCGAACGGGGAAAAAGCCATCTTTATATTATTTAACTATTAAAATCACTTCGTATCTTCTTTTTCTTGTCCTTAAATTCAAACTATCAAACATTTTTTCCTTGCATAAATTACTTTTTAATTAAAATTCAGGACTTACATTATTCGCCGAAATAAGAACAAACCCAGTTCATTTTTAATTGGCTGTTCAAAGCTTTTAGTGATGATGATGAAGTAGCACATGGGGTAGCATCGTATTACTAAGAACTTGAGCAAGTATTCTGCCTCCAACCGTTCCAATTACTTTAGGCTTAGTAATGGATACTCTTTGGAATTTGGGCTTTATCTTTTTATCGAGTGAAGATTTGATATTATATTCAATTAGAAATCAGTGTTGGGGATTGGGTCCACAATACTGCGGAAACTTATTGATTGTCATTCACTTGGCAAACTGGTAACCTCTGGATAATCTATGAACAGTCGTTCGGTGGTAAGCAAATTGTGAGACTGCGATAACGCCCTGCTCTTAACAAGAAAGAATGGCATATGAAGAAATCCATTAAAAATATGCACCTGGAATGTTCGCACCCTTATTGTCTTTTAAAAATTTAAGGCTGAACCCAACGCCAGGAGATTTGATGGGTAGGACAGGGCAGCTCAAAAAAGAGTTATTCTTCATCTACTGTAGATGCCATAAGAGTAATTCGAGTTTGTATGCGGTTTCGTTGTAAGTAGTTTAGCCTCTAAATAGACTTGGAACGTCTCCACAGCAGCTGTCCCAAACACGATGTCAAAACCGTGCTTGGTCATTTCATAGCCCATAAAATAGGAGAGGAAGGAATCTTTGGCCCAATCGTCTGAAAATATAACCCTCATGCCATTATTTCCAACAATGGAGAGAGGTTAATCGATTTCGGTGCAGGTCGGAACATTATAAATGGCATCAAAAGATTTCAATATCTCAACACGGTACATTAAAATACATATAACCCAGTTTATTATTTTGAAATTGAGAGAAGTCATGCATCATCCAACATCGAGGTCATAGACTACATCAGATCAGACTATTCACAGTATCGCAATATCAGAAGAAAAGAACGTTGCCAATCGGGAGTAACGCAAGCTGTGAATTGCGGAGAGGAACGTGTAGCAAGAAAGGCTTGAGTTTGAAGATGTTGAGAGGTTATACGAAAGAAAATTGTTTCGAAAGGTCAACTATCTAAACGGAGGTATGCATGAAGCTACTTTCTGCAAAGAATAGAACCGAAATCTGATTACAAATGCACAGGAATCTTCAAAAATATGGAGGAGTCCCTTCTTTATCTTCTTGAAGGCAAAGAATGGCGCCAAGAAGCCGATGGACAAGCGATGCAATGCGGACTATAGTAAGGTCGAAAAGCTGCTACAAACGAAGATTCTCGTCACCATATCTGTACTAGAAACTTTTCCGAGCATTTTAATACCAAAAAATGCAGGGTCAACCACAATCGTGTGATTTATTAACCTGTGGACGATTGAGACGCTATTAAAGAATGCATAAAGAATAAGTCGATCTTCCAGAAAAAGTTGCGTGGCTCGCGTATGTGAAAGTCATTGACACCATCGGCATACAAGATTAACGAGACGTTCTCAGAGATTAAAAAACAGTCACGACTCGTTGGTATAGAGGTGAATGGTATCGCCTCGCATGTTTTTGCGTTTTTGATTGTATTTGATGTTGGATAATTTCAACTGTTCTAGAAAACTTGGTCCACCTATAAACAGAAATCGACCAAAAAAAATGCTAATTTGAGTTCAGCAAAAAAATTAGAAGAAGATTAGTGGTGGGTAGTCCATATCCTGCTGTATTGTATAGATACATGAACCGTGCTTGAGTTAGATGAGAATACGTTGCAAGTTTTTAAGAGATATATTCTTTGCCTATTAGAGTTGGAGGTCAATTACAGTGGCTAGTTATTTTATTCGGATGGACGAAATAGCTCCAACACAAATAGTTTAAATGTTCGGCACAAACTTATTTGGGCGACGTAATAGAGAACAACCGAGCAAGCATGGGAATGACCAGGTATTTAGAGTTCTCTGTTTACTTGGCATTGTCGGTAACAGACGTAATCGCGCACAAGATTAAAGCACCTCCTTACATTGGACACGGAGTTGGAAGCAAAAATCATACCTTCTAAGCCAACAACAACAGAAGTTCAGCTAGCAGTTAGATAGACAACAATCACAGATGCAAACGGTCAGAGCTCATCTCAAAGTTGCAGCTAAGCAGACAAATTAGCAACGAAATTAGTTAGTCTCGGACCGGCAAAGAGATCGCTCAGCTCCAGTGAAGGAGCAGTAGCAGTACAAGCTAAGTCAATTAACGCCTCACTGGCAAGCAAACCAGTCACCTTCTGCGGAATAGCAGCAGCAGCAGTAACAACGGTAGGAGCAGTAGCACCGGTAGCGACGGCAAAAGCGGTAGAGGCGATAGCAGCATTGGAGGTAAAAAGAGACACCCGGCGGAATAATAATATTGGCTTCTTGTCTCATTGCAGCCATAGTTAAGTTGTTAAGTAGATAGAGTCAGAGCAGCTCACGGGATCGGAGCTTAGAAGTAATTAGTGTCCACGGGATCGGGACAACCGTACAAGTTCACTGGATCGGAAGTTAGAAGTAGCTAGTGTCCACGGGATCGTGACCACTGTAGCAGCTTACGTGATCGGAGCTTAGAAGTAGCTAGTGTCCACGAGATCGGGACAACCGTAGCAACAGCTCATGGGATCGGAGCTTAGAAGTAGCTAGTGTCCACGGGATCGGGACAACCGTAGCAACAGCTCATGGGATCGTAGCTTAAAGTAGTTAGTGTCCACGGGTTTAGGACAGCCATTGCAGCTCACGTGATCGGAGCTGAGAAGTAGCTAGTGTCCACGGGATTGAGACAGCCGTAGCAGCTCACGGGATCGGAGCTTTGAAGCAGCTAGTTTCCACGGGATCGAGACAACCGTAGTAGCTCACGGGATCGGAGCTTAGAAGTAGCTATTGCCCACGGGATTGAGACAGCCGTAGCAGCTCACGTGATCAGAGCTTAGAAGTAGCGAGTGTCCACGGGACCGGAACAACCTTAGCAAAAGCTCACGGGATCGGAGCTTTGAAGCAACTAGTGTCTACGGGATCGAGACAACCGTAGTAGCTCATGGGATCGGAGCTTAGAAGTAGCTAGTGTCCACGGGATCGGGACAGCTGTAGATACTTTCGGGATCGGAGCGTAGATATTATAGTAGATAATGATAGATGTCTTCGGGATAGGGGCACTTAGGAAATAACTCATTCTTTTCTAGCGTAGTATTTAGTTTTTTTTCCGTAAACTAAGTTAAAGCAATATTTTGAATAAATCTTGTTCATTAATTCTTAATCATTTGAGTTTTACTTAGCTAACAATTTAGGCCTAGGTCACGTTTTCTTTATAAATTTCTGTCGTGACGGACTCTGGACCCACACTGAGGATACCCCAGCCAGAGACGTCGTCACAAGTGATTTATCCAATGTTCTGAGAGATTTCACTTTTTTTTTCTACGTTGGATGAACATTAAATTTATGAAGCATTAAGATGTCTCGTAACAGGGTATATTTTTACTTTGACAATTCTAAATCTATATGTTGTAGGTGGGACATACGGTGGCGTTGGAATATTATTTTTAGTCCTTTGTAGTCGCATAGGGCTTGCGATCGTCACAGCTTTTGTAATATCCGGTCTAGTCTTTTCATGGTAATTCATGTACTTAATGTATAAGGACAGATGCATCGTAGAAATGTCTTCTGTTACTTTTAAAAGTTTCCTCTTTCTTGTAAAGGTAGAAAACTTGTTCATAGTTTTAGTTGGTCTTCTTTTACGTAATGTATTAACAATGTGTAGCAGAATATATACTTATTTCGAAAAGTAATAAATAGCCGTGCGCAGTTTTCTCTTATTAATATTCAAATATCATATTATAAAAGCCAATTTTCGGATAATCATTATAAAAAGTACATTTTTACTGCTCCTGGTCTTTGAGATAAACCTGAAACTTGTATTCCAAAATCAAAATCATTTTAACTTTATTGACCAAGATATAACACTCAAGCATGCAGACAAGACCATAACCCTTGCCATAAATTTCACTTTAATAGATCAACATAATTGTAGACGCAACTCACCACACATATATATAAGATATATATGCATATGGATGCCAAGCAAATAGAAAGTGTTGCAAAGCAAAAAAATTATGTATACGACATGTTAACACTTTATAAACGCATTAGTGTCGAAAAATAAACGAAAAGCAAACGAGAGCAGAAAAACAGAACCGAACCAAAATATCAAAATATAATTTGCAAATATATATATATATATTATAGGATATATATTTATAGAAATTTGGTGTTGAAACATTTACATTTTGGACCAAAAAAATAGGGGAAAGTTTGCACAAGTGGAAACATGCTTTTGAAGCGGTCATAAATCATCTGTTTATAAGCGAAAACACGTGCGCTTTCAACGCAGAAAAATGAGAGATGAAAAAGGATATAAAAATAAATACATATATATATATATAGTGCCATATAAAAATGGAAAGTAGCAAGAGACGAGGAGACAGACAGACAGACAGATAAAAACCGAAGCAACACCCATAAATAGCAGCTGTTTTACGCTGAAAGGACATTAAACCCAATGAGTTGAAATTATTTACGCTGAAGGTCAGCAAAATAAAATAAAAACAAACTGAAGACGGCTCGTATTTAGCTACAAACTAACCAAATGGCCAAGATAAATGGCGCAAAAAGAGGGTGTGGCATGAATTCAGGCAAGCAGGCAGGCAGGCAACAAAAACTTCCGGAAGTCGTAAATTTCTCAAAGTAAACCAACGAAAGAGTGAGTGAGTGAATGTAAATAAATATGAAAAGAGATAGCCTGTTAGCGGATGTTGTAAATGAAGCGGCATTTTAGCTTCGACGCGCGCAAAAGTTTCAAAAGGCAAATTAATTCTTTAAGTTTCATAAAGTAATTTAATTTTTAATACATATTGCGGTGCATAAAAGTGGCTCCGTGCACGATTTTTAAAGGAATAGCAGAACTATAGAAATTCGAAATATAGTATATAGCTTGTTATAACTTTTAACGAACGACAAAAGGCATCGCTGGTGCGTAAGAATTCAATTGCCTAACAAAGTGTTAACTCGGCCTAATTGCAAGCAACGCAGCAGATGCGTTTGAGGTATTTCAATATTTTCCAGACTCCTTTGCAAACCTTTATGCCAAACAGCCTCGACCTTTCTACTGCACTGCACTTTTCGCGTTGGAATATTTATTTTTATATATGCATAAATGTAGCTCAACTGCAGGCGCACTGGCTCTGGCTTTGGTTTGCATTTTGCATTTTGCGTGTTTGTGCCACAGCTGAGCTTGAGTTCAGCTTGTTGCATGCAGCATAAAATGATTTTAAATGTTCAAATAAAAGTTTAAAATAGAGAAAGCTGCTCTGTCTCGTATTCCCCTTAGCAGTTGGTCCGTGCCTTGTTTGTGCTCAAAGGAATATGAGTGTACTTGTGTATGTGTCCTGTATACCCGAACAGTAAAGGACAAAACGCGCGCACCAAGTGCACTTTAGCCACATACGTATGCAAAGGATGTCTGCGTTGCACGGACGTACACACAAGCACAGCAGCACTCTCTGACCCTCATTACTAATATTATCATTATTATTATTGCACTCATGTCGTCCGACTTCTAAGCAATTATTTAAAGCAGTCTGTAGTGTGGTAGTAGTCGTAGTCATAGTCGTAGTCGTGAATACTTGTAATACGAGTTTGTATACATACAAGTTTATTTACATGCATATGTGGAAAGTCGTGACAGTTGAGTCGTGGTTGTAGTTGTTGCAACATTCGCATCTGCTGACATTTTGCATGCAGATGAGCTCAGTTAGCTGCAACTGTCGCCTAAGGCTTCTCCATGGCTATCCTCTGTGGGCGGACTTAACTAGTGGCCGTCGCATTGAAACAATTGTAGCCCTCGCTTAAATCACTCAACATAAATTTGCATTTATGCTCTTGTATATGTTCCTTACAAAGGATGTGCCACACACACAACACTTCCATCTTTTATTGTTTATTTAAAAGCAGAAAGAACAAATGGTTATTAAATTTTTGGAATGTCTTGTTCACATATAAAGAACTTGAGAAGAAAAAGCAAGTCACAAGTTGGCAAGAGTCTACAAAAAATACGCTCGAAATATCTTGTCACCTTTCTTATGTAAACTAAAGCAGGCTCTTCATACCCAAATGCAATCTTAAAATAATTAAAAATTAAATAACAATAAAAAAAACCCATTCAGTATTTTTTTTTTTTTAGTTATTTTAAAATATTATAAAAGAGTCTAAATATACAAACCTAAAGGATCTATATTATAAACACCAAATTTTCGATGTTCATGCAGATTGTCAGACAGACGGACATGTCTCTATTGACTTGACTTTTTCTTTTAGTGGCACAATATAGACCTTGATGATATATTTTTTTAGGATTGATGTAAAATAAACAATATTTGGTGACTCCAGTTAAATAAACAACATAAATATAAGTTTTTCATACAAAAATTCAGAAGGCGGAGACGGAAATTAAATGCCTATTTAAGGTCTTGAAGTATAGTTTGTTTCCATCTCATGCTTCTTTCTGCAAGAATTCCTTCTCGCTGCGTTCAAAACATCGCTGCTGGAGCAAGTATTTCTTCTGTACATACTTTGCTACTTGTCATTTTTTTCAAATCCTGGAATGAAGTTAATGCAGGCTTACTAGTGGCTGGCGATATCTTTTTGTATGCAGTGCTGTAGCTCACCGAATTCTCATACTGGTTGACTAAATTAGACTACCACTTTTCTTCTTGTGACCTTATCTGCCAAGATCGTTAACATAGTTTACCTGGTTAGTCATCCTTTGTTTTGTTCCAAGCCAAATTCCTTACTGCGGCGAAATCCATTGGCAATTGCTATTATAATGTGTGCTATGGAATCCGATTATGCCAGGAAATACTAGCTCGTTGGGTCATGACCGTATTCAGGAAGTCGCACCTGCTTCTGTGATCTTGTGCGCGATGGCGACAGTTTTTTTTACTGCCAACTACGCTGAGTTCTCTTCATATCTGTACATTCCATTCGGTCGCCGTCTATTTTGTTGTCCACCAATCAAGTTTGGGCCACCCATGTACACCATGCGTGCTGGATCTCTTTCATACATCCGATCAAGTGACCTAAAATCTGGCGGAGCATCTTACTTTCAAAGACTTTTAACGCAGCGATTCTGCGCCTGATCTCCAGGCTGACGCTGTTGTTGCTGGTCATTTTGTATCCAAGATAGACTAAGTTGTCTACAATATTGAAGTTAAAATTCTCCATCGTCGAAGACCTGCAAGACGCGATGACGGCGTGCATGAAGACTCCAAGTTCATCGTCTTGTCACATTCAACGCTAGACCTATGAGCAGAGACTGTTTTAAAATCTCCGAGAACGCCTTGCTGACTGGCTGCTCTTACGTACCGATGATACCAATATTATCCGCGCACGAGAGTGAAGATCGAGCCCAACATATTCAATATGTACAGGCAATGACGTAGGATGTATTCCGTCAGAAGATTGAAAAAATTGCACGAAAACACATCGCCCTGCCTGAAACCTCTCTTGGTAACAAAGGTTTTTCCCCACCCTGACAACGCTATGTGTGAGATAGCGTCGTCATGCAAAGAAGGACAATCTTTGCCGGAATACCTGGTGCAGACAGGTCGTCGAAAAACTTCGATTGTATCGGCGTGTCGAAAGCAGCTTTATAGTCGACAAATAGGTGGTGAGTGTCTTTGTTGAACTCACGGGTCATTTCCAAGATTTGGCGTAATGTGAATATTTGGTCACTGGTCGACCTTTTTGGTCTGAAGCCGCACTAATATGGTCCTATCAGTGAATCCGTATATGGCTTCAGCCTTTTACACATTCCGTGCGATCGAATTTTATAGCCGATGGAAAGGAGATTTATTTATTGGCGCAAACAGTGAGGTCTCTTTGCCTTAAGATAGGATAAAGAACACTGAGATTCCAGTCATTGGGTATGCTTTCATCGGACCATATCTTGCATAAAAGTTGGTGCATACTCCTAACCAACTCTTCGCCGCCGGTTTTAAATAACTCAGCTGGTAGCACATCAGAGCCTACATCTTTGTTATTTTTCAGCTTTTTAATAACTGAATCCAACTCGTTATAGTCCAAAGGCTCTACAATAATGCCATCATTAACTGGTGGTACCGGTTTCATTCTTACGCGCTTCATCGCTACCAAATAGTTTAGAAAAATGACTCCTCTGTAACCTCAGTGATTCCGCAGCATCCGAAAGCATCAGAAAGTTACTCCGGGTTAAAAACCCTCGGTCAAACTCTTGAACTGTCGTTAAAAATTTTGTGCTTCATATTCTTCCGTCTGATAAGGCGTTTCTCTTCTTTCCGTTTCTCCGATATCGCTCTAACAGCTCGCGTTTTTCCCGACTGAACAGTTCGCTGATAGAAAGCATTCTTCTTTGCAGTAGCATTACGACACTTCTCGCCAGTAAAAAATTTTTCACATGTTTTGTTTAACCAATGACCTCCTTGGTAGCCCTATCCATGGAGCGGGTGATATGTTTTACTGCTAACATATATCTTGAGAAGAAGGAGAGTTTTCCCGGAGTAGTCGGGAGAGTATATGTGAGAAGGCTTCGGCGGTCTGTTTTGATTGCAGCTTGCCGAGGTCCAACTTTCGTTGCATATTTGCATATTGGAAGGTGCGGCGTGCAGTACGCTGAGCGAAAGATAGTGGTCGGAGTCGATGTTGAGACCACATACTTACTTAAATGGCCGTCAACCGTCTACCGGTCATGGCCGCGTCCAGGAAAGCGCGCCAGCCTCCATAATCCTGTGCGCGCTGGCGCCAGTCGTTCTGAATGCCAAGTACGGAGAGATCTCTCCATACCTGGTCATTCCATCGAGTGCCCGGTCGTCCTCTATGTCGGCGTCCACCAATCAAGTTTGGGCCCCCCATGTAAACCATGCGTGCTGGAGCTCCTTCGTCCATTCGAATGAGGTGCCCAGCCCAGTGCAGCCGCTGGAATTTTATGCGCTGGACTATGTCAGCCTCATTGAATAGCTCGTACAGCTCGCGGTTCATGCGGGACCTAAACTCGTCGCCGACTCTAATAGGACCAAAGATCCTGCGAAGAATCTTCCTCTCGAAGACTTCCAACGCTGTCTCATCCGACTCAATCACGGTCCATGCCTCTGCGCCATACAGTAGGACCGGGAGTATCAGCGTCTTATATATCTTTATTTTCGTCCGTCGAGAGAGGGCTTTACTTCTCATTTGCTTGCTCAGCCCAAAAAAACATCTGTTTGCAAGCGTGATTCTTCGCCTGATCTCCAGGCTGACGTTCTTGTTGCTGGTGATCTCTGTTCCGAGATAGACGAAGTTTTCTACAACACTGAAGTTGAAATTCTCCATCGTCACTGACCGTCCAAGACGCCTTGACGGAGTGAGAGAAGACACCAAGTACTTCGTCTTGTCCTCGTTCACTGCTAGACCCATGAGCCGAGACTGTTTTTCAATCTCCGAGAACGCCTTGCTGACTCGCCGTTCCTGCGTACCGATGATATCGATGTCATCGGCGTAAGCGAGCAGCATAACTTCCTTTTGGAAGATCGAGCCCGACATACTCTGTATGTACGGGCATTGGCGTAGGATGTATTCCATCAGGAGATTGAAAAAATCGCACGATAGAGCATCGCCCTGCCTGAAACCTCTCTTGGTATCAAAGGGGTCGGAGAGGTTTTTCCCCACCCTGACAACGCTTTGTGTGTTAGATAGCGTCGCCATGCAAAGACGGACAATCTTTGCCGGGATACCTAGTGCAGACAGGGCGTCGAAGAACTTCGCTCTTATCGGCGTGTCGAAAGTGGCTTTGTAATCGACAAATAGGTGGTGAGTGTCTTTGTTGAACTCACGGGTCTTTTCCAAGATTTGGCGTAATGTGAATATTTGGTCACTGGTCGACCTTTTTGGTCTGAAGCCACACTGATATCGTCCTATCAGTGAGTCGGTATATGGCTTCAGCCTATTACACAATACGCCCGACAAAGTCTTATATCCAATGGAAAGGAGACTTATTCCGCGGTAGTTGGCGCAAACAGCGGGGTCTCCTTTCTTAAAGATAGGACAGAGAACACTGAGATTCCAGTCATTGGGTATGCGTTCATCGGACCATATCTTGCATAAAAGCTGGTGCATACTCCTAACCAACTCTTCGCCGCCGGTCTTAAATAACTCAGCTGGCAGCCCATCAGAGCCTGCCGCTTTGTTATTTTTCAGCTTTTTAATAACTGAATCGACCTCGTAATAGTCCGGTGGCTCTACAATAGTGCCATCATTAACTGGTGGTTCCGGTGTCATTTCTCTTTCGGCGGTATTGTGCGCTTCATCGCCGAGTAGGTTGGAGAAATGACTCCTCCATAATCTCAGTGATTCCTGTTCATCCGTTACCAGACTTCCATTCTCATCCTTACAGAAAGTTACTCGGGGCTTAAAACCTTCAGTCAGACGCTTGACCTTTTGGTAGAATTTTCGAGCTTCATTTCTGTTACGGAACATCTCAACATCCTCAAACTCCCGCCTTTCTTGCTCCTTTTTCTTGCGTCTGAAAAGGCGTTTCTCCTCTCTCCGTTTCTCTCGATATCGCTCTCTAACAGCTCGCGTTGCTCCCGACTGCAGAGTTCGCTGATAGGAAGCGTTCTTCTCTGCAGTAGCATTGCGACACTCCTCGTCGTACCAAGAATTCTTCACAGGTTTTATATAACCAATGACATCCTTGGCAGCCCTATCTATGGAGCGGGTAATATGTGTCCACTGCTCACATATATCTCGAGAAATCGGAGAGGTTTCCCGGAGCATTCGGGAGAGTGTGTTTGAGAAGGCTGTGGCGGTCTGCTCTGATTTCAGCTTGCCGACGTCTAGCCTTCGTTGCATGTTAGAACGTGCGGCATGCACTACGCTGAGCCTAGTGCGTACCTTGGCTGCGACAAGATAGTGGTCCGAGTCAATGTTGGGACCACGTAACGTTCGCACGTCCAACACGCTCGATGCGTGCCTTCCGTCAATCAGAACATGATCAATTTGGTTGCATGTTTTTTGATCAGGACTCAGCCATGTAGCCTTGTGGATGTTAAGATGTTGAAATCTGGTACTACTAACTACCATGTTCCGACCTGCGGCGAAATCGATTAGCCTCTCTCCATTATTGGAGGTAGTGTCGTGAAGGCTAAATTTTCCGACGGTTGGGCCAAAGATTCCTTCCTTCCCAATCTTGGCGTTGAAATCGCCAAGCACGATTTTGACATCGTGTTTGGGACAGCGCTCGTACAGGCGTTCCAAGCGCTCATAGAATTCATCTTTAGCATCGTCGTCTTTCTCTTCCGTCGGGGCGTGCGCACAAATCAGGCTAATATAAAAATATTTAGCCTTGATGCGTATCGCGGCTAGACGCTCGTCAACAGGCGTGAACCTAGAGACGAGGCCACGTAGTTTCCTACTCACCACGAAACCACATCCAAATTCGCGCTTACTCGCATGGCAGCTGTAGTAGATGTCACAGGATGCTTTTTTAGAGCAACCCTGCCCTATCCATCGGATTTCTTGGATTGCGGTGATGTCAGCCTTACATTTTTCGAGGACATCAGCCAGCTGGATACTTGCACCATCCCAATTAAGGGTGCGGACATTCCAGGTGCATATCCGTATATCGTGATCCTTATAGCGTTTGCAGGGGTCGTCATCAAAGGGGCCGTTCCGAGGCTTTCTATTCGTTTTCATTGGGGGGTTTCTTTTTAAAGTGGCGGGTCCCAAGCCCAGCGCACCAACCCCTTTTTAAAGGAGAGGGGGTCCCTTCGCCTTCTCACGTTAGCTCACCTCTGAACGGATGTTCAGAGGCTACCCAGGAGATACGTGTCCTAACGGACGTGTGAGTTGCTTGGACCGTTTGACACAAGAATCATTGTTGGCCATTCCCAGGTGTATGGCAGTCAACAACTTTCCACACAATGTGCACTTGAGCAAACGAATCCCAATCTCCCAAAGATGAGACCACATAACGTTCGCAAATCTAACACGACGAATGTGTGCCTTCCCTCAATCACAATTTGATCAATTTGGTAGCGTTTAGCTTGATCCTGACTTAGCCTGCAGCCTTGTAAATGTGTATCATTTAATCATCATAGTGGTGTATTATCCGTGGCTTCCTTTTTGCTTTCATTGGAGTTATATTATTTTCGGTGTAGGGTCCCATGCTCAGCGCTCTAGTCCCTAATTATGGAATGAGTTTTTCTCTTTCTCACAGTTTGCTCCCCTCCGAGCAGCTGTTCAGTGATTACTCAGGAGATACGTGTTCTAGCAGACGATTGTGAGCTGATTGTGCCATTTGCACAAGATTCAATGTTGACCACTCCTAAGTAAATGGGACTTCTGCAATCGAACCCCCCATCAAGAACGCTTATTAAATACTAACATAATAAAATGTAGCTTTTAGTGAAATGCAGCGCAGCCTCTAACTGTTTGAGAACCAATCAATGACGTTTTAAAGAATAAATGCCATAAATGCTTTATTATCTTGCCAGCTGTAATAAATGTCATAGATTCGGTTTGGCTTGTGCATAATACCTCATCCTGAATGGTGTATTCATGGTGACCCCTTCTTAATTCATTTAGCACATCCTACTTTAGCTACGTTTCCACGTTCCAAATATCTATGCTCAAATCATTATCCTTTGTCGTTCAGCGTCTTTTATCAGCACGTCGTACCTTTTTTTTCTGAATTCTGAAATAATAGCAAATTGGACACTCGACCACAAGTCACAATTAGGTGAACCCAAAAGCTGATTAAGTATGTGTACACTAACAAATAGTTCTGATGATGCCCTGAATATTATGGCATGGAATGCTTTTTTATTCTTCTTTCACGGATGCCAATTTCATACATTTTCACGTAACAGTATGACATTTGGAACTCGTACTTAATATAGGTAGTAGGAGTCGTATAAGATCCCATTAAGTATGAATACTCTTCTTCTGGAGTTGACATAGCTATGTTCAACTGTCAGTTCTTCCAATCCATCCTTTATGTTAGATGAATGACGCCAATAAACGTAGAACCAATAGATGGTGTTGCCTCACGTTAGTAGATTAGCGTCTCCGAGGGTGCATTTTCTTAACATAAAATTTCAATTTCTCCTTCATTAGGGTCTCCGTTTGAGATAGTTCAAGAATTTCCAAGAATAGGCTCGTGAGAGTATAGAAGTCTCTGCCTAATGTCACCCTGACAGTAGTATGGTAGCTGCTCGACTGTTAATTTTTCTTCAGCAACTCTTCCCATAAGCTAATATGGGTCGGCTAAGAAACTGAACACCTTTTCAACTGATGTATTTAAGTGCAAACTTCAGCATTGTAAACACTTATGCTTGGTAGACACTACAGTAGAAAGCCTAAAAGTTTATATGGCGCCCAAACACTATGATCACCGTTCATGTTTTGGACCTTCAGAGCTCAAAACATTTATGAAGTTTCTTTTATTCAATGGAGCAACATTTCTGTTGTCAAACATTGCAGTCGGTACACAATAATCCATGCTGTGTGGAAGTGGCTGCTGAAGTTGTACCTCGAGTACCTCAATGCCAAGAAGAAGTTTTCTTTAGCCGTTGGGTGTTTGTTTGTCGCTTCCTGTTTTGCAATGACATTTAGTAAAAGTAATTGGAAAAATGACGTTTATAAGAGCCATCTGTGTGGTGGGTTCTGTAGTTCTCTTAGAAGTTCTGTACTTCAGTGTTATAGGGAGAGGTTTGGTAAGTAAACTATAGACGGTTTTAAGGCAACCTCAATGTCAATTAATGCCAATTGGGTGTTTTTGGCTTCTTACAGTTTATCGGTAGTTGAACCGAAGCATATTTATGTGGACCTGTTCGTACCATGCTGACACTTGTGCATGTTGACACTAATAGAGGTGTGAGAGTTTCTGATTGTTCATATACGATTCAATACCCGAATTCCTGAGATTTATCCTAATTTAAGTCGATTGACGTTTGTAATATTTTAAATATTTTGAGGTAGCAACTTGTATGTGCTTCAAAGCCATTGAATAGACAGACTTCAGAAGATTACCGCGCCGAATCGGACAAAATAATCAATTGCTTTAAGCACTGCTTGGCTTCTGATTTAGTTCGATGGGTTCATGTTTACATCGAAACTGTCAAACGATAGAAGCTGTCAATAGATAAGTTCCGCAACAAATTACTTTCTGTCCGTCTGTCTGTACCATCGCTCATTACATTACAGTCAAATTTATAGAATTCTGCATCATTAATTTTCTGTTTGATAGAAATGAAACCTAATGATGCAGATTGCTAAAAAAATTTAACTGTAATGTAGTGATATAAAGGGCACCCCAAACTCAAAGCGCTATACGCATACAGCATACAGAGTACTTCTGGGATTACGCTCGTATTTAATAAAAACGCAAATAAATCTTTGAGTAATCTCAGATGCATCACGCATACGCTTCGTTTGACGGATTGTTTCAATGACATTTTCTGAACGGAAGCGAAGTTTCCTTGCGATTGATAGTTCGTCGTCCTTGTTTCACAATGCTGCAGTTTTTCTTGTTAGTGTTGTTGCTGCTGTTGTTGTTGCTGGTTCTTTTGTTTTTGTAACCAATGTACGTGTCTATTTATTTACGATTTAAAAGTTCGTCTCGCTCAATTCAATCCGAATGCGAACAAAAACAAAACCAACATCCACCTCAATTTGCTGTGGCACTCGGCATATCCATTTTAATTGGATCAATCAATTGTACCAATACACACAGGGCACAAACGGAATTAAGCATCGAAATATATATACTCGGTGGGTGAATGCGTTGAATGCATTCGACACAACACTACAGATTAACATTCTCCTACTCATTGGTGTACAGTAGCAGAGGCTTTTGTTGTCGTTTTCGGGTCACATCAAAATATTTGCTCACCGGACTACAAATGAACGACATATACGAGTGCTGGATAAATGGCACTATATGCTTCAATTACTTTAGGCGTGTGGTTTGAAGTGTGATTTGAAAAAATGTGTAGTTAAAAATATGAATTGTATAGAAAGTATACATCTCTAACTCCGTGAATTTGCAGGTAGTATGTGAAGAGTATTTAAGATTCGGCTTAGCCAAAGTTAACGTTTTCTGGCTTGTTTTATACTACTTCACACTTTTATTTGAAAATAAGCTGTTAGAGACTAATTGAGAATATCATCTACAGTCGACGACAAAAGTATTTTGACAAAGAAATTACCACACGGTTTTGTTTGTAATTTTTTAAACAACACAGATAAACCATTTACATAAATATGTTGTGAATGCAAATTTATCAAAATAATATTCAAGAGATATAAATAGCAAAAACAAAAGCCATAAGTATTTTGACATACATACTATTTATTATTAATAAAAAATATTTGAATTGACCAAAGTTTGGATATAATTCAACGAAATATCCTTCCAAAGTGGGCTTATCTCAAAAATTCTATTTGTTAAGGAATGACAGAGTATATTTCCAAATCCAAAATATATTTTGCCTATGGCGGGTTGTCCTGATGAAATATATAAGAAGGAAAACGTGATTATTTAAAATATTTAAATATTATATTAAGTCCATTGTTCCGTTGATATGATCTAAGCATCCCCCACATTATTAGAATTGGAACTCTTTTTGTTTTAAGCTTAATAATCATGAGAAGGACGGAGGCTTTTTAATATATATATATTAGGGTGGGGCGATTTGAAAATCATCTCGGGCGCGTCCAGATTCCGATTTCGGGGGTTATTCTGAGCAAAAAAGTCCACTGGACCATACGTCTACGGTGAAAATCGAGCTTGCGAGTTTTCGCTTGAAGTTTTCTGTTCGGACTTCATATTCTTAAGAAAATGGTACTTTTTGTCATGCTCATATTTCGTAAACTAACTGAAAATTTCGATTTACTTTCAAGAGCAAAGTTGTAGCATTTGATACGGCCTACAAATTGTCCCTGTACAGCAAGTCAAAAAAAATTCATTTTCATGGTGCAAAAGACAAAAAATGTCGAGAAAAACGCCATTTTTTCGATTTTTTTTATTTTCCGTCAATAACTCATAATCGATTGAAGATATGATGAAACTGTTAATGAAAGAATTGTAGCCCACTGGATGATCTACAACTTGATCTACAGTTGAAACGGAAATATCGACTGTTCCACCAACTTTACATACGGGTGCATCATCTGATCCAAACTTTTCAAGCAAACATATCGCATTTCTGTGACTTGGAATTTCCTTCTGCTTCGGAAATCTGTGAACCAACCGTGCGCTCTTATACTCCACGATATAGTACACCAAAGTTTGCAATGATGTGCGATCGTTTTGGAATATCCGATCGATTAGCATCTTGTTTGGCTTCAGCTTTATTCGCTGACATAGAGTATAAAGATGAGCGAGGTGAAAGCATCATTATGGATAAAAGGAAAGTGAGCCGAGAGCGTGAAAAATCGAGACAAGAAATTTTACGAGCAAGGCACGATGGTGAATCGTTGATCGCTTTTTCGTTTGATGGCCGCAAAAATGATTCATTAACTCGTGAAAAAATTAATGAAGTATATCACACTACAATGCAAAAAGAACCACACATGGTAGTATTACGTGAACCACATTCGTCACTACTCGGCTATGTGAATTTAGAAGATAAAGGCGAAACCTCCAGAGTGAAACAAGCCGAATTGATTGGATTTTTCGAATCTAAAAATCTCTCACTTGAAAATTTAATTGCCGGCTGTAGTGACGGTGAGGTGGCAAATACAGGCATAACTGGAGGTGTATTGCGTCTCATCGAATGCCATATACGTAGACCAATACACTGGTTTGTCTGCTTACTTCATTTCAACAAATTGCCATTCCGCCATCTGTACAACGCTATCGAAAAATCGGTCACTACTGGACCGAAAAGTGGCACTGGAACGTTAGCTCAAAGTATAGAAATTTGCAATACATTACAAGTAAATATCATAGATTTATTTAATTTTTTTTCTATAAGCGATATAATTTGGAAAAAACTATTATTTTTCAGGTTATTGAAAACTTTGAAGCAATTTCACTTGAGCACATACCTCCAGAATTGAATGAAGATGATAGAAAACAACTTTCCACGGACGTTAAATATCTATACGAAATTGCCGAAGCCGTTTCAAATGGTAGTTGCTCAATTAGTCTTGCAAACATCAAACCTTATATATATATTTTGCCAAATTCAAGACGTTTGATCTTATTTCTCATATAAAATTGAGAAACAATTCTTGATACGCAGTTGTCGTAATCCTCTTCTTAAGGACGTTTAAAAATTTTCGTTTCGCTAATAATTATTTATGTGCAATTAGCAAGCTTCCTGGCACAGTTTTAGGAGTTTGTAATGGATTGTTACTAGAAAAAGCAATCAACCTGGTCTCTCGTCGTACGCGGCCTGCCACAACATGTCAATTTTTTTTATGATTTAGTGATTTTTTTTATAAGTATTTAATCGGTAATTTAAAGTTCGGCGAAATACATTGTTTAATTTACTGATATTTTCTGCGGATATACCAGAGTTATACCATATCTTTTTTAACAAATTCAGTTATTCCAAATTAACAGCCGCTTTCAGTTCAACTACAAACAGTGGGCTCGATAGCGAGATTCCCTTCTCGTAACAATTTCTGTTTCTAACCCTTGTAGTATTATGATCTTGGTCTATATGAAATATTTTCCTAAGAATCATGCAAGATACATCAAGTTTGGCGATTCTAGTTAAATAAACAACAATAAAAAATCCTTCTTTCACAAACTTGGACAAAAGGTTGTATGGTGGCTCCCCCTTTTAGTGTTCCTATCTGAACCTAATTGGAGTATATGACATTTATTAACGTAAGATTTGGTGTTTCTAGCAAAATTAAGAACATCATTAAAAAAATGTGTGTGTGTCAGCTCCGACGCACGACTTGAGTTTACTCCTCAAAAACGTTTGTCTGAACAAACATAAAAAGCTTACTAGTCTAAGAAATAGATCGATATCAAACGGTAAATAAACGCATCCATAAAAATACTTCAATAATATTCAGTAAAACACAAGACATAATCAGGCATGTCACGGAAACATTTTTTAGTTGGTCTGAAATCGCTTATGTTTGCATGAGGGATTTAATAGATTGCAACTTTAATAAATGGTGTAAAATTCTGGTAGTGATAGAAATTCGAACAGAATTAATTTTCGAATTAATTAGCAATATTTTTTATAAACATTTCGTTAGACTTAATTTGTTACGTTGTACGAGGGCTGCTACAAATATTTCTAACCTGAGCAACAAAACATGTTACCAGATGCAATCTGACATCTTCATCGTAAAGTCTGACATTTTTTAGGCCTAACTTATTGTGAACATTTTGACGTACGAGCGCAATTTGGTTTCTTCACAGCCATCTGAAGAATTCATCTCGGCTTAAAAAAGGAATTAAACCCTGAACATTTTTGTGCGTGGAGGCAATAGTGCACCAATCAACTTTTGGTGATGAAGCTTCATCCTTGGCCACTGCGAAATACTGGTACAACGAATTCAATCGTGGTTGTGCCAGAAAACATCGATGCTGAGTGTGAACTGATTAAGCAAGATCGTCATGTGGCATACCGTGAGATTGAGGCATCCCTGGGCATTAGTATGATTAGCATACGTACAAATGCTGAAGAAATTCATGCGAGATGCGTCAAAAGCCGTCTACTCAATCGTGACAGGTGGATATATGCGTATGAGCTCGCAAAAAAAACAGCAGTCAACCCTCTGGGTCCTTCAAAATCTACAAAAATTACTCGTTCGCGCAGCACATCGAAGCAAATGATCTCCTGTTGTGCTGCTTGTAGAAAGAAGGATGGTCAATTTTGAATGGTATACAGCCATTTGTTTGCCTGAAGTGTTCAATGAGGAAAACCAACTAGCGAAGACGAATCATACTACATCACGATAATGCGAGCTCCCATATAATCGATCTGTGTAAACGTTGCCCCGCCGAATAAAGAAGATATTTATATAAAATTCGTTATATCTTTGCTTCCATTTGCGGTGCAGGGATGATTGGAAAAGTGAAACGGCTTTTTGGAAAGAAAACATACATAGACGCAACATTCATTATGCGAATAGTTTTTAATGGGTGCAGCAAATCGTTCCAAGTACAGCTAGTATAACTGTATCAGTTCATTTTATATTTCACGTGCAAGATTTGCAAATTTTTGTTTGTTTTTTTATCCAATATATCGATGCCATATTTCCATATTTGCAAAAAGATTGATCAGACATGAAAGTGTGAGACTGAGTAATGAGACGTGCCAGCGATAAGACCAATCAATTTAGGATCCGTTTTCTTAAATATTTCTAGATTATTCACTTTTACTTAAGGTTAGAAAATTAAGGAATATAAATTCAGCCGCTTGCAATTAGGGAATAATACAATCAAGATCGTCAACGCGTTTAATACTCTTTTAAACAATGTTGCCACTTACTATAGATGTGTGTGCACTTCAAGATAGTGTATACAATGCCGGATTCTCGATTTGACTAAAAGTGTTAAGTGATATACTTTCTGGACCGTCGAGTAAAAAAACTTAAATCTGACAGAAAGTCAACGATGTTGGGCAACATATCCGACCGACCTATATCATCTAATGATCAAAGAAAGTAGGCAGAGTTATGGCAAGCAGCTACCCTAAGTCATCAAAAGCACCTGATGACGAAGTGAAAATAAATAAACCCTTCAAGGCATCCAAAGAACATGATGTCTAGATGGAAGTCTTTTGACAACGGAGCACCGGCACAATAGAAAGATTGGTAGATCAAATGGAAAAAAGAGCTGTTCGTATAAGCCAACAAATGTCCCAAATCAAAAATAGTTTGAAAAAGCCAAACTATGTTAAAAAGCTATTGGTCTTCAGTGAAGGACGCCCTAATAAAACTAAAGTTCAAATTGGAAAAATATGCATTTCAGCAAGTTGAGATTGATATTCTCAAAGCTGAGGTCGAGTAGAAGAGTCAAATAGCAAGGTGATGGACAGCCAAAGCGTCCATTTTTCAATCGGTTTATTGGGTTGATTAATTGCTGGTGTTGGAGTAAAGCAGGAGCACGGACTTATGTTGATGTTGACGTTCGCTTGCCGACAAGCTATTATAGTCAACAAATAACCACTCCACCGAGCAACATCAATTCACCATCAGAGAAATGTGTCTCACTGGGTTGTGAGATTTATGATAATAATCTGTTGAAAACGCCCCAGCAGTTCGACTCTTAAGAATCGCGAAATAACGCAAATATAAATAAAATTGAGGAACATAAAGTCTTCATTTGTAAGTGTTCATTTGTAAGTGTGCAGCAGCCAATATACGCAGAATAGAACTATTTATAGCAGAAAATTGTCATGAAATGACTGAACTGGTGAAGATATATGAAACGCCTCAAATCCATTTAAGGTACTTGAAACCCCGAATAAAATGGAATGGTTTCGGTTCCAAATATTATGCGAAGAGTTATATGTAAGAACATCACATCTGCTGCAGAAAAGATGGATTCCTACGAGCATCACGAAGATGTGCACTATGTGTGGTTTGAACTTCGTTCAGCAGCTGCTGCCGTTGATGAAGTTTCTGCTGAAGAAAAGAAAGAGGTTGAACATGTTGTCATTCACATCGTTTTCTTGAAAAGGGTAAAACTATCACCGACGAATATTATTCAGGTCAGATTCGATAATGATTTGAAGCAGAAATGACCGCATTGGGTGAAGAAAAAAAAAGAACGATCAATCTATTACCGTTTCTGAAATCCTTTTATTGATACGGACGGACAGGCGGCTATATTGGCTCCTTTATCACTGCTGGCCATAATGGTGGTAACTTTGGCGGTCTCCGAGCATTATTTCTACCTGTTACATATATTTGAACAAAACCAATAGGCTCTTCTACCTTCGGTACAGTTTTATTTTTAAAATTTTTAATATTCAATAATAGTTATTGAAGAAATTCCACTTCAAAGCTGCATGCACAACCTCTTGCAATATATGCAAATATGGGTGTAGTCTGAAAAAGTTTTTATTGTACTTAACGACGCGAAATGTCAAAAAGTTTCGTGTCATCTAAAAATCATGATTGATTAAAAACAATTTTTCAAGTTGAATTCATACTCAAATTCAAATAAAGCAAAATTTTCCATTCAAGATTTCCTTGGATTCCGCCACATGTTTAATATTTGTTTCGATGCAGACATTTCAACTGTTCAGCTTTCATTATACAAGTATATATGAAATCCAGCTTCATGCTGCGTTGAGAGTCTTAAAATGTTTCAAATTGTGACGTGCGGCATTAAAAGTGTAAAAGTGCAGCGAGGACGTGCAGCGCTTTTTGCCTTTTAAGTCAACGTGACACCAGCTAAAGCCAAACACAGCCGTACTTCCACAGATACTAGATATATGTATATGTATATACAACTGCAGTATATGTATGTACAATGTAGATATATACCTGTTATATATCTATATATAGTGATAGCAGAAAATTTTGGCAACTGTAGAACGTTACACAGCAAGATAGTTGAAAGCCAGCAAGAAAATCGGGCTTGCACTGACTTTTGTTTTGCCAGCCAAGTTTATCAATGATTCCAGCATCTTCTGTCGTCTCATTTCTTCTGCCTCCTTGAAGCACCGTATTGAAAAGTATATGCCGCGTCGTACTTATAAGAAATATTCTGTTGAATTTTTTTAACTTTGAAAATATTTCACTGCATCAAACTCATAAATTAATACAGATGCAGACAGACAGACAGACAGCTTCAGACACACACACAGTCTCATCTTCATGGTTGAGTAGGCAGTGCAGTCATTGCTTTTACAAATGTATAAATTGTATATATGTGAGTGCATTAGTATTCGTGCTATTAAAACACACAGAAAATTGCCCATAGAAAACATTACTCATGAAGTAATGGGTAAAAAAGAAGGAAGGCTGCAATGGTTGCATTTTAAAGTTCCAGTTTAATATTACATTTTCTTAAGGACAATAACCTGCTAGTAGATGTATCACATTCATTCTCTTAAATTAGTTCGAGCTGATTCCAACTAGTAAGAGTATATTTTATTATAAAGTTTCTAGGAAACATTTAGCCAATATTTGGCGATATTTAATTGAATAAAATGTACGTTTAAACTCATGTGCAGACGAGATTTTTTTCCAAGAAACCAAGTTTCAATCATTTGTTTGTCATGCCAATGCAAAATCCTTCTGTTCTATCGTTACATATTTTACGTTTCATAAATTATAATATATTAAACTTAATAGTTTCTATGAGGACTGCCTCCGATGCCACAAACGCATTCGAACTATGATTTCTGAATGCGGAATTTTAAGCTGGTTTCAATTTATTGAATGATTTTTAATAGAGTCACGTTATATATCAAAACTTGGCATATAAACTTATCTCAAAGATTATTATTTTGAATCATACCTTGCATGTGTCTACGGTTTTACTGCATTTATAATGCACATCGACTTCTTCTCTGCGTCAATTGTTCCCTGTGCGCAAAATTGGCAAATGAGTTGCTTTGCGGTTTCGGATCATTGGGTTTTCTCTGCTCTGTTTTAACTGCATATGAAAGTCTTATTGGTTTTAGGAATGATAAGAAGGGAAATGGGCTCCTAAGTGAGTACATATATATGTCGTGAAAAAAGATGTATGATTTTTTGGTGCACTACACTCTCTCTTTTATCGGATTCTCTATATGCATTGAGGTAGTCTAAAAGTTCTACCAGTTAATATATTAAAATTGGCGTAGCAGTCACAGTTTAAAGTGTGTAGCATGACAGGCAGATCGAAATAAATAAATTACATGCAAATTGGTTGAACTTCTCGGTTCAGCAGCAGCTCAGTAATTTTGTGTCACATATAAACTAAATTTTACTGGTTACTGAACACTAAAAAGTCTTCTTAAATTCTTAAATTCAATTCTTAAATTAAATTCTTAAATTGATTTTAAATTTTTACTTGCTTAAAAAGTTGGCCCTTTCCATTTATTTAATTAATATAATTAATTCTTTTGGATGTTGAAATGAAAAAAGGAGTGGAGACCTAGATAGTCTAGATAGTCTTCCATAGCTGCAAAGTAACCAAGAATAAATTCTAACGTTGACGAGCCAGAGGTATTTTTTGCTTCCACCGAAGCTAATGTTTTCTCTTGTTATTCAAACTAATTCACAAATCTTACTTCTCCAATTCTAGTTCGGGTACATGAAAACTACGAGGGTTGCTACATACATTTCTAGCCTAAGCAACAAAACATGTTGCCAGATGCAATCTGACATTTTTTAGGCCTAACTCACTGTGAACACTTCGACATAAGAGCGCAATTTGGTTTCCTTAGAGGCACCTGAAAAATTTATGTCGCCAAAAAAATGGAATTAAGCCTTGAACATTTTCGTGCGATGATTTATTACGATTTTCGAAGTGGATTATCAAGCCAATCAACTTAAATCAACTTTTGGTGATGAAGCTCCATCCTTGGTTACTGTGAAAAATTGGTAAATCGAATTCAATCGTGGCTCATCGACGAATTTCATGAAGGTCGTCCAAAATCGGTCGTTGTGCCAGAAAACAACGATGCTGTATTAACTGAAGGTATGTTTTCAACGCCTTAAAGTATATAAATTCCTGATCATCTCGACAATGTGAATCGTTAAACTCATAATAATGATTCCTAAATAGTAGTTGCCTTTTTTTAATGCGTTCATTATTTGAAGTTATGGGAAATTCCACTGCAAAATAGTGAAAAGGTTATATGGAGGATATTTTTATTTATTCATCATCCAATCGTTTTAAGCGCGGTTCTTAAACTCTGTGCACAACAAGTAATTAAAAAAGTGTTTCCCGGGCTTTCGAAAGTCCATCAATAATGAGTGGAAATGGAGATTCAAATGTTTGTTCAAACATCTATCGCCAACTTAACAGCATGTGTTATCAATACGCCATCCGCATTTTGCACCCTAGCCCGTCGAACCTGACCATCGCTAGCTTTGAGTACGTCGATGATTCTTCCTTTTGTCCAACTGTTTCTTTCGCTATTTTCGTCAACGATCAAAACTATGCCCTCGACTGCAAGAAATGCTTCGAAGTAATGGCTACCTCGTCTTCTGTACCCAAGGACACGTAAGTCGTTGTGCATGGACATGGATGTTAGGTCCGCTGATCGCAGACTTTCGTCAGAATACAACTAAGAGGTGCCGATGGTGGATTAAACTTCCAGTATATGCCTTGCTGCGCAAGACTGTGATCCATTTTTTTAGTATCTTCTCGAAAAAATGCATTTGCCCCACTAAAATTTGTACCGTTGTCACTATATATTCTAGCCCTTACCCTTCTGCTAGCAATAAAATTGCGTAGATTCATGAGACATGAGTCCGAACTGAGTTTGTCCATCTAGATCGCTTAGAGTCGTGCGCCCGTCAATCAGTATTATCGGTCCAAAATGTTGAAACGCCCTCAACTGAGTTGGGTCACTCTATGAGCTAATGCCTGCATGATTAAATCTTTCGATGCATTGCATATTTTGCGCGATCCTTAATGCACATGACTTCATCACTGTCACTGTCTATATAAATTTGACTGCTTCGGCAGACCGCGCTCGATTGCATAATTCCTGCAGACTCATCGGGATATAGCTCCATCTGCACAGCTCGATATGTGTTCCGTGGTTCGTAGGATATTTGCCGTATCACCACATTGGCGCTTTGTCGACACATCAGCAATGCTGTAGCGGCTAGGTATCCAACGACATTCTGAAGCATTAGTTGATTCGTCCAATCAATCTCTACGATTTATCTTTGTGTAAGTATCTTAATATATCCTCGTAGAACATAATCCAGAGATTCCAATGCGAATCACAGAACCAATATGCGAAAATATGCGGTCATCAAACATTCAACCGACATCGACTTTTAAGAAATATGAGCCAATAAGTATATCAGCTCTTTAAACACACCCAACTGTGACTATTTGTGATTCTGATTTATTTTTTTACTTAAAATTTAGAATTTGTCCTTTTGTATGTTGAGGCTGAACCTAATTGCGGAGCAAGATTTTGGAACCAAAATTAGAATCAGGAGTAGTCTCGCTACTGATCCGATGAAATAACCTGCGACAAATATAATCGTTGAGAAACTTTTTTATGTAGACTTATATGGACTTATGCATATGTACTTTAGATTGCAAAGCCACGCCATCCTTAAAGAGAAGAAAAGCGAAAGGCCTAAATAGCCTGGCAAGAAGGAAGAAGACCCTTTGCAAGTATGCTTAGATGACTAAACTTAAACGATTCTGCAGTACCTAAATACGGTTAAAAATTTTCGCTGCAGTGGTCCCATAAATCCATATAACCAGATTGGCCCGAAGTGGTCGTGTGTTCTTTGTATTGAGCAGCATCCTCAAACTGAATTTTTTTAGTCAGGTGTAGCCGGAAGTGGAACCTCTTGTCCAGGGCATTTTGCCAGTGAAGGCGCCTGGATGTGGATTGCTGATGCGTTTAACATGGATTTGTTGTCTTAAGGCATTAATTATCAAAAGCTAGCGTTTACACCAAGCTGCCAATACGTGGAGGTTACCCTGAATACCATCTACTGCGAAAGAAAGCGAGTAAAACTGCATTGCAATACTCAAGGTCATCAATAGCTTACAAGATATGCTGCGCAGCTATTTAAATCTCGTCGATTGTGCCATGGTCATGTTCCAAACCCAAAATGGTGATCTGGCAGGATACTTTATTGATCCATAAACTCTTTCAGCCGGCCAGCAGTCAGTCTCTTCTATACTTTCCATAATATAGGCAGAAGAACAATTGCCCGGTATGACTTAGAGTAATCATTCTGCTTACCTGACATATGAATACTGCATTCTTCTACTATTTGGGAGAGATGAAATAACTAAATTAAATTTGTCCGTCTTTTAAAGTCATCACAATGTATGTATCCGATGCTTAGAAATAACATATCTTTTACTGTGTAGAAAGAGTAGTATATAAAATTTTATCACTTCCAGCATTCCTTCTCGCTTCAGTAATTGTTTAATAAAATTTTCTTGTAAATTGCAAGGAAAACATTTCCCTTAGAACATAAATACTAAGCAATAGATATACCCAATGTTAAAGCGCATTTTTTCAAAAGAAAAAGAAAGAATTAAAGAATCTTTATTATATTTAATATAAATATTATTGTTTATATAAATTAAAAAGTTAATCTGTTAAAAATACAAGAAAAAACCCACACACATCGCAAATAAAACTTTCGCTCCAAGCCATAAACAACACAAAAATAATGGAATACATTTGGAGAATTAAATTAAATGACAATGAATCCAAGTGCGGCCAACAATTGCCGGAAAATTGAATTGTGCGCCAAAAAGCATGCTAAGAAAATTACTCGTATAACAGTTTGCAATGCCATTTCCGGAGCGCTCTTCTAGCAGCGATTATCTTGCTCTTTGCATTGCTCTTGCCGGCGACGCTCTTAACTCACAATTGAATTGAATGCGTTTTCATAATGGAAAAACATTTCCGCAAATTAAAACGGAAATTCATTAGACGCGAGGTCGTTGAAAATCCGCAGAACGAATTTTCTGCAAATCTGCAGACTAATTAGACAGATTTATTGATAAACTTTCGCAGCACATTAAATTTTAATGGTGGCTATTTATTCGTTGTAAGCTTACAATGGCGATAATAAATTCGACGATGTGAACTCAAGTTCACGGATTTGTTTATGCTGTCGGAAAAGTATATATAATTTTTTTTTTTTTTTTTGGTACAAGATTAACTGTGGCAACAGCATATAAGCAGATATTTATAAGCTCGTTTATTTACCTGCATCAAGCAATGACAGCTAAAAACCATAATTCAATTCCTAAATACGCCGCTTGACAGTTGCAGCAACGATGACAGCAACACATACCCAACTCAAGTTGATTGAACAGTGTAAAAAAATATGGCGCAATGTCTACGAGGGTGGTTTTGAATGTATTTAGCCAGCCTGAAAAATAGAAACTTTTTTAATTTGACTAATAAAATCCTTCAAAAAATTCTTCCATAAACAAGAAAAAATTTGTTTGAAGAAGCTAAGCGAACAAAAGTCGTGTGAAGACATGCTGCGTCAATGCATAACCTTCAACCTAACATCGATCCACTGTTAGTAACCTTGTGCGCGCTGGCGCCAGTCGTTTTGAATGCCAAGTACGAAGAGATCTCTTCATACCTGGTCATTCCATCGAGTGCCCGGTCGTCCTCTATGTCGGCGTCCACCAATCAAGTTTGGGCCCCCCATGCAAACCATGCGTTCTGCAGCTTTTTCATCCATTCGAATGAGGTGCCCAGCCCAGTACAGCCGCTGGAATTTTATGCGCTGGACTATGTCAACCTCATCGAATAGCTCGTATAGCTCGCGGTTCATACGGGACCTAAACTCGTCGCCGACTCTAATAGGACCAAAGATCCTGCAAAGAATCTTCCTCTCGAAGACTTCCAACGCTGTCTCGTCCGACTCAATCACGGTCCATGCCTCTGCGAAATACAATAAGGACCGGGAGAATCAGCGTCTTATATATCTTTATTTTCGTCCGTCAAGAGAGGGCTTTACTTCTCATTTGCTTGCTCAGCCCAAAAAAAGCATCTGTTTGCAAGCGTGATTCTTCGCCTGATCTCCAGGCTGACGTTGTTGTTGTTGGTTATCTCTGTCCCAAGATAGACGAAGTTTTCTACAACACTGATGTTGAAATTCTCCATCGTCACTGACCGTCTAAGACGCATTGACGCAGCATCACTTCCTTTTGGAAGATCGAGCCCGACATACGGGCATTGGCGTAGGATGTATTCCATCAGGAGATTGAAAAAAATCGCACGACAGAGCATCGCCCTGCCTGAAACCTCTCTTGGTATCAAAAGGTTCGGAGAGGTATTTCTCCACCCTGACAACGCTTTGTGTGTAAGATAGCGTCGCCATGCAAAGACCATGCAATCTTTCTATAAGGATGACAATGGAAATCTGGTAACGGATGAACAGGAATCACTGAGATTATGAAGAAGTCATTTTTCCAACCTACTCAGAGGCGATGAAGCGCACAATTCCGCCGATCGAGAAGTGACACCGGAACCACCAGTTAATGATGGCACTATGGACTATAACAAGGTCGATTCAGTTATTAAAAAGCTGAAAAATAACAAAGCGGAAGGCTCTGATGGGCTGCCAGCTGAGTTATTTAAGACCGGCGCCGAAGAGTTGGTTAGGAGTATGCACCAGCTTTTATGCAAGATATGGTCCGATGAACGCATACCCAATGACTGGAATCTCAGTGTTCTCTGTCCTATCTTTAAGAAAGGAGACCCCGCTGTTTGCGCCAACTACTGCGGAATAAGTCTCCTTTTCTATTGGCGACTCTGTCGGGCGTATTGTGTAATAGGCTGAAGCCATATACGGATGCACTGATAGGACGATGTCAGTGTTTCTTCAGACCAAAAAGGTCGACCAGTGATGAAATATTTACATTACGCCAAATCTTGGAAAAGACCCATGAGTTCAACAAAGAAACACACCACCTATTTTTCGAATATAAAGCTGCTCTCGACACGCCGATAAGAGCGAAGTTTTACGACGCCCTGTCTGCACAAAATATCCCAGCAAAGATTGTTCGTCTTTACATGGCGACGCTATCTAACACACAAAGCGTTGCAGGGTGTGGAAAAACCTCTCCGCCCCTTTGATACCAAGAGAGGTTTCAGGCAGGGCGATGCTCTGTCGAGCGATTTTTTCAATCTCCTGATGGAATACATCATACGCCAGTGCCCGTATGTCGGGCTCGATCTTCCAAATGGAAATGATGCTGCTCGCTTACGCCGATATCATTGGCACGCAGGAACGGCGATTAAGCAAGGCGTTCTCAGAGATTGAAAAACAGTTTCGGCTCATGGATCTAGCGGTGAATGGGGACAAGAAGAAGTACTTGGTGTCTTCTCGCACTCCGTCATCGCGTCTTGGACGGTCAGTGACGATGGAGAATTTCAACTTCAGTGTTGTAGAAAGCTTCGTCCATCTTGGATCCGCGATAACTAGCAACAACATCGTCAGCCTAGAAATCAGGCGAAGAATCACGCTTGCGAATAGATGCATTTTTGGGTTGAGCAAGCAAATGATAAGTAAATCCCTCTCTCGAAAGACAAAAATCAAGATCTTTAAGACGCTGAAACTCCCGCTCCTACTATATGGCGCAGAGGCATGGACTGTGATTCACTCAGTTGAAACAGCGTTGGAAGTCTTCGAGAGGAAGTTTCTTCGCAGGATTTTCGGTCATATTAGAGTCCGTACGAATCGCGAGCTGTGCGAGCTATTCGATGAGATTGACATAATCCAGCGCATAAAATTGCAGCGGTTGCACTGGGCTGGTCCCTCATTCGAATGGATGAAAGAGCTCCAGCTCGCTTGGTTTATATAGGGGGCCCAAACTTGATTGGTGGACGCCGACATAGAGGACGACCGGGCACTCGTTGGAATGACCACGTATGGATCTATCTCTCCGTACTTGGTATTCAAAAAGACCGACGCCAGCGCACACATGATTATGGAGGCTGGCGAGCATTCCTAAATGCGGCCATGACCACAGCTTTCTTTCTTTTTATTATGTAACATTGAAGCATTTTATTTCGTCGTCAATCATGTTCATATATGTATATAGCCATGTCAAAACTTTTTTGACTAACATTCTTATACGAAGAGATTATACGAAGAGACACCATGGCCGTTCACAATATTCGCAACAATAGAATATATATATATTATTTTTATACATATTATTTTTTAGATTTGAATGTCCAGAGATATCCAGAGTTTCAACTATAAGTTGTCAAGTATTAAACTCATACTTGAGATGGTAATCTTGTATTCTACACATTCAACTACATATATGTATAACCATACAAATGTTGTCCTCCATCTGACATTCATCTACATCAATCCTAATAAAATATGTCATAAAGCTATAAATCGTTCCAGTAAAATTGACAGTCGAGGCAATAGAGACATGTTTGTCTGTCTGTATGAACATAAAGAACTGATTAAGAACTGATTATAAAAGAAAAACTTCAAGTTAGGATATTTGGTCTCTCGTACAAATTTTTAGGCCCTGTACCGAAGGTCAAGAGCCTAGGTAGGCGACCTGTACTGGTACAGGGCCTCTTACAGGCTTTTATTTTTTTGCGATTTAAGCAGATTTGTTGCTTCAATCGAAATAGTACTCATTAAGACTTCATTGGACTGCCGAATTGTAACTTTCAAACTTCAAATGTGTGGTGGCAAATCAGAAACATTAAATGAATTGAGAAATTAAGTTCACTGCTTCACTTTGACCAATCACTAAGTCAATAGAGCTGTATCTTATTGGTTCACCTGTAACTCTGTTTAGAATGACGTATACAACGACACTTGGACTCCTCATGAGGTCCAGGAAGAAGTGAACCAATGCGAAGATAAATTTGGCCTTGCACTTTGAATGTCGGCAAAAGTCCTTAATTGTTTGCCACTTTTGTTGCTCCAAAAAAAAGTAATTTGAAAAGATGCATTGTACTTTCTAATAATTTTCAGAAAGTGTTTTGATGTCTCAGTATTGGCAAAAAAGAAATTTAGAAGCGGTTCTGGTGCGTGCAGTAGCGGTGATAAATTAACTTTGCCATTTGAGCAGCACATACCAGGTGCTTCTCGGGCAAATTTCAGCGCACGACAATGTAAGCAAACATTGTTCATTGACCCAATGAGAACTGCAACATTCATAGTCAAATTTCTTCTATTCCTTGATCTTACAGAACTAAGACGCGATTCACGTTAGATGGGCGTTTCAGATGCCCTTGAAGTAGATGCAATACTACGCAGCCGCTGAAGACGTGATTCTCGTTGATCTTTACTTTCAGATGCAATTGACTTAGATGCATTACTACGCAACCGCCGAAGTCTTGATTCTCGTTGTTCTTGAGTTTCTGATGCTCGTGGAGGTGGGGCAAATTCCCCTCCGATTTTGACCAAACTTTACTCGAACACCATCTTGAATGAACTGAAGTTCGTCTGTGAATTTCAGGTCAATTGGTTGGATGGTCTAGCTTTCTATAAGGAACATACATACATACATACATAGATAGATATATACAAGGTTCAAATATATATATATATATATATATATATAGATACAAATGTTAGAAAATACTCACTCGCTTGAATGTGTGTAGCGTAATCCATGCAACAGATTGACAACCGAATTATCTACGCATTACTGCACAGCTTGCACAGAGTACGACCGTGTTATGAATTTATGAAACATTTTACTAAATTAGCTCATAACAAAAATTCTGTTCGAGATTATCTGAGATAATGTATAAAACGCAACAGATGCAAGCAATTCAAAATAAAATAATAATAATAACAAAGGAGAGTGAACTGAAATTTTTGCAACATTATCAAAAAATGTTGCGATTGAAATTATCTGTGGTTCGAATTTACAAATTATATCTTATATAGAAAACAAGCTGTTTTACATTATAAACGTCAAAAACATTAAAATGTGCTTTTAGATGTGTGGCTTTAATTCACTTTCGCTGCTGATGAAAATTTAAATGTGTTAAAAATCAATACGAGGCAGGAGGAGTAGTTGCAAAGCAAACCAAAAATAATAGAATAATTATTACGTCGTAGTTCATTAACAGACAATTAATTATTATTATTAATTAATATTTCTTGCGAGACAGGTTTCGGTTTTAAAAGGGGACTACATAAAGCACGAAATGAAACACTTGCCATAACTTTTAAAACTGTGGGGATGGCTTGAAATCCCAAGTAATATATTTCTCAGAAAACAGTGCTTAGTAGTGAAAGAAAATTGCCTTCAGAGCTACAAAGTGTGCTCTAAGTAATTGGTACCCATATTGTGGTATACGTTATCTAATTGAAGTCAAATGCCCACATTAGGTGAAACAGAATATACCTAAGAATGCATGTTTAAAGGATTATCTTACCAATAGTATGCGGATTCTGGATGCAGTTTTAATTTGACTTTCCGTGGCATAAGGGCTCTGAGACTCGATCCCTTTTTTCCCGACTATTCGTAAGACTTCTTATGGATTTAACATTTTCTTCTTCTTCTTAAATGGCCGTCAACCGTCTACCGGTCATGGCCGCGTCCAGGAAAGCGCGCCAGCCTCCATAATCCTGTGCGCGCTGGCGCCAGTCGCTCTGAATGCCAAGTACGGAGAGGTCTCTCCATACCTGGTCATTCCATCGAGTGCCCGGTCGTCCTCTAAGTCGGCGCCCACCAATCAAGTTTGGGCCCCCCATGTAAACCATGCGTGCTGGAGCTCCTTCGTCCATTCGAATGAGGTGCCCAGCCCAGTGCAGCCGCTGGAATTTTATGCGCTGGACTATGTCAACCTCATTGAATAGCTCGTACAGCTCGCGGTTCATGCGGGACCTAAACTCGTCGCCGACTCTAATAGGACCAAAGATCCTGCGAAGAATCTTCCTCTCGAAGACTTCCAACGCTGTCTCATCCGACTCAACCACGGTCCATGCCTCTGCGCCATACAGTAGGACCGGGAGTATCAGCGTCTTATATATCTTTATTTTCGTCCGTCGAGAGAGGGCTTTACTTCTCATTTGCTTGCTCAGCCCAAAAAAAACATCTGTTTGCAAGCGTGATTCTTCGCCTGATCTCCAGTCTGACGTTGTTGTTGCTGTTTATTTCGGATCCAAGATAGACGAAGTTTTCTACAATTACCAAGTACTTCGTCTTGTCCTCATTCACCGCTAGACCCATGAGCCGAGACTGTTTTTCAATCTCCGAGAACGCCTTGCTGACTCGCCTTTCCTGCGTACCGATGATATCGATGTCATCGGCGTAAGCGAGCAGCATCACTTCCTTTTGGAAGATCGAGCCCGACATACTCTGTATGTACGGGCATTGGCGTAGGATGTATTCCATCAGGAGATTGAAAAAATCGCACGATAGAGCATCGCCCTGCCTGAAACCTCTCTTGGTATCAAAGGGGTCGGAGAGGTTTTTCCCCACCCTGACAACGCTTTGTGTGTTAGATAGCGTCGCCATGCAAAGACGGACAATCTTTGCCGGGATACCTAGTGCAGACAGGGCGTCGAAGAACTTCGCTCTTATCGGCGTGTCGAATGCGGCTTTGTAATCGACAAATAGGTGGTGAGTGTCTTTGTTGAACTCACGGGTCTTTTCCAAGATTTGGCGTAATGTGAATATTTGGTCACTGGTCGACCTTTTTGGTCTGAAGCCACACTGATATCGTCCTATCAGTGAGTCGGTATATGGCTTCAGCCTATTACCAACATTTAAAATTATAAATAAGCCAGATGCTGCTCCAATGGCAACTAACATAGGGCGGGCTATCACCTTAACTCAATCTCAGCCGAAGAGCAAGATAACTCTTAAAATATTCATTCTTTGAGTTTGTTACAGCTTGGTATAATGACGATTATTAGAGGAATCCATCTCCTCTGATTCTTTGTTGAACATAACAGTTGGTACCGACTCTTAAACTGTCACCACAGACTATAACTCAATGTGCCCTTCATTGAACAAAAGAAAAAACGACGTTTCAAGTTAGCAATTACTAATAGCTACTCTATGGGGCCATGCCTAGACTATGCAAACTTTTAAGTGAGTTCGATCCGAGAAAAACTTCCGTGGAGCACTACTTTCAAAGAAGATCCGGTCGAGCAATGTTTCAGCGAAAGCTATGTATGGCCGAGTTGCGTCAAGCTGGGATTTTTAACTTTTTAGGCCCTGTACCAAAGGTACAAGAGCCTATTGGTTGGGTGCAAGTGTATGTAAACGGTAGAAATAATGGTCGGAGACCTACCAAAGTTACACCCATTATGGTCAAGAGTGATAGAGGAGTCGATATAGACATGTCCGTCTGTCCGTCCGTCCGTCCGTCTGTATGAACGAAAGGATCTCGGAAACGATTATAGATAGAGACTTCGAGTGTTTTGCATTCGACTAGGACTACTCTGGAATTTTACAAGTTTATTTAAAAATTTTGCCCCTCCCCCCTTCCCCATAAAATCACCACCAAGGCTAAAAATTTCTTTGGCACAAAAAAAAGAGTATACCAGTGTAGAGATAACGTTCTATTAAGCCAGAATCCAAAAAGTTCATCAAAATCGGATAATAAATGACGATTTTATAAGCAATTGAATTTGAAAGACCCCCCTTTTCTTTTCATACATAAAAAAATGTTTTATAAGTCACTTATTCGTGCAGTAGCAAGTGGTCATAAGCTAGGTCATAAGCTCGGGAAACATTTACGGTTACACCCGACTGTAATTTCCTTACTTGTTGATTTTTCATTTGGTTGACAGTTCGATTTAGACTCCTACAAGTGCTCAGTGCATTCCCCGTACGAGTTATCTTCTCCTCGTCTGCTCGAATGCAGAAACAGCAAACTAAACTAAAAGTTACCTCAACCATTTAAGGGGTAACCTTTGATTTAATATTGATCTTTTAGAGGAGAATAGACTGTGTTCATAGCAGAAGGCAATGTAGTTTATCAAGTCTCGATCTAATTAATGACAAGTTTTGCTAGACAGTTAGTTCCTTCCATCCTTATACGTCTCTATGGCAAGCGGTTTCTTTCCAGGTCTGCTACAGATCTGCTTAGATGCTTTGATCGATATCATGTCTTATGAGGTCTACCATCATATGAAGTTTTCGCAGTTTTCATCCCTAAAGAGCGCAATATAAGAAACTAGCCAAATTTTATAGATCTTAGTTCGTTCATTCTTAGCACAACTGAAGAACTAAATGATTGTCGCAGTAGGCACAAACTAATGTTAAATTTGTGCTTAATGTGATAATAATTTAGTTTATCAACTGTTATCGCAATTCATCAATTATTCAGCAAAATCACTTTCTGTGCTTTTTAGGATAAATTTGACAATACTGCTGAAAGCTCCCTCACACGAAGACTTGCCTGAAGAGGATGATCATAGCGCCATTACCTGGTTGGACGCTCTGTTAAATCAGCGTGAAATTACGTCCTCCCTAGGCAATATGGATGTTAGCATAAATGCTTTAGGAGAGTCTTGCAAGACCTACCCTTGCCTCTTTTTGTCACCTCTTTTATGGTTCCTTGTTAACAGTACTTAGTATTTCAGCAACCTCAACGAACTAGGTTAAAGCGTCATTGGATACGCAGATGACCTAGAAATCATTATCTCCGAAAAATATGGGCATACTATTATTGATATGATTTGCTCAGCATTTCTGTTGGTGACCTAATAATGTACCAATGAAAGACTCAGTATTTAACTTCAGTAGACTGTATAAATGTCCTTTTCCAAAAAATTCCAGCCAGACTTAACATGTGTATAAACTTTAATTCCTCTTTTTTTAGAAAGAAAAAGCGAACAAATAAATTATTAAAATTAATGACCCTCGCGAGTTGTACTTTTGCCACATCTCTCGGGCAATTAGTGGATAATTCCTTCGTACAGAACAAAATATTGTTTAGCGGGTGCATGGCCCATCAACGATTTGGTATCATCTATGTCAAAAAGAGTTTGCAATTAATGATATTTTTGAACCGAAGAAATATCTGAAATATCTGCACGTTGTGTGCGATACAGCTATGGCGCCATAGACCTCCAAAATAAACGATTTTTTAAAATTGAAGCAGAGAAGCACAGCTTTTGCTACTTTTGTGTTTTTATCTTTTGGCAAAATAAGTAGAAATGGTTATCAAAGGAGAAATGAACTTTGTTGTATGAAATTGGTGATGATGCACAAATTTGTTTGTTGGCAAATGTTCAACTCATAAAGAATGCTGTATCCATAGTAGCTTAATACGCAAACTAATGTCATCTACTTATGAGCAAAGCAAACGGATTTAAGCTTGTATACTTCACCTACAACCCCTTTATATGGTGGCCCAAACTCCTACAAACGTACGCTATCAGGCGTTTTGATGCACTGAAGCGACTTGTCTGTGCGTAACAGGTGCAATGGCAGCGACAACTCGTTTACCTCGCGTTCGGTGATTTTTTCACTGTGATTGACTAAACGCCGTGTCACGCCGTGACTGAGCTGTTCAGTCAAAGCTTAGGCACAACCGTTTCAAGGCAACAGGTGCTTCAGTAAGGCGGAAATATTCCAATGCGTTTTGGACCTCTTCATTAAAGGCTTTTTGCCATTCCGTTTAGTGGATGAAGACTATTTTTGAAACCTTCTTAAATCATTAAGTCCGCCTTCGAGATGTATGATATTTCAATGCGTTTTGGACCTCTTCATTAAAGGCTTTTTGCCATTCCGTTTAGTGGATGAAGACTATTTTTGAAACCTTCTTAAATCATTAAGTCCGCCTTCGAGATGTATGATATTTCAACGCGTTTTGGACCTCTTCATTAAAGGCTTTTTGCCATTCCGTTTAGTGGATGAAGACTATTTTTGAAACCTTCTTAAATCATTAAGTCCGCCTTCGAGATGTATGATATTTCAATGCGTTTTGGACCTCTTCATTAAAGGCTTTTTGCCATTCCGTTTAGTGGATGAAGACTATTTTTGAAACCTTCTTAAATCATTAAGTCCGCCTTCGAGATGTATGATATTTCAACGCGTTTTGGACCTCTTCATTAAAGGCTTTTTGCCATTCCGTTTAGTGGATGAAGACTATTTTTGAAACCTTCTTAAATCATTAAGTCCGCCTTCGAGATGTATGATATTTCAATGCGTTTTGGACCTCTTCATTAAAGGCTTTTTGCCATTCCGTTTAGTGGATGAAGACTATTTTTGAAACCTTCTTAAATCATTAAGTCCGCCTTCGAGATGTATGATATTTCAATGCGTTTTGGACCTCTTCATTAAAGGCATTTTGCCATTCCGTTTAGTGGATGAAGACTATTTTTGAAACCTTCTTAAATCATTAAGTCCGCCTTCGAGATGTATGATATTTCAATGCGTTTTGGACCTCTTCATTAAAGGCTTTTTGCCATTCCGTTTAGTGGATGAAGACTATTTTTGAAACCTTCTTAAATCATTAAGTCCGCCTTCGAGATGTATGATATTTCAACGCGTTTTGGACCTCTTCATTAAAGGCTTTTTGCCATTCCGTTTAGTGGATGAAGACTATTTTTGAAACCTTCTTAAATCATTAAGTCCGCCTTCGAGATGTATGATATTTCAATGCGTTTTGGACCTCTTCATTAAAGGCTTTTTGCCATTCCGTTTAGTGGATGAAGACTATTTTTGAAACCTTCTTAAATCATTAAGTCCGCCTTCGAGATGTATGATATTTCAATGCGTTTTGGACCTCTTCATTAAAGGCTTTTTGCCATTCCGTTTAGTGGATGAAGACTATTTTTGAAACCTTCTTAAATCATTAAGTCCGCCTTCGAGATGTATAATATTTCAGACACTTATTTCAGCGCTGTTTGAAAAGTGCAAAACTGGTAGATCAGAACTCATTCAGGGAGCAAGAAAAGAATGCATAACCAAAGACTGCTGAACATCGTTAAGCAATGATGGATATATGGCAGTTACCGCTCACTTTTTAAATGATCAGTTTGCGATGATATCGTTGCTGCTAGGATGCCCAAACATTGTGAATCACCATACTTCAGAGAACTTGGCACGGGAGCTGCAATTTATTGTAACGAAATTGGGGCATTGAAGATAAGATCGCATTAGCAGTTTCGGGTAACGCTGCTAATATTAAGTGAGCTTTTGAATCGAAGTTCAGATGGAAGCATTTTTCTTGTTTCGCTCACAGAATTAACTTAATCGTGAAGGATGCACTTAAAAGCGATTTAGAAGTCGTGTCAGTGATAGAGAAAGTGAAATGTATTGTGGCTTTTTTTAAAAGGAGTTCGATATCCAATTGAAAGCTGATATGCTGTCAAAAACTACAGGGTAACAACTATTGAAGACACTGTTAAAGCAACATTAACATTGATCAACACAGAGCTGTTACTTTTAACTACAAACGAATGGGAAATACTAAAGGACATGAGTCTATTTTTAAAGCCATTTGAATCGGTGACCAAAACCTTTAGCAGCGAATTGTCCTTAACGGCTTCAGTAGTTATAACACTTGTCAATGGACTAAAAACTGTCAACTGAAATTTATCATTAATGGCATTGAAGCCAAGTGTGAAGAAAGTTGTCAATGAGCTGAGGACTTGTGACACGGCTGGGCAATGTCGAAAAAAGCAGAAGATTTGGAATTGCTACGTCCGAAGGTTCAAAAGAATTCCTCTATGCATTGCTGATAGCATAAAGCAAACTATAATTGGAGCCGTTGTCGAAAAAATAAATATTAGCGCATGCGAAAAGTCAAAGGAAACAAATAATAACGCGGAAGACGAGTCCGAAATATGTTTTCAGTTTGGTATGCATTCAATCAACAAGCAGCTCAAAACGTTCCACAAGGAAGTGCAAGATCCAGGGCCGTAGTAGAAGTTCAAAGATATTTAGAAGAAGGTTTAATTTTAAGGAAACTAGATCCATTAGATTGGTGAAAGAAAAATAAACACAATTTTGCACATCTTTCACTAGTGGCCCAAGAAAACTTGTGTAGTCTGTGTTCTTCTGTATCATGTGAGCGCTTGTTCTCAAAAGCTGGAATGGTGATTAGCGACAGAAGAACCCATTTAAGTGCATCCAAAACCGAAATAATTTCGTTCCTCAATACAAACATGCGGTCTATAAACGACTAAAATGGAATATATTAAGAAAACTTAGTTAATTTCTTCCACATACATCATTTAGTTACTCACGATACATGTTTAGTATGTTTATAAAAGGTTTATATATATATTTTAATTAATAAAAACTTATTGAATTCGTTTACTTTATGGACTTCGCCTTGTTTTAATCGAACATATTGTATTTTGAGTTTGAATATTTTATGCTCACGGTGATTCCTAAATCACAGTCAACGTTCACGCCGTGATTCATAAATCACTATTTTTGCCATCACTACCCCGCTGCACATTTTTTACAGCGGCAATTGTTGCACTGCTACCAGACTAACTCTAAGGTCGAACTTGAGTATCGGAATTAATCTAATATCTAAAAATTTATTTCTAGCACCGAGATCTACAACATTACCGATTATATGGTCATGAATATTTGGTTACGCAGCCATTTCTCAATTCTCTTACGAAGACACATGGACTGGGCGGAGGACACCGCAGGGACCATCTACTAATAAGTACCTCACTCACAGTCTTTAAGCCTGAGTTTCATGTCATCGAGGTCTGCGTCCAAAGTTTTCTAGAGAATAATTTCTGACAGCCACGCAGCAATTAAATCAGTTAAGACCTGGTCATTCTTCTCCTTTTTAGTAAAACAATAACAACTCCCAGTCAAATATCAACAACTCTCCGTAGCAAAGGATGAAAGGTCATCATTTGTTGAATTCCTGGTCATATAATAACAGATGGGCTGTCCAAATCGGATTATTATAACTCCATAGTAGAATCAGTACCCTTCTGCGGGTTAATGGAAAACTATTTCAGAAATGCTGCATTACAGTACTGGTGACGGTATCCTGACCTTTTGTAAGCTTACCCACTTCTGCTATCAAATGTTGATGCAAGTAAAAAGACCTTAGGACATTGATGTCCTATTTTATGCGCCATCGTCGACTAAATTATCATTTTCTAGAACTCATATTATTATTTTCTAGAACTCATAGAAAAGCAAACTCAGAGAGATGCAGCTTATTAGCTTTTTCATACGGACTGACACTGTCAGGTACGTATTTACAAGAGACGTTCTCAGATTTATTAGAGAAGTCGAGAAGGTCACAATTAAGCTCACATTACAAATTAGGACATAGATACTACGGCACGCCTTGGTTATGGTTTACAGAATATTTTTATATTAAATATCAAAATAATCTATCGCATTTGTTGATACAAAGACTTAATCAGACTAAATAAAATAATGTTTTATGATAAGTGGGAGCGAGACACAAACACTTACTTTCTTCTACCAATCATTCCAACAACAACAAAATAAAAATTCAAATTTTCCTTAGAGAATTAATATAAGTATTATATGAAATCCTGTGGTTTTTTAATTGATTCAACATTTAATGGTGTGCCCTCTTATTCCTTCTTCCCACGTTAATTTTTGTTTTATTTTGTTCACTTGGTTGTTCTTATTCCTTAGCCTTCTTCTTGCCTCTTCTCTCGTTCATTTTTTGTTCTACTTTGTTTCCTTGGTCGTTGTTATTTCTCAACCCTCTTCTTCTCACATCTTTCGTTTATTTTTATTCCCTTAGTCTTTCTTGTTCATTAGCTATTATCTATCTTTTCTCTCGTTCATTTTTAATCAATATGTTAATAAACTCAACTCGAACATACGGATGATTTAGCCGTGCACTTCAATTTGTTCTATTTTTAAACGTTTCAAGCCTTTAAGTTATCGGAAAGAAAAAAAACCAAAACTGAATAGTTCCTCCCACCCTAAAAAATTCCATAAATTCCTGCATTATATTTCTCTAAAAGCTGACTTCAATGACTACGTTTTTTTCATTTCATGGTTTTGCAATAACATTCAGTTAAACTTTGAGAAGAAAAAAAGCATTACTTCACATCGAATGTAATATTCCATATTTATCTTCGCATTCATTAATTCTTGCAGTGTACAACCAAATCAAGATATCTGCCAGTTGTAACAATATGACTTATGTATGTATAAACACTCCTTAAACAAATTCATATTTCGTATTTCAACAATACCGCAGCAGTTCGACAATGAAAGTTGTTTTCAAAGTTTAGATGTAGTGGGCGGTTGTTTGGGTGGTCCTTCGAAATGTACCGGGTTTAGGTGAAGATGTAACTGCATGCGTGACGTTCATGGCTATCAGGATTTGTTCTGTTTGCTGTGTATGCTGTGTGCCTGCTTCAGTATGAGAAATCACGTCTAAATCCAATTTTGTGTGCAAGAAACGAGACCGAATGAGCATACAATCAAACAGACAGACAGACAGATAGGCGAAGAGCAAAGCGGACGGACATATAAAACACCAACACCGGAACATTTCAAGCGCAAACAGATCTCACTAGTACGGTTTATATATATATATATATATGCAATATATATGTAGGATTTTGTGTGCTCAAGAGTATAAAAGTAGCCATGTTTGCGTGTTTATTTTTACCGTTACTCGGCTACTTTAATTTTAAATTGCTTTAAATATTTTTGTGCATAGAAATTGTTTGATTTGTCCGTCTTTCTTTTTATATTGTATTCTCAATGGTTTGAGTCAGAGCTTGCTCCACACTGTATAATGTAAGAAATGTTGCATCTGAAATTTTTAATAATGCACCCTACACTGATTCAAATATTAAATGGTTAATTTGTTTGCATAACTAGTACGTGCATCTGCTCAATGGTTAAGAATAAACGGTTTTGGAATCGACCAAAGCAATTCTGGCGCACAAAATTTGCTCAAAACATTTGCACATTATTCAGTATCGTAAGCGAATGCGATATTGAATAAGCATAATCTTTTACGGCCAAAATACTCAACCGATTTTTAATAAGTTGTGTTTAGTTCAGCTAAATAGTACTGAACAGTTTTTGCCTTTTCATATAGCTCGATTGGCTGATTAAAGTAAATCGTTATCTCGAACACCTTTCTTAAGCCTTTTCCCACCATTTACCCAACAGCATTCAAATGTGCAGCGTATCATCCATTCGTATACCTCGCCTTTAGCACGCTTATTCACTGGTTTATTTTTTTTTTTTCTTTCATTTACGTTTTAAATTGCATCAAGTTGTTGTTTCCGCTGGTTTTCTTTTTATTTCCTTTCTTATTATTTTCCTTTCTCCTTTTGCAAATTTTTTATGCTGCGGAAAGAACAACTTCCGTTTTTATAAACTTCCAATTGTATAAGAATCGAAAGGAAAAAAGGAGCAAATAACACAAAAACCATTTTTGACGTGTAGCAATTGTCAAGCTTGGTTGGGTTCTCCACTCGTTCCGCAATCTTCGCCATCGACAAAAGACGACAACATGAAATTCTTCAATATAAAATTTAGCATACCCTGTACGCATAGGGTAAATGGGTATATTTTGTTTTTGTACCTGTTTGTTGTTATATACAAAAAAAGAATATATATAATAAATAATATATCTGGCAGGCATTAAGAGTTATGGTCACCAAATTTGAAATATTTCTTGCCTTATTACCAGAAGTAAGTAAGCGTAAGGTTATGGAAGGGAATGTTAAGTTGGGTATCATTAGTATAGGTATTTGAAAATCATTTTTAGGTTTCTCTCATCATTTTTCATTTCGTATGACTATTTTTGATCTTTATCGATTTAAAATTGAGGCGATGCATTTTCATTCATTGCCATGTCATAGTGTTATAATTTTCCTTCAGTTCTTGCTTACACCAGTAGTTGGTTTTTTGTATATTTTTTTTTTTTGCAATTGCTAGTATCTTAATATATTCATTGCATTCCATAGACTTCATAGAAAGTTTTAAAGATCTAATAAAACCATTCAAATGCGGTGTAGCGTACAACTATAGAACATAGCAACAATATAAATCCTTGGATTAAGTTGAGAGTATCTCAAAATCAAACACACTTCATACTTTCTTGTTTTATTTTGTCAAATTTTTTGCAGATGAACATCGCAACTTTAAGTCGATTGCTTTTTAAAGCAAAAAATTTAACACATTTCAGTAAGACATAAATTTGTCTTTTCAAGTTTGCATAAATTTAATAAATACCAGAAACAATGAAGCAGTCCAATGTGCACGACATCCTTGAATCCTAATTTTGTATGAAACATGTGGATTATACGAGGGTTGCTACAAATATATTTCTTGCCTAACCATGAAAAAACGGTAATTTATGAAAAAAAATCGATTTATTGTTTATTTAAAATATTCACCATTAAGATCGATACACTTCTACATTCGTCCGAACCATTTTATGCAGTAGTTTAGCCACTCCAAAAGAGATACCTCCAAAACATGCATTTTGAAGGCATCAACCGCTTCCGCTGTCCGCGCTGTTTATTTTTGATGTGAGGGAAGATGTAAAGTCAGAGCTGTACGCCGGATGACCCATCAATTCGATGTTTTGAGCGTCCAAAAACTCATTAGTTACGCCCGAAGTGATTTGTCTTCGTCGGTTGGTTTTCCTCAGTTCAACGAACATTTCAGGCAAACAAATGGTTGTATACCATTCAGAACTTACCGTCCTTCTTTACACAAGCGGCACGGTCGCAACATGTCCAGATTTTGAGAAGAAGCATGCGATCATTTGCTTCGATGTGCTTGAAAGACCCTTCTTTGTTGGCTCTTATGCCCGTTTCGTCACCTGTCACGATTTAGACGGCAGTTGCTTCCACCAATCGACACGAGCCTTCTTTTGAGCGATTGTCAAATTATGCGTTATCCAATGTGAACAAACCTGATGTTCATGAAATATTGTATGTACGCTAGTCATACTATTGTCCAGAGATGGCTCTATCTCACGGTTCTGCTATATCAGTTCACATACAGCATCTATTTGGTATAATGGTTAGTGAGAATTGTGACGAGTTGACACGTTCCTTAAAAACTTGTTACGTGAAGAAGGAACAGAAGCTGTCGAAGTTCGTACTGACAGACAGACACGTCAATATCGACTCGATTTTTTTCATGGTATTTTATTTGTATATCGTTTCTTGCTGAATTAACAACAACAACAATTCGACTTACTCCCATCAAAATCTCTCGGAGCCACTCTAAGCAGGAGCAAACCGTTGCCTTTGCAGCACACCTCGAGGAGCGAAATCTGCCCAGGAGCGATAGGTTTGCAAAAGTGTCAACCCCCTTTAGGTTATTGGGTTCGTACGTAGATTGAATGCAAGTTATCTTAGGAAAGAATAAGATAGTCGAAATTAGCAATGTTAAGTGACATCTCCTATAAACAAATTCTCGTTATTCATAAGCACAGCCAGACATTCAGTTTATTCCATCTATTTTTACCATTGTCCATTTAATATTCTCGAATGAGTGTGACCCTAACGCTCATTTTGGATATCCATCGGTACAGTTTGGTTTCAGTCTTACATCAATGCCTATATACCTTGTTTGCAACCTGATTGTCTCATAAAAAGAGAACAGACCTATCATGGCTATTTCGTTCTACGCATACAATTCTACGGATATATTAAAATATTAATTTTGGATACATAGAATAGCGCTGGGATTACGAGTATAAGAAAGGGATGACGATGGGGCACTAAGAACCATATCTTTAAATTTCAAGCACCATTTTCGGTCGAAGTCCCTATAAGCAGCTTAGATAGCTCTTCAAAATAAGTTTTCTTGAACTATCAGATTGTTCGAACCATGATTTGTGATTAATTGTCAGAAAAATTAAGAAAGCATGAAGATATATCCAATCATCGTGCATTTCCATTTTCTGGCTCTAAATTATGCACAAGCATGACAATGGGAGAAGAAGTCGAGAAAGTAGTTTCAAAAACAATAAAGAACATTTTCATGACTGAATACCAAATACGATTGATTTCCATGGCCTCATTACGAAGTAATTAGCAGATATTCAAATTTAGAGATGGGGTCGATTGCACAAGTTCGCATTGTAAGAAAAATTTTTGACTGCCATTCACTTGGGAATGGCCAAGAATTAATTCTTGTTGCAAATGGTCCAAGCAGCTCACAACGTCCATTAGGCCACGTATATCTTGGGCCTCAGAACAGCCGTTCGGAGGTGAGCTAACTGTGAGATGGCGAAAATAACTACCCAAAATAAGGGGTTGGTGCGCTGGGCTCGAGATCAGCCAACGTATAAAAATCCACCCAAAGAAAACAAAAACGAAGCATCGGATATACTCCTATGATAACAACCCCCTTATGAGCCGTATATGAACCGTTCCGTATAGATAAAAACTCATAAAGCCTTCCTCCGATTTTATCATTCGTCGGCATCATACAAAACGACTGGGACTATCAGTTTCTTATATATCTTAATTTTAGACGAAGTTTTCTAGAACATTAAAATTGAAATTTTCCATCGTCACAGACCTCCAAGGCACCAAGTACTTTGTCTTGACCTCATTCAAAGCTATACCCATAAGTCGAAACTGTGTCTAAAGACGTTCCAAGCACTCGTAATTCATCTTCATTAAAGTATTACTTATATTAAAGTATTTAGCCTTGATCCGTATCGCAGCCAAGTGCTCGTTATTTGCTGTGAATCTGGAGACGAGGATACGTAGTTTAATTGTTACTCTCATGACAGCTATAGTAGATTAGGGCCCTGCATGAATATATTCTGTTTGTAGAATGTACCGGTGTACATGCTGTACAAACCGAATACTAAAGAGAAGTACAGCTTACCGGACCGATTACGGTATCGTATTCAGTTTGATTAACAAACACTGCTTCTCGGTATTCGGTACTCATAACTAGCGTATTTTTGTTACTCAGTGACCGAGAACTTGATAAAATAATCGAAGACGGGCTAGTTACATCGAATATTTTAGAAATACTCGGTGCACCGTAATTGGAAAAATATTTTAATTGATGAAGTAAGTTACATTCAATATACAAAAATAAATATGTACAGGGTGCACCATATCGAGCTTCGGTATAGAAACACTGATTAGCTTTGACGTTCGTGAAGCGATTGCCTTGTGTAGGTACGTTTTGGAAACGTCAATTCAGTACAATTTGAGCCATGAATAACTTAACAACCATCATCGGCCCTTACTTCTTCAAAAAAGGCGAAACAGTCGACGGCAAGCGATATCGGTGGATGCTGGCGCACATTGTGTGCCCGGAGATGCGTCGAAAGGGTCTAGAAAACTTCTGGTTTTAACAGGACGGGGCCCCATGTCACACAGCAATCGATACAATGGAGTTTTTGCAGCGAAAATTCCCTGGACGCGTTATGTCAAAAAGAGGCGATATCGACTGGCCGCCGTGTTCGCCGGATTTGTGGGGTTATCTGAAGAGCAAAGTGTACATGAGCAAGCCCAAAACCATCACAGAGCTCAAGGAGAGTATTCGCACCGAAATGACCAATATATCGGCCGATATGCTCAAGAAAGTCATGGAAAATGCTCGAAAAAGGGTACTTTTTGCCATCAAGAACAAAGGTGGCCATTTGGTCGATATTGTATTCAAAAACTAACTCAAATCAATTGTAAAGGATCAATCTGAATAAACATAAAACATTTTCCATGAATTTTTGTTTTTTTCCAAAGTTGTTCAATATTTTCATACCGAAGCTCGATATGGCGCACCCCATACAATCTATTTATATCGCTGATCTTGACTTAAGGCATCTAATGAATCGCAGGCTGACTTTACTTGCTGCTTACGATTACTAATACAGCAGTGTTCTGTGAATGTATCGTTCTTCGTTCGGAAAGATAAACCGAAGTATTCTGTCTTTGTAAAGTACGAATCTTTCCGGATATACGAAAATGAGTGCCGGTGCAGCGCTCTATAGTAGATGTCACAGGACGATGATGTCAGCTGGATATTTGCACCATCCCTATTAAGGGCGCATTTATTCGAGGCGTGTATTCTTAAGTGGTGTTCCTTATATCGTTTGCGGGGGTCAACATCATAAGGTCCTATTCAAGTCATACTTTTTGTTTTCATTGGAGTTAAATATTCGCACCAACCCCAAATTAAGGGGGTGTTATCGCCTTCTCACCTTTTCAGAGGTTACCCAAGATATATGTATTCTAAAGGACGTTTTTGAGCAACTTGGGTCGTTTACAAAAGAATCGTTATTGGTCATTTCCAAGTGAATGGCAGTCAAAAACTTTCCTCACAATGTGAACTTCTAAAAACGACCTCATCTTTTGACAATTTTTTGGTATCGAAAAAATAGATCAAAATGTCCTTTCATAGGTTTTTACAGTTTTGGGAGAGGCCAAATCCGGTAAATACTGTAGGAACGGAATGATTACCGAAATGTTTTAGGTAAAAAAAAAAACACGAATAATCAAAAGCCGGCGTTCTTCATATTGCTTCATCAAGGTACAACATTCTGGCAAGAAGTCACGATTTAATCGAACCATTGTAATCGAAGAAAACAGAAAGCCAAAACATTACCAATAGACCGAATTTAGCTACCTTTTTTAGGTCTTTGCAGCTCCGCACGCTTTAATTGGTATTATTTGACTTGATTTCCATGTCGTAACCATGTTTCGATAACAGCTATAATCCTTTTGATCTGTTCACGAACTGGGGCGTCATTAACCTCTTTCGTTAATACGCAAAATACTAGAGTCAACATTTTAAATCCGTTGGAGGACAAAATTTAATAGAGATTCTTGGATCCATTTTCCCCACTTTTTTTAAGGTGATTCTCTAATTATTTTGTTGTTTGAATATGGTTTCAATTAAATCAGATTTATTCAGTGAATATTATAATTGTGTATCATATCAAAAAGTATAACTTTTTTTCCAGCTTTTCTTAAAAAAAAAAACATATGAAGACTTTAATGACTCGAATGACACACTTCAAAAAAACTGCCAAATTCAATCATGAATGCTGGAAAAATTGAGTAAGTTATGAAAATTCGTTCACTGAAAACTGTCGCCGTTGCTTCACATTGAGTGGATACCGGATGATGTTAAAAATGCGCTTTAATCTTTGCGATTTTCTCGATTAAGCTGCTCAAAGTGCATCGTATGCGGAAAATCGCGCCGTGCCGGCAAAGACGAACGAGTACTGGTGGACCACGTCGACATTCGCAATTCAGATTTATTGAAACGATTAATTGAGTTTGTGCAGGAAATTAAGTGAAATAAAAGTAAAGGAAAACACAACTGACTCTGAACATGAAAACCTTTCATGAATAACGAGAGAAAAATTGGCTGCTTTTAGTGGTGCAGATGACTTTTGATGCTGTCCCTTTAATAATTTCGGATGAATGTTGTTATTTATTTTCATTTTTTTTTTTAATTTTTTTACAAAGTTTAAAGTAAACAGCAGCATTAAGTAAACAATTTAATTAAATTGAAAGCAGCTAAATTGGCTTATGGACACAGATGCATGCAGGCGGAACATGTATATACTTGATATATATATATATATATATTCATACGCAACGTAGTCCACTTAAATGCAATAAATATATTGACTATATATGCGACTATATACTGTGTATACGTGTGTATGCTGCCTTGTGCTACTCAGCGAACAAGTGAATGTTGGACACGAGGACATCGAGCAATGCGGTGATGTTTTCAAGCCAAACATTGTAGTGTATGTATATACGAGTATGTAGATATATATAAAGACTTGTATGGACACACGTTACATCAACTACTAAAAACACATGTACTAGTGATATTCAAAAAAAAAAATATGTTTGTATGTGGTATAAAAAATTTTTAAATACTTCAAGTGACATAAATTTAAAATTCGAGCATAGTAAATGAATTCTGCTAACTATACGAGTTGAGCCAGTCATGAGTGTGTCAAAACGGCGGCAAGTCTGTTATTTTCATCGAGAGTTTGTATGTTCCATAGCTCTGAAACTGTATGTCACGCTTACTTTTAAAGATGACTCTCATACGAATCCACTCCCCACTTGTAGGACTTTCCCGTAAAAACATTTTAAGAAGGAGGAGGAAGAACAACTTTGAAGATAAAGACGGTAACCCTGAAACCCAAATTTCAAAGCGCTACCAAGAAATGTTGCACGAGTTTTTTATGCCTGAGATCGATGTGCAAGCTTTGGATCATATATGTTTCCGAAGCACTGCACCACACGCAACTCGCTTCGACCATTTTCTTTGGGTCTACACTACAGATAAAGTCTGTAAGCATAATCCAAAAAAGATTTCAGCCTTGAAACCGAACAATACATCCGCAAATAAGTTAGTCTACGCCGACTGACCTTTTTGGCGAGAACACACAGAGACCACTTGGTCTTAGAATGCATCTTTAGAGTCAACAGTATGTCATTTAGAGCTGTAGACAGCATTATCATAGTTTATTGCTCGGTTCTTCGCACATTGATCAATTTATAACAACACCTTCTTTTGCTGGATCATCTGCCACTGCGTTACACTTCAAGAGTTTAGTGAAGCTTGACTTTCGTTTAATCTGTTTACTCGTCCTCACGATACGTGCATTGTTTCTGTATTTTGAATACTTCGGAATATGCTGCAGTAGTCTTGTTGTTTTTAGAGAGTCTCAGTATACCTCAGATGCAACACCTAAATCTATTTTGGAACCATCTGTGATTTGGATGTTTTGTCTTGGTATGTTTGCCTAGTGATTTGTAATCCTAAGACCTACAATACCGTATACAACATAATCCTCGGACCCTCTGTGTCCAGTTTAAGAGAAGTTTTTCGACAAATTTTTAACTACATTTTTTCAATGAGAATTTTTCATAGAAGTTTTCTATATTGTGCTATTCTTAGATACTCTTAGATTGTTGTTAAGTTGCTTCTCTCCGAGTATTATTTCATCCTCGGAAGCCTACGGATTTGACTGATTTTTTGTTCAAACATATTTCCCTGCACCAATCTTCTGTTATTTTAGGTATTTTGTTGAATAATTCAAAGACTCTTTCCATAAATGTTCCATCATCCTGGTATCGTATGACATTCTCACTTAGTTCGCTGAGAAGGCTATTAAGAACCAATCTCTACAAGCTTGAGAGCACCTCTCCTTCTCCCTGGTGGGCAGTTTTTTACTGTTAGTACCCTGATTCTGGTACCATTGGACATTGATTCTATTTAGCTTGTTCCTAATAACAATTGTATTAAATTCACAAGTAAAAAACCCTTCTTTGCCTTCAATGGCTTGCATGCTAACTATACGAGCTGATCCCTGTCCTTGCTGTAGAGTCAGAAGGACAAGGATCGCTTCTACAAAATTTCATCTCAGATGTGAGCCCCAAACATTCTGTATGGGCTCTGGCAATTGACTCTAAAATTTTCCAATCAGGTTTCTGAATTAGTTGACTCAGCCATTTGACTGCAGCTCAAAAATCTGAAAACGCATTGTCCAGGCGACGCTTGCGTTCCAGTCGCTTCCATCTCTGCCCAAGAATATACGGCGCACATAAAAGATCTGAAGACCAAGAAGACTTGAGTCGTGGACCGGCTTGATACTTTCACGTTTAACGCTTTGTCAGTGATATTCATGTCCTCATCTTTAGACTAAGACTCATTCATTCAGAGTGGAAAAAGGCTAAGATCTGTATGAATCATTTTTGGAACCATATAGACCAATCAATCTGCTGTTCACTATAGCAAAGCTATTCGAGAGATGCCTACTAACAAGAATTCTTGTGATCAAGAAGGTAAAGAAAATAATATGACGCTTTCAGTTTGGTTCCGGTAAAAATTATGTTCATTACACAATATATTCTCCTCCTACTCGACTCCAAGCAATTCTCTACTTCTTCTAGCAATATTCAGACCTGGCTAGCAGAACTCTACAACTCACAACTTTAAGTTTTTTTTTTTTGTTTTTTTAATTAAATAAAAGTTAAGTTAAAAAAATACTATTTCTGGAGCCTATAAAGGGCTAAATTTTCCCTCAATTATCACATTTTTAGCGACGGATATGTATGCCCTGTCTGTACGCATACAATTCTCCACTGATAAGTGCAGACTATGAGTGTCAAGAGCAACTTCATTTTCTTTTTCTTGTTTTACGCATACGGAGTGCAATATTTCCATCATTTGCGACCTGGCCATTGCATGACCTGGTGAAAGAACTTCAGAGAAAGTTTTATTGTTTCCTTGTTTGGCTTTTCTTATCTTTTTATTCTAAATACTCAGCTCTGTCATGTTTGTTTTCCATTTCTTAGATTTTCTCGTATAAAACCTCCAAATATTTGTCCTTCTAACATTTTAATTTTCCGTCGAAATGATTTTGTTTTGGTCTGCTATCTCCTGCTCTAACTCGAGAGAGTGTCTATGAAGGAGTAATTGTCATGAAAAGCTGCCTCTTCTTTTTGAATAAAATATTTAGCGCATTCTGTCAGTCGTCCTGAGTAGTGCTTGTCAATTTTTTATAATGAGTGAAAATATTGATCAACGTATTTGTGTTAAATTTTGTTCCGCGAATGAAATATCGTGAGACGAAACATGAAAAGCAGCTTTGGATGAATCTGCTCTGTCAAAAATCGTGTGAAATATATATGGTCGAGAGTCCGTCGAAGACATGCCTTGTTGTGGACGGTCTTCAACAAGTGTGACCGATACTAACGTCAATAAATAAAGGAAATCGTTGCGAAAAGTAAACATGTGTGCATGAAAGAGATCGTCATACGAGAGCTTACGTACGATTATGCATGAAAAATTTAATTCCCGAAACAATCTTGATAAATCTTGATATTCTTGAGACGAATTTAAAGGCGGTTTGACACAAATATGTCCGTCTGTCTGGCATCCATATGATAATCGAGAACGTGGAGACTATAATAGACAGAACCTTCAAATTGTATATTTAGATTCTTCTATTTGTTCTTCAGATCACTTATATTGTAACTTACCATTGTAACTTACCATGCAAACTTACTCCTCATTCTGAATCAACCTCATCGAATCGCTCGTACAGCTCGCTATTCATACGGGACATAAGCTCGTCGCCGACTACAAAAGGACCGAAAATCCTGCGAAGAATCTTCCTCTCCGCTGTTTTAACTGAGTCAATCACGTTTCATGCCTCTGCGCCATACAGTAGGAGCGGGAGTATCAGCGTCTTATAGATCTTTATTTTCGTCCGTCGAGAGAGGGATTTACTTCTCATTTGCTTGCTCAGCCCAAAAATGCATCTCTTCGCAAGCGTGATTCTTTGCCTGATTTCCAGGCTGACGATGTTGTTGCTGGTTATCTCGGATCCAAGATAGACGAAGTTGTCTACAACACTGAAGTTGAAATTCTCCATCGTCACTGACCGTATAAGACGTGATGAAGGAGTGCGAAAAGACACCAAGTACTTCGTCTAGTCCTCATTCACCGAGGTCTTCTGAGAACGCCTTGCTTACTCGATGTCATCAGCGTAAGCGAGCGAAAAAATCGCACGACAGAGCATCGCCCTGTCTGAAACCTCTCTTGGTATCAAAGGGGTCATAAATTTCCATTTTCATCCTTTCAAAAAGTTACTTCCTGCTTAAAACCTTCAGACAGACACTTGACCTTTTGATACAATTTTCGAACTTCATTTCTGTCATGTAACATACTCAAACTCCGCCTTTCTTGCTCCTATTTCATGCGTCTGAAAAGACGTTTCTACTCTCCCCGTTTCCCACTATATCGCTCAATAACAGCTCGCGTTGCTCCCGACTGCAGAGTTCGCTGATAGGAAGCGATTCATACCAAGAATTTTTTATAACCAATGGCATCCTTGGCAGCCCTATCCAAATTATTCTAAGTTAATTCATAAAAAATATTATGATGGGTTGGTATGGTAGGTCCCCATACAAATTTGTCTCTCCTCCTGGGATTTTGTAAGCATATTATTTTTTTTTGTGGTAGAGTTAAGCTTGAAATGAAAATCTCTGTAGATCTTATATTAATTTCAATAAATTATTAAACACGGAGTGAGTACTGTGTATCACGAATTCGAGCTTGTTTTTATTTAATTTTATTTCTTTCTCAAAAAATATTCATTCATTCAGAAGTGTTAGCCTCCACTCAAATATTACACTAAACCCAATAATATATCTTTCACGAATTCAGATAGGCATATATCTCCCTATATGTTTTGAGGTAGCACGATGTTGACTCCAGCGTTGTTTCTTGTTTAATTTTTTAGGTGATGCTTGATGACTTTTAACTTCCTTGATTTCGAATATTTTACTTTTATGAATTAATATTCATTCAGCTTTTACTTTTATCCTTTTCAATTGATTATTAATATATCGTTATTAATTTAAGTCTATTTGTCTACACTTATTTACCTATTATATAGCTGAAATCATGCATCTTACGAAGACTCCACTAAAATGCAAATTTTCTAACGATGCGTTATACAAAATTCAATTAATTCATGGCTCAGTGAATTTCTATGCTTATTTGTTTATGTTCAACTACTTTGCACTTTGAATCTTTAGAAGCAACAATAAGGATTTCTATTTTGTGGGAAATTGTGATTTTCATTAAGTTTTCCAGTGCAAAACTAAATTAGCATATCGAAGAGAAGAATTTGAAAAGGATTGGCACGAAATTGCTGACAGCTTTCATCATAATACTGCAAACCAACATCAAAGTGTAAATAATATTTGCAATTATTGAAACAATTTGTAAGCAAGCAAACTGAAACCGAAGCAGAAGCAGAAGCTAAAAGGATGCAATTTGTATTTGAGTTTACTTTGTTTGCTTTCAAAATTTAAGCTAAAATTGCAAGAGCAAATAAGAGCAAATAACTGAGCTGAACTGAACAATTCAATCTGCAGAACTACCTAAAATTTTCAGGCTTAAAGTTTGTAGTTGAATACATTTAATTAACTATCTTCCTGACGCAAATATTATATTATTCCTTTTGCGTCACACTAATGCAATATAATGTGGGCGTAGATATTAGTGTGAATGTGAGGTTGAGAAGTTTGGTTACGTCAAATGATGTCGTCTGCATGAAGCTCATTTCTGGCTGTCAAGTTTTTGATGATAAAGTGTTGCGCTTTAATCTTTTATACCTTGAAATGCGCTGACATAAGCTGAAGCAGAAAGTTTTCGGTTATTATTCGCACTGCTAGTGCGAAGAAGCCAAAATGACACCAGCGTGCAGGAGCGAGAAAAACAAGTAGCTAAGACTAAGTAGTACGGAAAGGAGAAGCAAGTCGACAACGACAAGGACTACTGCAGGCATTTTAATACTTTATAACTTTGATAAGTTGACATTTCGTTATTAGATTGAATCCATTTAAGCAGTTTACTCTGTAAAATTGCGCAACGTTTAAATTTGGTTATTTAATTCGAAATGAAATTTGTCATCTAATTGCAGAAATTTGGATTTATTTTTGGTTTTGAACTATTTTGAAGACTAAATTCTTAAACCTAATGAAAACGCGTTGCATCTTACTTAGATAACGTAGAGTACTGAGTATTGTTAGCAGATATCCCAGTTATTCCATGTTGATTGCTGGTTCTGAGAATATTATCACTTTCAACTGACGATTGTGCGTTGTCAATCTGGTCATCGATCTTGCTTGTGACAGTATCCAAGAACATGTACGACGCCAATACGCGGAGCACGGCACTTCGACGGGCGGAACTCAGCCCATTCATTGAATAAATCCTACTTCTCTCAATCTCTTTAACATCTATACTAAATTTCATCTCCGTATCTCAAATGGATGCAAATATATGATGAATTTTGTTAATCGTTTTAAAGGGGTGGGGCATATCTCCTTAAAGTCGACGTCTATATCGACATTTCAATTGATTAAGTCAGTGTCAGCATAGATATAGAATAAAGATATAGAATAAAGAAGTTTTTCATACAAATACCCATTAGTCGGATGTGATTTTCTATGAAGACTGCCCCAAAATGAAGGGCATCATATTTATTAGCAAATTTATGCTAGCGGGTATCCATAAGAAGCCTTCTTAACATATTTATCCTTGTACCTTCTATTACTCTAAGAATATCTATCAGTTTCCCCTAACATCTAACATTTTATGTGACGCTATTCAACTAGATTTCAACACGAAAATAACAATAATAAATACTTACATTCCTCCTTGCCAAAACTTCACAGTAAATGACTTATTACTCCCATTAATGAACTTTAAAACACCTCTCATTCTCAATTGCATTTATTTTCTTACTGGCACATCCAAAACTCCGCTAAATGTTTAAAAGTTCACCAAACTCTCCTTACATCCTCTAAAGTTATAGCCGAATCATTGGTGAGAAATGGTTTAATTATTCTAATGACCATAAATACCCTCAGAATACATTTCAAACAAAACTAGCATATTATTACAAAACCATCATCCAGAGACATTCAGCAAAACATTTTGAATCTGAAATTACTCACTTTGAATACGAAGCCACGCTAAGTCAGACAAAGGGTAAAACACCAAGTTTCGATCGAATCTCGTACCCATTGATAAAAAATCTGACTACCGAGACCAAACTGAAGCTCATAGAAATTTTTAATGAAATATTTAAACACGGAAAATACCTATATACGTGGACCACAGCAGTGATCATACCCATTCCCAAGCCACATAAACACTTCCATGACATAAATAGATTTAGGCCTATAACCCTTCTACCATGTATGAGCAAGCTATACGATCGCGCACAATCATTTTGCATTTAAGCGAAAAAACGGATCTATGTATGCTCTTTCGCAAATACATCATTTCGTGTCGAATGCTCTTTCGTCAGGAAATCATGTCACTATTCTAGGGACTGATTTCGAAAAAGCATTCGATCGCGTTGGAATACAAGCAGCTCTTCACCAAGGGTCTGTAGTTCGGAAAAGGCATGGAACATAGAACTTGTAGATAATTTAAGAATTCTTGGAGTAACATTTTGACAATAAATTTAAGTTTAGTCAGCATTGTATACCCTCATGGTTTAATTTAGAATCTCGGTTAAATATCATAAAATTCCTAGGTTCATCAACCCGAACGTACGATTAAAGAAATGCTTCACAAATGCAATGAAGGCAAAGCGCTATTATAAGATTCTATCCACAATTCGTCGTTCTACAATTCGTTGCCTACATTAACAACACAAGTACCCTGTTTTCCGCCGTAGCTGCTGCAAGACAAGTCTATTAACTTGAAGCTTCATATACATAAAAAAAGTAACACTCAAAACTATTTTTGGAAGAAAGCCATAAACTAATCACATGGACCTGGTTATTTACCGATGCAACTAAATCGATGCATTCGCCGTCGATGTCGATTAAAAACACCATAATTTCAGGTGGCCTTCTTCTTGAATATTATGTCATATTCACTATCGAGGCTCTAGCCACACTAAAGGCGTGCGAAACAGCGTTTTCTATAGCCCATCTATCTATTTCACACAATCGTCGGAAAAGGACTTCCAGCACTACATATCCCAATATATACAACAAAAAAGGGCAGCTAACTGGAATAATTTGTACCATCGATATACCAAATTCAATGTTTACGCCTACGAATCGGCCACACGAAGCTTACACACGAACATCTGATTATTAACAAAACTCCTCAAAGATGCGCATGCGGTGATACTCCAATAACTGAACACATCTTAGAGCACTGTCCTAACTTGGCGAGAATCAAAGCCAACTTCTTTAACTAAGCCAACCCTACTGATTGCTTGAAACGTTTGATGCTGATCAAGAATATATTTACTTTGTGAAGTCTGCCGCGCCTCCTTCTGCTTGTTACATACATTTGCACAAACCTAGTATACCCATAAACAATGTAGATTATTGGATGCTATTTATGGACTCGATCAACTACAGCTGTTTTCAATGTGACTGCTTTTACAGAATTTCAAATATGCCGCAGGTGTGTAGCAGTTAAAGAAAACCATCAATCCAAAAGTAAAGGAGGTTGCTGTCAAATGCGCACGAAATCGAGCCCATTAAACCTAAATTTTGTATTTGGGATAGAATCCTGTTTGGATATATATACCAGAAAGGGGAACAATTATAATAAGCAAATATTCACACTTGAAGGCTTTATCTATATATTTATAGTTTCCAAGTATTTATTTTTCATACGGGACCTACACTCGTCGCCGACTTTTATATGACCAAAAATCATGCGGCGAAACTTTCTCTCAAAGACTTCAAACGCTGTCTCGTCCGACTCCATCACGGTCCATTTATTTGCGCCATACAGTAGGTCCGGGAGTATCAGCGTCTTATAGATGTGGATTTTCGTCTTCCGTCTTGGTTGTTTAGCCCAAAAAAGCATCTATTTGCAAGCGTGATTGTTCGCCTGATCTCCAAGCTGACGTCGTTCTTGCTGGTTATCTCGGATCAAAGATAGACGAAGTTTTCTACAACACACAAGATAAAATTCTGCATCGTCAGCATCACTTCCTTTTGGAAGATCAAGCCCGACATATTCTGTATGTACGGGCACTGGCGTAGAATTCCAACAGCAGTTTGTAAAAATCGCACGACAACACATCGCCCTGCCTGAAACCTCTCTTGATATCAAAAGGTTCGGAGAGTCGGAGCCTCACCTCAAACTGTCTATTACATGCATTTGCACAAGTTTAATATAGCCTTTTAACCCATGGGGACAGGGTTTAAATTTAGGTTTGGAAAAAAGTCTTTTCGTATTTCGCGCTCTTTTTTTCAATTTGGTATATCTCGGTGTGAACGTCTAGTACTACGCTCAGCATTGCACTTGAATAATTCAGTTATGAACTACAGTGCGTCGAACATGGAGGTCTCGAAGGAAGAAATTCCCCTTATTTTACAGTTTTACAACCTGAAAGTCAAAAACGCGTCGCAAGTGGCCAAACAAATTTGTGATGTTTCCGGGGCCGATACTTGTTTAATTCGCGTAGCACAACAGTGGTTCACTCGATTCCGTTCTGGTGTGGAGGAATTGGAAGATGCACTACGCACCAGAAGACCTGTCGTCGAAGAAGTCGATAAAATCAAGGAAGTGATCGAGGTAGACTGCCATATTAGCAGCCGTACCATCGCCCGGGAGCTAAATATCAGTCATATGACCGTTCAAAGGCATTTGAAGAAGCTTTGCTACACAAAAAAACTCGATAATTGAGTGCCACACGAATTGACACCAAAAAACATCATGGACCGAATATGCATCTGCGAATCGATGCTAAATCGCAACAAAATCGACCCTTTTTTGAAGCGAATAGTGACAGGCGATGAAAAGTGGGTCACTTACGACAAAGCGAAGCGGTTCAAACGGTTGCCAAGCCCGGATTGACGGTCAGGAAGATTTTGCTGTGTGTTTGATGGGTTTAGCAGGGAATCGTGTACTATGAGCTGCTCCCCTATGGCCAAACGCTCAATTCGATCCTCTACTGTGAACAACTGGACCGCTTGAAGGTAGCAATCGCCTAGAAGCGGCCATCTTTGGCCATCTTTTGAGCGGAATTGTGTTTCATCAGGACAGCGCCAGACCACACACTTCGATTGTGACGCACCAGAAGCTCCGGGAGTTCAGATGGCAGTTGCTTATGCATCCACCTTATAGTCCGGACCTGGCACCATCGGATTATCATTTCTTTCTGTCAATGTCGAATGATTTAGCTGGCGAGATCTTCAATAGAGGCTTCCGAAAATCGACTGTCTTATAGAAGCATAAGGTGTGGCATAATGAAGATGGAATCTCGTTGGCAACAAATTATTGATCGAAACGGCGCTTATTTGAACTAAATCCGATGATTGTACTCAATTTTATAAAGATTTGAAAAAAAGCCAAAAATACGAACGATTTTTTGTTCCAACCCTATATTATGTCGATATCATTATTCATTCAGAAGTTATGATGGTTGTTACCGTCAGTGCCCAAGAACTTCAGACTTTTTTTTTTTTTGTTTTGACTTTCGTCTTTGAATCATCAACGAATCCATAAGCAGTTCTGCTGCCTACTACTAGTGTTGTCAGTAGTCAAATATATTCAAGACTCACTTCGACATCGCCCAGTAAAGCCAGACAGTTCACACTTTTCCAATGGATGTTACTTCTTCCGATCCCATTACTGTGTATAATACATTTCATCTCTGTACCCCAAAAAGATATTGCAAAGATATGATCAAGTTTGTTCTCCGCTTCTATTCAAATGCAAATGGCTGCAAAGATACGACAAATATTTTGTATGGAGGACGGGGTATCACATTCTCCAATTTTTACAAAAAGTTTCCTATGTTCTTGTCCAACATCATATATTTATATTAGCTTAGGCGTGATGTGCGCATCACCATCATCAACCAAACACACAAAAATTTCTCTACGATTTTTTGTATGTGTAGTTTGAATATTTTCTTTAATTTAATATAAAACTTTAAGCAATGAGCAATTCAATTAAATAAGCATTCCGTTTGATTTCGAAATCAATATACGACAACTAATTGTTCTTTTTTTTAAATTTTAAATTATATACACCCAAATCTCTCAAGAAATCGATAGAGGTTTCGAACCAATAAATTAACAACATATTCGTCATCTAAAGACTTCTATTCTTCATTCTTATGACAAGGCACTTTATGATTATACTTTGTAAATATCTCACATATCTAACCAGATATCAAATTTTGGATAAATAATTCATCAGATTTACTTAAAAAGTTTTAAGTGCTTAAAGCAAATATAATTTAATATAGCATAAAGCCATTTGTTATAAATAAATATAAAAAATAATTGTGAAATGATAATTTCTTGCAATATTGCGAAAACTTAACATTTTTATTTAATAATACGTGGGCGGCTGAGTACCACTCGCATTAATTCCCCAGAACGACACAAAAGCAATTCAATTCAACTAATTATTTTCAAAAGCAGCCAACCACTAAGGCAACTCAATTCGATACAGCGCTACAGATTCGTCTGACTTTGTGCACGTTCAACCAACTTTGACGACTTTTATCTTGGATTATTGCGCATTTCTGTGCGTTTTACGGTCTTGATTTACTCGCTATGAAAACTTCAATGACGCTTCATTACGCAACACGCAGCCGTACTCAATCTGTCCGTGACCACAACCAGCTACTCATTACGACCAGCTACCAGCCACCAGTATCAATTCAAACGCCACCTCCATCACTTGAAAGTTTCATTTAAAATGGCAAATTATGTTGTCCGTGCCGGAAAGTTGCGCCACTACTACACATTGGATTCCTAGAATTCATTCGTTCATTCGCCAAACCATTCGCCAAACCATTCGCTCGTTCGTTTACAGACAAGTGACTTGACTCCTATTTCCAGATGAAATTGATGCTTGATATACAACTTGCTGCCATTTGCAGACAACCACGAGTTAGACTAACAGACGGACGGACAGACGGACAGACAGTCAAGTGGGACATCCTGCACTGAGCTCTCCTGTATTGTTATTTATGACGTCCATTGACAGGAAGCGGAAATTCATGACTAGGCGAATGCTTTGCGAGTTTCGCGAACGTAGCTAGTGGAGAGTGCGCTTCGCATCTCTGTCAATAAATTAGATTCAAAGAAGAGAAAACAAAGTTTCATGCGAGTCACATGATTTATACGCTATGAAGTTTCAGGGAAGTCTTTAAGCTATTCTAGTTGCAATTAAGTTGTAACATTCACGTATATCGTAGCTTTAAACACTTTAAGTAATTGCTTAGCAAATTTTTATGTGACAGCAGCTTAGTTAGTTGTCCCAACGAAGACAAATTGATGAAGTGTCGCAAGCAAAACAAATTGATTGAAAGTTTCACAAATTGGGAAAAATTTTTATTTGTTTTTTAAATTGAAAAAAAAAATTGATTTTCAGTGAATATATTTTTTTGTTTAGTGCGGACAGCCAAACCAATTTAATTTGTTCAAATAAAAAAATTTTAACTTTAAAACGCAATTCTATAAATTCTTAGTTCAAACTGTTGGAACACTGCCAAGCATAGGTCGAAGGCATTTGATTTTTCATTAATTTCATGTACTAGCTCTTTAAATACAGCAAGTTCCTGACAAGAACCTACTGTATTCAAGTCTTTTGAATATTTTAAAGCTAGATTGGGTCCATTTTTAGGCCCTGTACCGAAGGTACAAGAGCTTATTGGTTTTGTGCAAATGTATGTAACAGGTAGAAATAATGGTCGGAGACCCCCCCCCAAGTTACCTCCATTATGGTCAGGAGTGATAGAGGAGTCGATATAGCCATGTCCGTCCGTCTGTCCGTCCGTCCGTCCGTCTGTATGAACGAAAGGATCTCGGAAACGATTATAGATAGAGACTTCGTGTTTTTTGCATTCGACTAGGACTGCTCCGGAATTTTACAAGTTTATTTTAAAATGTTTGCACTTTCTACTTTGGTCTCAATTTCTGTTAAAATTTTGTCAAACACTACTTTTATATCTTTGAAAAACAGCCTAGTCGGATCTATCATCTTGTTTCGTCTTGTTTTTCTTTTTGGAAGTTTGTTTGTTTTTAAGAACCGGCTGAGCTTCCAACTTTTCAGAAGCAGATGTAGCTTCTTTGCTTCTACCGGTTTTCTCTAATTTCTTGCAAGATCTTAACAAGGCCATGCATTATCGCCAAAGAACGCGAAATGATAATATCCTCTTTTTGTATTTCAACGTTCACTCTACTAATCTCTTGAAGAATACTATCCCAAATAGTCAAGATGAGGATAAATATAAAATCTATAGACCAGTTTCATACTTAGATTCTCCGCCTATGGAGGATTCTTCAATTTATTCCAGAGCTTTGACAACTTCCGGTAAATTATTTAATAGAGCAGTAACAGCTTGCTATTTAGCAGACTATCCGGCTAACTACTTTCTTTTAAATTTGTTTTTAATAAACTTTTGCATTATTTTCCACCGCGCGGTAGATCAGACAAAGAAACAATAAAGTTTTGTGAAAGCCCAAGTGCTACATGCACGCCAACTATCTAGATTTAAAGAGTGCGCTAAGACACGGTAAAAACTCTTCCAGCTCGTTCAATTGCAGAACTCTGTATTGGACTTCTTTGCATATGTCGGCCATATTGGATCCGTTGTCGTAAGATTGTCCACGACATTTTGTACATCCAAGCCAACAGCATCTAGTTTTTATTGAATGCGCTATATGATATATTCTCCAGTCCTTCCCTCAACTTCAACTAAATCAATAGAACTTTCCTTTATTTCACAATCAGTTTCTGTTATTTTGGTGTATCGAATCACCTGGCGAATCTGCTTGCTTTGATTTTGAAATTGTTTGCATCCTTGATCTCATTGAAAATTATATTTCGAACTTTGTATGCTATTATGTCGTTGATTTGATTTTGTATCGTTTTGACAACTAGGACACTTATCCTTTTTTTTAATTGGTTCAATTGATGCTTGAGAGTAGGATCATATTTAGCGAGCAATTTCCTTGATTCGGCTGAGGACGATTTTCAGCGAGATCACTTTAGAACCTCTAAAAGAAGACAGTTTCTGGCCAGGTACATGACAGCATCCATAACTACATATAGAATATGTATCCATTTTTCCTTCTCGGAGTGTATTAATCGTTCTATGTCGCGATCGATGCCCTAATGGCTGTCGTTAGCATCAGACAACAAAGGACACAAAAGCCTCGAATGTATAATGATCTCAACGTGCGTAACAGCTGTTGTTAGTTCCTAGTAGTTGAGTGGCATCTCATTGATGTGTTGTACTACCATACGCTTAGCAAACTTCAAGACACTCTCTCCCAATCCACCGAATCTGCATTCCTCCAGAACACGATTTCGGGTAGCCTTACTGAAAAATTGATCATATTAATATATAAAATTGTATATTTAACGGGCCAGCAAAATCCAGTCCTGATCGATTGATCGGCTGAACTTCTTCTTTCACTCCATTGACATCCTTTTCCGCTGATGAGAACAGACAACAAAACTGCGACCTGCTTTGTGTACCAAATGTCTGCAACCAATCACCCAATATTTTTGACGCATTAAATGTAATTAATTCCTTCACGACTATTCGATTATTTGCCAAAAGTATAACAAGTATTTTAGGCCCTGTACCGAAGGTACAAGAGCCTACTAGTTTTGTGCAAATGTATGTAACAGCTAGAAATAATGGTCGGAGACCCCCTAAAGTTACCCCCATTATGGTCAGGAGTGATAGAGGAGTCGGTATAGACATGTCAGTCTGGCCGTTCGCATGAACGAAAGGACCTCGAAAACGGTAATACATAGAGAATTTGTGTTTTTTGCATTCGACTGGGACTGCTCCGGAATTTTACAAGTTTATTTTAAAATTTCGCCCTACCCCATAAAATCACCATCAAGACTAAAAATTTCTTCGGTATAAAAGAAATTATGTAAACCAGTATATAGATAACGCCCCTCGAAGCCAAAATCCAAACAGTTCATCAAAATCGGATAATACATGACGATTTTATAAGCAATTGAATTTGAACGACCCCTCTATTTCTTTTCATACATAAAAAAATGTTTTATAAGGCACTTATTCGTGCAGTGTGATGTGGTCATAAGCTTGGTCATAAGCTCGGGAAACATTTAGTGTGTTTGTTAGGCGACTTATACTGGTACAGGGCCTCTTACAGTCGGTTACGCCCGAATGTAATTTTCTTGTTTTTTTTTTTTTTTTTTTTTAAGTTAAATCTTTAATTTAGGTCTATAACGCTTTTTAGTGACTACCTTTTTATTTGTAAGCCTTTTCTCTTTCTGGCTGACTCAAAAAAAGTGGATCATATACCCACTTTGGTTCGATTCTTAACTTATTTGGATATATCCCACGTGACACTACATCTACAGAGCTCAACATTGATTCGAACCCTATTAGCTACGAATGAGGTCCATCGACTAGAATGGAAGCAAGATAAAAACATTTGGCGCATCATTTCAATATCATACTCGACCAATTGTTTCGCATTTTCTAATTGTTTCTCATTTACTGAGCTAGCAAAAGTACTTCCTGCAATTCCAACCTTGGAAGTGAAGTAGCTCTAACAAGCAAAACTTGTCTTTTCGCTGCTATGAATCTAACTTCATCTCTACCTGTGGCATTCATCATTCTAGTGCAATGCAATTGGATGCGTCTGATGCATCATAACTACCTTATCTCCAAATGAACCAATACAGCAAGATGTTTCAACCTTGTTGACTGTATTCAATCCAGTATGCGATTTTAACCAATGCGGTCGTAAGTGCCCACTTGTCAAATTCAATAGCTCAGTCACTTCTGTCTACTATACTTAGCCCACTGGATACTTTTTTATATGATTTGCCAAACAGTTCCGGTACCGCAAAACCAAAAATAACACGGAACTTTTTCCATAAATAACCGTCCTTAAACTTATCACATAAAAGCAACGTATGCTGCATTTTTTCGCCATAATATAGCTTGAAAGTTGCAATCTCGATCATGAACTAACATCTGCCTATACATTTTTGCAATATCCGCTGTCAGGGCATGTTTATAAAATTCGAAACAAGTCAACCCTCCAAATAAGTCCGGCTGAATTGCTTGCCAATGTGCTTCCACTATCATCAACAGCTATATACTAGGCAGACCTTCAAATCTAGGACTTATTTCGATATAATTTCTAGGTTAATCTGTTGCAAACAGCCGGACGGATAAACTTGACTATACAAACACTTCCACCACTCCTTCTGCCTGTTACATTAATTGACACAATTTTTCCACACATTTGTCTTCATTGGATCTCCTCGATATAAGCTTCTCCCTGTAATTTCCAAATACTTCAATAAAGTGCAATTATTTGTTTTTTACTTTCATTTCAACTGTGATACGAGCCGCAAAATATATTTAAAATTCACATGCGGAGCAGCGTCCGTTAAAATAGTTCATCTTAAACTCCAACAATAAGTCAACATAACATTTAGAAACTAACACATGTCAAGAAGTAAAACATTAGATTACTTAGCTTGTTCAGGGCAGGCCATCTGGTAGAGGAACTGAACAATCGTGCGTGTCGGACGTCCAGTCATGCGTTGTGAAATCAAATACGGTACCAGGCCATAAGTGCTCAGCATACCAGTTCCGAAAGAATCGATGTGGGCCCAGTCAACGCATGGCACCAGCTCGTGCATAACTGCTGCCGCCAGGCATGATGAGGCCTCGCCGTCACCATCGTTCGCGAGATCATAGCTGACGTTGTTGACGACATGGTTTCGATAGAATTGCCACAGCGGAAAACGCCACATGCGATCACCGGTGAGCGAGCCAGCACGCTGAAACTGCTTCCAGATGTAGTGCGAGTTTGACCAGATGCCCGTGGCACCGCCACCAAGCGCGTTCTTGATGCCACGGCAGACTGTGCCAATGTCGATAACAAGACGCGGCCGATAGGTTATCTGTCCATACAACATTGGATCGGCCATCACCACAACGCCAGCACGACTGACATTTCGCACTGCCATGGTGCGCCCATTGAGAAGTGTAACCACATCACCTGGCTTGCAGGACATGCCCGATGGTAGATTTTCGCAAAGCGGCAGAATAGCGGTTATATTGATTGGCAGCGAGAGTGCTGCTGCAGCACGTATGGCAGCCAGCACGGCAGCCGCTCCAGAGCAGTCCGCACGGAACTCATCCATGCCTTTGCACGGTTTCAAATTTATACCACCACTGTTGAAGGTCAGGCCTTGAGCAACGAGCAGTATGGGCTTATCTTCTGGCGCAGTACCGCAGTAGGCGATCTCCAGCAGCACTGGCGGCTCACATGAACCTTTAGCAATCATTAGAAATGAATTTAGACGTTGCTGCTCGATCCATTCCATAGTTCGCACCTCAACGGTTATGCCACAGGGGCAAAGCGCGTCTAGAGCCGCCTGTGCGAATAATGTCGGCGTCATGCAGTTAGCCGGCGCATCGCAGATACGACGCGCTAAGTTCTGTGCCTCTGCTTTAAACAGACCACGTGTCCATGCGTCCATGTCTGGTGATCCATAGAGATCCAGCTTCGGTACGTTGGTGCGATTCTTCTTGTCGATGTTTTCTTCGAAACGCCAAACTGCCAGCGCGCCACCCTCGGCCGCCTGCTCGGGGTAATCCATATGGTCGATGTGCACATCGGAGCAACCCTGTCTTTGCAGTGACTTGGCACCAATGCCGGCTGCTACGCGCACATTTTCCATACCTTCATCAATCATCTCAAGCTCGTTAAAGGCGATACCCTCTAGTCCAACTCCTACCACAGCAACCGAACGGTACTCTTGATCAAGATTATTGAATATGCGGCCGCGACCCAGTCGACCAGTGATCTGGCATTCTTCTATAAGTTCACTTAACTTGCCTTGGGTTTTCTCGTCAAACTTCTCGCCCACCGGTGTGAGGCGAGGACCCTTGCCGCTTTCCTTTTCGTATAAACCCAAAACTAGTCCTTTGCCACCCTTGACAGCATCGGCCGAGTACATTCGGCTTGTCCACCCATACCCAATTGCTTTCTCAAATTTTCTAACGAAACGCTGGGCACGGTTATGCAAGAACATGATTATCCCTTAACTTGACAATAAATTTTCGAAATCGCGTATTACGGTACACTATAAAATATAATTCAATTCGATTTTTTTTCCAGAATCAAATCTTTATACTTTCTATGAACTATTTAAATGAATTTGAATTAAATCGAATTTGAAAGTGTCTGACAGGTTACTTTGATTAAAATGTTTGCTGATTAAAGCTATGAAGAATACTTTTTTGTTTTTTTCAAAGGATGTAAGGGAAATGAGATGTCATCGTGGAGGTGGAAGTGTAAGATTATTTTTTGATAAGGTGACGAAACTTATAGTTCCGCACAATTTTATTTTAATTAATTTTATATTAAGTGACATGTAAAATATTTCGATCATGGGGGTAGTTTAGGTTATGTAGAACGAGTATGTAGTTTTGGAAAATATGACGCGAACATGTGGACATGCCTTGATCTCTTTTGCTAACGAATGACCACACCGCGCGTCAGCTGTGGATCAGCTGGATAAATCGGTAAACCTACCCGATTCTATCGTGTACAAGATGATGATGAACGGAAAATAGTATATAAGGCACGATACAATGACAACTGGGCAGTCACGCTTGGGTACTGGTCCGAGTAAATTATCCGCGAGTTAAATCGATTGTTGTGAATTGAAAGTGAAGTGTGCTAGGATTAGCCTCAATGGCTAATATTTTCTTCGCGTGCGCAAAATGTTCCGCCAGTGACGCTTGCTAGGATTAGCCTCTGTTGCTAATATACCTCGCTTGGTATTTTTGAAGCTTGGAAATAGCAACTATAATGGCTTCTTGCTTTTGCTTTATCCAAGTCGGCAGTCACGCCATCAAGATCTTCGTCTGTTTTGAGTAGTTGTTGAGGCAGTACATGACGATTTCGGTAGTTTGATAGTTCGATAAAAGAGTTATAGACATTGACTACGGAGTTCTACGCCATGTTAAAAACAAGTTTTAGTAATACGGTGAGTTTCTGTTCCGGTATAAGCGACGTCAAATTCTTCTTTTTACCATAAAAACCTAAACCCCCTCCTTTTAAGTTTTTGTATGAGCAATTTGTAAATGTTTTTGTTTATACGTCCCGATCAGATCACTAGAAAGAGTTACCCCAATAAAAATCTATCCATTCTTTCTGGGTTTTTGTATGATTAAAGGTTTTATTAGACTATATTTATTTTATGTCAATCCTAATAAAACATTCCATAAACAAACAAATAGGACCAATAAAATCGGCGCTACTAGTATTATATATATACATGCCCTAACCTTCAAAGACATGTCTATATATAAAAAAAAAAATACTGTTGAAGCCAAGGCTTGGCTTGATAAACATTATATAGACTCTGCGCTAGGAAAATCATCTGTTGAGAAATGGTTTGCTAAGTTTAAACGAGGCGAAATGATCACCGAGGACGATGTACGCAAAGAAGCTGTGACAATGGATGAAACATGGCTCCATTATTTCACAACGTAGTCCAATCAACAGTCAGCCGAATGGACTGGACGAGATGATCCAGCTCCAAAGCGTAGAAAGACCCAAAAGTCGGCTGGCAAGGTTATGGCATCAGTATTTTGGGATGAGCATGGTATATTATTTATCGACTATGTTAAAAAGGGAAAAACTATAAACAGCGACTATTATGTAGCGTTATTGGAGCGTTTGACGGCCGAAATCGCGAAAAAACGAGCCCATTTCAAGAACAAGAAAATACTGTTTCATCAAGATAATGCACCATGTCAAAAATCAATGAAAACTATTGCATGAATTGGGCTCCGAATTGCTTCCACATCCAGCGTGTTCTCCACAAATGGCCCCCAACGAATTTTTTTCTGTTCTCAGACCTCAAGACAAAGCTCGCTGGAAAGAAATTTAGCGCCGATGAAGAGGTAATTGCCCTAAATTTTTAAAGTGAAACTTCTTTAAAACTGTTGTGATATGAAACTCTATGAAACGAAATGCGTCACGCGAAAGACAGAAACACATAAATGTATAGGATTAGGTCAGCGAGTGAATGAGATAGAATACATAACACATTATTTTATATTCTCGGTCCCCTCTTTGCGCGTTGCTTCGTAGCGTCTGCTTTGCAAAAACAAATGTGCATGTATGGAATTTCGCGCGAAAAAGTTGTAGCGCCATCTTGACGCACAAGCAGTCGTAAGCACAGGTGGTTGAAATTTTGCAAAAAGAAATGTGTATGTTGTGTCTATGTAGAATAATATTAATTTAGTATAGACGAGTGGGGTACGTATATGTACATATATGATATTTTTTAGCTTGAAAGTGTTTTATGCGTGATTTACGTTATAACTTTTATATTTTAAGATTTAATTTTAGATGTTTAAGATTTAGGTTAATAACCTGTTTAGCTATAACATAGTACAATTTGTAATAGTGAAAAAGATATTGTCTTAAGAATACTAGTGGAGGCAAAAAAAAAACCTTGATGAAAGCTAGATAAAACTTATTTACTAACTTATTCTACTACAGAGGAACTTAATCCCTGATGTGCTCATATTCGAATGACTGATGTTGAAAATATTAATTAGTCTACATAGTTTGTCCTGCACGAGCTCATCATTTGATAAGTTATGCAGTCTATGCATTGGGAAGTCCCAAGGCAAGCCATAGATTAGTTTTATTATTTTGTTTTGACTTACTTGGAGTTTATTTAAGTGAACACGAGCGTAATGGCCCCAGATTGGGCAACCGTAGTACCGAACAGAAAAGACGATATATTTCATTATGAGAGTCTTGTTGTGAATAGCAGGTTTTGAATTTCTTTTAATGAACGATTGCGTAACATTCGAAATATGTTCCTTAAATGTTAGCTTTGGATCTAGAAGTATACCTAAATAATTGACTTTTTTCTCCCATGGAGTTCTAATATTTTTGAAGGTAAGATCTGCATGTGGTAGGAATTCTTGTATACGCTTCTGGCAAAGTAAATAGCCTGAGTTTTGGAGGTATTAAAAAGGATTTTCCGCTTATTGAAATAACGTTGTGTAGTGTCTAAAGCACTTTGTAACATGTTAATAATATCAGTGGGCGACTGTGCTGAAGTTAATATTGCTGTATCGTCTGCAAATATTGAAGAAGTGCAATTGTTAAGCTGAGGAAAATCTGAGGTATAAAGTTTTTATAGAATAATGGATAGACAAGAACGTTGAGGACAACCTGCATATATACCTACGCAACGAGAGTTATGTTTACCAAAATGTACTCTAAAATATCTATTATCAAGAAAGCTTTGTATTAATTTAATAAGCCTTAGTGGAATATCATGGCTATGTATTTTGAATATTAAGTCCGCATGCCAAACTGAGTCAAAAGTGGCTTTAATATCTAACAATATCATTCCAGTTGATTTTTTATGATCGAAACTATTTTTAACCAGGTCGCGAATCTTGACAAGTGGGTAAGTGGTGATATGTGGTGCTTTATTTGATCATTTGTGTGATTAACATGTATATTTGGAGCATCATCAGTAAGTCTATTAGAGATATTTTGTTTCAATGCAAATTTATGTGCCAACAGTTCACATTTCTGTTTATCTGATCTGAATCTCTTGTTGTTCTCTCTAAGCATTGGAATATTTTTGTGCTTCTTACTAATAATTTTGGTTAAGTTCCAACGTGACTTGTTCCTAAACTTATGAATTTTGAAACTGATGATGCACTTTGAATTAAACTAGATCCCGTTCGTTCCTATATATTTGCCAAGATCGCCTAGAAAAGTTTATTTTGCTTATAAGAAGCAAAATACCTTATTGAAGTGGTCTTTGGAACCTAGCAGACCATGTTTTAGGAACAGAAATATTAATATCTGAGGAAACAATATAGACAAGGGTGGTTGTCATTCAGTCGGTGCCATTCATATCTATGGTTGGTATATTGGAGACACTTAGATTTCCATTTATATGTTGGCTGAAGAGATTCCAATTCGCATTTTTGTAGTTGGGCATGCAATCTTCGGAGTATCGAGGAGTTTGATAAAAGATAATTTCAACGGGTAGGTAATCAGAACTCAAGTCTGTCGTAACTGTTGCGTGTGAAAAAAAACTCAATCAAATTTGTAAAAAAATAGTCCAGAGTTTACGGCAGGAATGTGTGTAGGATCGACAGTGTTCTATTGTGGATGGACAAAGATGCGCCTATACAGTTTGTACGTTTTGATTTGTATTACCTTTAATGGCTTTACATAAGATACAGTGCCCCATAATTATATTGCCATATGTCCACATCGGAGTGGCACAACGTTAGCTATGTGGATTATAGAACCAAAGAAGCTTTTTTGGTTTAGCAATACATTTGGCATGGATCTTTTTAATGTGAGGTGCCCAGGTTGACTACTTTGAGGAATTGCATTATCATCAGGATGAATCCTATACATGAGGATTTCTGGAGGTTAATTACACTATTCCAAAGGTTAGTTAACAATGTATCCTATTATTAATTACCCACTAATTGAAACTTATCCAGAACATTTTCTAAATTTCCTCTCCTGGCTTTGATAAAAATTTCATAACGATTATTCCAAATCAATAAAAATTTCGGCAAACAATTTTCAAAAGTATTGTTAAAAAAAAAATTAAATTAAAAATGAAAAAATTAGAATTTTATCTTGTTTTCGTGACGCTGACGTTGATACATTTGTGTGCACATCTGCATCCCACTGTCGATGCGGACGTACACCTAGAGGCAAAGTTTCCCGAAGTGTACAGTACCGTCAACATGAATTTTGGCTATGAATATGACTTTAGAATGCTCCGGCAGTCTCTGATCAATTCTGCCTTTGCCACAATGGGTATTTGCTGGTGGAAGGATTATAAGTCGAATAAAGTAAAAAACAAGAGCCGCAAACACAGCAACACCAAAATGGGGTTAGCACATGATTTAATGAAGCGCTTATGGCCGTGCCAGATAATAGGTAGTTTATTGCCGGCAAACACCTACTTGCTGCTCGCCACTCCATGGGCGCTCACTGTCGCCGTCAGTTGGATCATGAACTTTGTGAAGTTGGTGTTGATATTTAACCACATCAACGATTCGCTATTGTATATACTCACAGTTTATATGCGTATCCAATGTCTATTTCTCGGCAATGTTGTTGCATCCGCTGCCGATTACATGGGAAACTTCACCGGGTTGCAATATCTCTCAATTGACGAACTGTCAAAACTTAAAATTTAAAGCAAAAAAGTGTAGAGAAATGCAGAGGAAAGCGTTGCCAGATCAAGTTTAGACTATTGATTGACATGTCAGGACTTTCCCATCGATTGTTACACATCGGATGAAACAAAGAAACTTCATGGAGAACTGCCCATAATAAAATTCATGAAACTGTCCAAATATCGCTTTAATTCAAATTTCAAAAAAGAAAATTGTGACATAACAACTGGTCTTTATGATCTAGTATTACTCCATCAATGATTCAAATCTAACCTTATCTAGAAGACTTTAAAAATTCACATGGCTTTGCTAAAGATATCAAAATATCAATAAAAGTTTCGGCATACATTTTTTCGAAAGTACATATTAGAAAAAAAAAAAATTAGAAAAAAATGAACAAGTTAGAATTAATACTTCTGTACGGCTTGCTGACATTGGTACATTTGTGCGCACATCTGCATCCCACTGTCGACGCTGATTTTCACCTAAAGTCAAACTTTCCCGATGTGTACAAGACCGTCAACCTGAATCTTGGCTATGAATATGACTTCACAATGCTCCGGCAGTCTCTGCTCAATTCCGCCTTTGCCGCAATCGGTATTTACTGGTGGAAGGGCTATAGTTCGAAACAAGTGAAAGATACGAACGTCGATACAGGTGCATCATATGGTTTGATGCATAGAATTTGGCCGTGTCAATTAATAGGCCGCCTATTGCCGTCAAACTGTTACTGGTTGCTCGTTGCTCCGTGGACGCTCACATTCGCCGCCAGTTGGATCATAAACTTTGTCAAGCTGGTACTGATATTTCAATACTTCAGCGAATCGATATTCTATGCACTCACGATTTATATGCGTATCCAGTATCTTTTTCTTGGTAATTTCATCGCATCGCTGGCCAGTTATAATGGAAACTTCAACGGATTGCAGCAGAGTTCTGTTCCAGTTGCCATTGAACATTTTCGTTAACCATCAATGACATCATTGGATATGATAATTCCGAAGATGAAGTACTGAAGACAAAGCAAGCTCTAAGGCAAACTACATATTAGTAAATTAATTTAGCTTGTTTAACATTAAAATTCAATTTAAAACAGAATCAACTTATTATCCATTTACAAATATCGAAGTAACTCTGAAGTATTGAAATATGTTCTACCCACGGCTATACTCGTCGTGAACCAATTCGAGCCGATGGATTGAATAAGTATTTCGTACTTAAACTGAAAGTTTTTATTAGTATGTACTATGCGTGACTCTGCATGATATGGTGCACAACGGATAAATTCTCCTTGAATAAAGTTAGGTCTTCGGGTGTAAATCGTGTTCCATTGTCCGACACGTGCTCATCTGGAAGCCCATGTGTGGCGCAGAGACTGTGTAACATACGTTCTGTAGCTGCTGTGGTTCTACAGTTACCCTCAGCGACCTCCAGCTATTTAGTGTACGAGTCGACGACCAGAAAAAAAAGATTATTTTGAAACGAGGCAGAGAAGGTGACGTGCAATCTAGACCGTTGGCGTTTAGCTGACTAACAGCGATGTGTTTCAGCATTCGGTTGCAATCATACTTTGCAATAAATATATTAATAGGCCTTCAAACTTAGCTGCGGACTAGTACTTTCAATTTACCGATGGTTCATCCTCTAGTAGCTAATATTTTCGATTGACGGCAGTAATGCGTATAGAACTTACTGGAACTATCAACTCTTTTGCTGGGCTACACCCTTAACAACTTGTTTACAAGTTCGGATTGCTCTGGATCTATTGCAGTTTGCTTTGCCATGAGCTGTGTGTTGTCGACTGGCTGAGCAAACAAATCAAAATTCAATTAATTAATCTACGTTGACTCTGATCGTGACACACAAATTCTCAAAAGTGAAACAAGATCAGTTATGAAGGTGAACCATATATGTATATAGTTTTGGATATTTTTTGATGCCGATTACGATCGCCCATTGCTCTCCATCTGTTTGTGCATAATTTCTTACATTGATAACTTTCTTCAATAAAATGTTGTAGGTTTCTCTGACCCGTCGGGTAATCTGTGACTGAGGACTGTTACAAGCCCATATGGTGATACGTCACATGTTAACACTAATGGCAACTGTCCAACGGTTGATGAAATATAGAGCTAAATTATGAAGCTACCACCACCGTATAAGAGTTCTCATCAGATTCTTATTTGCAGTCCTATATTCGGCTTTCATTACACATACGACGGTCCTTAAATCAGAACTCATACTCTCCATCGATTCTCTCCATCGATGTGTAATAGGGTGGTTTGAAAAACCAAATTTGTTCGAATTCGACTTCGGCCTAAGATTGAAATGGTTTTGTCTGCTCTCAATGTCACCTGTGAAAAATTTCATTACGTTCGGACAATATTTTTGGTGCCCACAACGTCGTCAAGAATTCAAAAAACTTACACAGCACCTCAAGCTTAGACAATTTGGCAAAAACAGTCATTCCGCACCCTTTTATTTGCTAAAGTTATGTAAAGACAAGAACAATGAAGCAAAATAGAAAACTTCATTTATTTAATTTCGCCTTGGAGGAGTGGAAGTGACTATCGAATTCCACCCACCCAACTAACCAACCATAAGCTTAATCTTTCTTTGTTCTAGTTTTTTTTATTTTAAGCAGAGAAGATATGGTATTTCATATCTTCTCGGCTTCTTCTTGACCACAAATTTTTTTTGAGATGTGACAAGTTGCACAGTATGCTCTACTGCCTGTGTATGACAGGGCTAATGAGGGTGTATTTTCCTTGAAATTTTTCAAGAAGTTATTGGTCTCGTCAACATCTTTCTCTGAACAATCAGCCAGAGCAGGAGGAGGAGTTACATTGGTCAGGGGAATGAGATCTTTTGCCTTGAAGTTAATGTTTGGAATAGAAAATTTTCTATTGCTCTCTTTCTGACCCTTTTTGAATTGCGGCTTCACACAATTTTTTTGGTATGACCCTGGACTCCCGGATGTTTTATCATGATAAAACTGGCAATCCTTTTTTATAATGAAACATACTTTTTTTCTCATTATATACTCTGCCAGTGTTCGTAGGTTTTGGGAGGGATTTCGTTCAGACACGTAAAAACGAAGAAGTATTTTCTCAATAGTGAGGAACCGAGCATGACAACGACATCAGTTAGCTCCTTGAAGGACGAGTTTTGTTTATTTCCGTTTGCGGCCATGATCTAATAACGAACGTGGAGTGTGAATAGATATAAAACGATTAATTACTTTGGTTCGCTTCCTTTTACCCATCGATCATGTCTTAAATTTTCGAAGACTAGAAATGCAAATCCGGCGAGGTGGGGTAGAATCAGCAGTTGAGTAACTAGCAGCTTCATTGGGTCATTGATCACATAGTGCGGTTGATATTTTGTGAGGCTTATTGCCTTAATTCATCGCAACATCAAATGTCAAAAAATAGAAATCCCCTTTACATTGGATTGAATTGTAGAACAAAAGTTTCTCGTTTACAAAAATCTATTGCCATGTCTTTTCGAACGCACCCTGTAAATTTAATAGCTTAGTTTAGAAGTTCTTCGGCCATTAACACTACCCATACACATTTAGTATTTGAACAATTTTGAAACTTTTTCAATGCTTGTCGTCCTTCCATAAAACTGCATTTCCTTTTGAAAATCTCTTGATTCGTTATTTCCGTTGTTCGTCCTTGCATTTTATGTGTTTATGTGAAGATGTGTATCGTTCTTGTGGCTGCTGGTGCAGCGAAACTTTTCTCTAACAAATGTTTTGCTGCCATTTTTAAAAAGGTAAACTTTTTCATGTGCAACAATCATAACAACAGCACCACCACCACCAACAACAGCAACAACAATAACAGCGAAAATTTCTGCTTTCAACTTTTGGCCAACAAGATGCTCGACCATTGTGATTCTCGCTTGATTTTTATAGAAAAATACCTTTTACAAATAATGTTTAGAATGGGTAAACACATTTTCTCGGAAATTTCGAAACACATTCAATGACTTTAAAGTTGATATTAAAATAAATAAAGAAGTTTTCTATTTTTAATTTAGATCTCGATAGCTCTATATATTCCATTTCAGTTCTCAGAACACATTGATGTTATATGAAAAATATGTTCAAATACAAAACGAAGAACGCTTCGTATTGAAAGGAGTTTGAAGTGAATGAACTGATCGGATATACCTGACACAACATTTGTATTATTTTTCTCGAATTGTCAAGGTTTTTGTATTTTTCTTTTTCAACTTGTAATTTTTTTTTTATTTATTTGAAAGGAAGTTCATTTTTGACTTGCCGCTTGGGAAATATGCATTCCGGCTATGAAAAATTAAGCAACAACTGCTGTTGTTAAAAAAGCTGGAAAATATTATGAATTGCAGCATATTTGATTATTGTGCATACAAAGTTTTCCACACAGTTTAATTTCCTGCGCTCAAATGTAAGCTCAGATGTGAATGGAATATATATTATTTAAGTTTTTTATAGGTACACAGTTTTTTTGTACAACAAATGCACTTTGTATGTAACAAAACTTTACATCAAGTAAGTTATTCTAAGAAAAGTGAAAATGTGTTTTATTTTAATAAAGTCTTCATCGATTAAATCGATAGAAGAAGCTCACTTAATAATATATGGTAATAGGAAATGTGTTTCTGTCATCTAAAGTGTTCACTCCAGAGCCCTTATAATGTCTGTCTCAGTGAATTGAAACAAACTCAGGGATCTCCATTATTATCTGCACGTTTTTTCTGGAAGAAACTTCCAAGATATCGAGTTTAAGATACATACGGATGGCATGGTGATTAGTTTAGCAGTTTTTGAAAAGCACTGACAATCTTTCTCATGAATCTTCGATTCAATACAGCACCAAACAACAAATTAACATTTCCAAAGGCTAAGGGAACTGGCGTGATAGGCATCCGCCACGCACTGAGCGATAAGCGAAGCATACGGGAAAAAGGGTTGGTCATTCGCTCATTTGCTAATCGCTTAATATCGGTTCCACAACTGCGTATTCAAAAGCAATGAGTTCCTTTTTTTGTAACATCGCTGCCCATGCAAGTCGTTTGAATGGTGTTGGCACCACAGACACCAATTCTGCCAACTGTCACCACCGCTGCTACCCTTTGTGATCTGTTTTAGATTCCGAGTGGTAGATTTAGATGCACTTAGTATATCTTGACGCTTTTGTTGATAATATTGACGGAGTTGAGTAATGACAGGAATCTCTAATAGCATGATATGATTTGCTTTGCAAAGCAGCTGAACTTGACATATCTCAATAAGGAATTTCTCTTTGTAGCAAATCATCACACTTAAGCTTGAGGAAAAACCATTTACACTGCTCTACTACTTACTAAATGTATGTTACAGGTAGAAGAAGCTATGACAGATCCCATAAAGTTGGTTCCGTGTGTTCGTCGCTGTGTCGTTAGTTTGTTTGAGCAACAAAAACTCTGACCCTATTGAAGATATAGTCACAAAACTTAGATTTTTAGATTTGCCTGATTCACTTACTTACTTATGTGGCCATCGACTGTCTGCCGGTCATGGCCGTGTCTAGGAAGGCGCGCCAGCCTCCATAATCTTGTGCGCGCTGGCGCCAGTCGTTTTGAATGCCAAGTACGGAGACATCTCTCCATACCTAATCATTCCATCGAGTGCCCGGTCGTCCTCTATGTCGGCGTCCACCAATCAAGTTTAGGCCTCCCATGTAAGCCATACGTGCTGGAGCTCTTTCATCCATTCGAATGAGGTGCCCAGACAGTGCAGCCGCTGGAATTTTATGCGCTGGACTATGTCAACCTCATCGAATAGCTCGTACAGCTCGCGGTTCATACGGGACCTAAACTCGTCGCCCACTCTAATAGGACCAAAGATCCTGCGAAGAATCTTCCTCTCGAAGACTTCCAACGCTGTCTCGTCCGACTCAATTACGGTTCATGCCTCTGCGCCGTACAGTAGGACCGGCAGTATCAGCGTCTTATTAGACCCTGTACCGAAGGTACAAGAGCCTATTGGGTTTGTGCAAATGTATGTAACAGGTAGAAATAATGGTCGGAGACCCCCCAAAGTTACCCCCATTATGGTCAGAAGTGATAGAGGAGTCGATATAGACATGTCCGTCTGTCCGTCTGTATGAACGAAAGGATCTCGGAAACGGTAATAGATAGAGACTTCGTGTTTTTTGCATTCGACTAGGACTCCTCCGGAATTTTACAAGTTTATTTTAAAATTTTTTAAAGTAGTCTGTTCATTGATGACAGTTGACTGGAGCAGTTGCATTTAAAGATCTTTCTCAGTTTTTTTACCCTTGATGGGGATTTAATGGGGAAGGAAGGACGGGCAAAATTTAAAAATAAACTCGAAAAATTTCGTTGAAGTCCTAGTCGAATGCAAAAAAAAAAACGAAGTCTCTATCTATTACCGTTTCCAAGATCCTTTCGTTCATACAGACGGACATGTCTATATCAACTTCTCTATCACTTCTGGCCATAATGAGGGTAATTTTGGGGTGTCTCCGACCATTATTTCTAAATGTTGTTGAATTCGACGATCCGGATTTACTCTAAAGAGGTGGTGACGAATCATGGGTATATGGTTATGAATCTAAAGTCCGACCATACCAATGGAAGCGCCTAGAAGAGCCAAGACCGAAGTTTGAAGGTCATATGGTATTAGAAGGATTTACTTGAAATTATGAACGGTTTACGTAAGGTAATACGAAAAAAAACTCCCGAATTTAAGGCAAAGCATCACGAGGAACTGCTGAAATTTGGCATTTTTAAAAATCCTTTTGGGGTTTTAACTCATTACCTTAAATTATTAATTCGCACTGTTTTAAAGAATTCGGAAGACCACTTGCAAATCATTTATTTTTTTATCGATCGATACATGTTCGTGATTTTTTGGGTAAAAAAAGCTATCATGCCTCAGCCACTGTATTCACTTTTTTCTATTTCAAAAACTGAAAAGACGTATGAATGGATGGCGTTTTACCACGATTGGAAGAGGGGAAGACTATACCAAAGAACTCATATCAGAAGGGCTTCGAGAATTGAAAAATGTGCTGGTACAAGTGTATTATATCTGTAGAATAGTCGCATTTTACCATTTCATGGTTTTATGTTTGTCGATGAAGGTGTGCAGAATTTACGAGGTGTGTTCAAAAAGTATCCGAACTACGTTCAGATCTCCGCGTTGGTGCTATTCTTCGTCATCCGGGCCGTGGCACCCTTCGAAATTGATTGAACTACACGCTCCCAGCGATGCTTCTGCATCTTAAATCAGTCTTCGAACGCCGATTTTGAAATGGCCTTTAGCTCGCGCGTCGCATTACTCAGAAACGTATCGATGTCGTCAAACCGCTTTCCTTTGAACGCCATTATCAATAATGGAAACATCCAAAAATTACAGGGAGCTATGTTGGGACTTTACGGAGGATGGCGAAGCTGTGCTATTATGTGTTTCGCCAAAAATGCCTGCACAAAGTTCGATGTGTGCGCTGGCGTGTTATGGTGGAAGACGATAAATTTGGTCGTTTTCTTCTCAAGGCATCACATAATATTTTCAGAACTTCAACGTAAAATTCTTTGATGATTGTCTGAACTTTTGGACCAAATTCGTAACGCACGGCACCTTCACAATCGAAAAATAAAACGGCATTGACTTGACATAGCTCCGACTTTGACGTGCCCATTTCGGTCGTCAATCGTCTGGACTCTTCCACTGTAAAGATTGTTGTTTAGTTTGAGGATTGTAACCATCAACCCATGATTCATCACCAGTAATAACCTTCTTAAGAAGAGTTTCATCATCACTGACCATTTGCAAGTTGTCCTAAGCGATTTTAGAGCGAAGGTCCTTTCTGAGCGGTTGTGAGCAATTTCCGAATGAGTTTCGCAACACATGCGAACACATGCGAAATTTACCCGAAGTCGGTCACACACAAAGATATGAGTATAGGTCGGATACTTTTTGGACACCGCGTATATTATCAAAAATTAATATTATCAAAATCGGTTGAACATTTTGGGCGTAACAGGATGCATAAAGTTTATCAGAACTTGATAAATAAATTTTGATCGTCGTCTTTAACACGAAATTTCTGGGACCTAAAAGAAGGCATAAGAGACCCTATTAAGTGTATATATACTTGTTCAGCTCAACAATACATGTTTATATATATTCAAAAGCGGCTGTCTGTGTATGATGTATGGAACAAGTCCTACGATTTTAATACAATCTTTCGAGAAACCGGTATCATTGCACATACCTCATTGGTCGAAAGATTGCGGTCCATTGAGACAACCATTGACATTTAATATCCTATAGTATGATGCCATAAGTTGAGCTTGAACGTGTAAACTGCCATTCTGTGTTCAATGTATCATTCTAAAAGACTGTGCGAATATTTGCTTGGTTTCGTAAGTGTTCCCTTAGCCAATATAGATCATAGATCTTTGTTTACTAAACAGAATAGTGCCATATAAACGTAAATAATTATGGATTTTATTTTTCCTTGAGTTAACCAACTGTTACTAAGTGGTGTCGATCATGATCTCTACAAGAGAAAAACAACAAGGGCGAATGTTTGAATCGATTTAAAAACACCCTACGAACTTTCTTAGGAAATATAAATTCGTTTGTAAGCTCTGCAAACAATACTTTTTCTGGCGTTAACTACGCCCTTTACAGTCCAATATGTCATATAACTTTGGTTGTTCTTCTATATAGTCTCGTTGTTCAGACAAACGGACATACGGACATATCTATATCAATTCGATTTTAGACGTTTGTCAAGCATATAAACATTTTATAGTGAACCTCTTGAACCACCAAACTACATTTAATACCCATTTTAGCTGCATTTTAAGTGTATCAATGCGTCGGTTACACCATAACATTCTGTTTTATTTAATTTATAAACAAATTATTATTCGATTTGTTTGTTCAATTGAATACTTGTGTCATTTGTAACGCGTGAGTTCACAAAATTAGATTTAAATAATTATATAATTTATATATATGGGCAATTTTCAGCATCACCTTTTTGTTCAATAAAGAACATCAACGTAAAATGTGCTCGTCACAGTTCATTCTGTCAACACTTATCTATTTGGTCTGCATTCTACATGCCGGTATCCAAGCCAAAGGCTCTGGCAAAATGGAACAGGGAGGCATTGCTCGCCTAATCCGCTTTCAATGCAATGCCAGCAACCCGGAAATGATGTCGTACGAAGTCTGCAAATTGCAATTTAAACGCAGGGAGACTAAATTGCTTATGTTGATAAAAATCAAACGAAAGCCGCTTACGGAAATGAAGGTGAATATGACTGCTGTATACACTAAGCCATTAAAGCATCTAATATAATATATTTCCAGGTTCGTACGCGTCTCTTTAGACAACGCGGCTCTGGCGGATTCGAACCATTCATTGTAAATATATATTCCGACTGGTGCGATTTCATACGCCAACCAAATAATTATGTACTGCAGCGCTTTTTTAGCGTAATCGAGCCTTTTTCCAATTTAAATGTTCCCTGTCCGATAAATGTCGGTGACTATCTAACTATCCATATATGTATCTGTTATTAATCTCTTCCTAATTATAGCTGGACTACATGTACATAAACTTAACACTCTCAAAAAATGGTACGCTACCAATTCCCTTCCGTGTGCCAAAGGGTACTTATAAATTCGAAGTCGATACGCGCATGGATTCTCCTATTCGAAATATTGTAACCGCAACCTTCGAAGCTTTTTGATTACCTTATGGTACACTTCAGACAAAGTTTGGATAGTATTAAACTTTAGTCACAATGTTTGCAAATACTTAATATAGGCAACGGGTTTACCATAATTTGTATATATTCGTGTTCAACGAGCGACAACGCGAGTCGTTCTAGCCATGTTCGTCTATCCGTATATTTATTTAAGCCATTAATATGTTCTAAAAATAATAATTGTTTTAATATTGGTTCACTATATACAATAAGTGAATCCAATATGGATTGAAATTAATTAATTTATAATAAATACCCGTGTGTTCCTGTGTTTCCCGATTTTTTAACTCGGTTTTCATTAGATTCCCCTAAAAGAATCTAACAACGAGAAGACTACATTTCGGTAAAATAAAGGCAAAGTTCGAATTCACTTGGATTCCATTCGAAATGCGACATATTACAGCCACTTTCCAAAGACGATATCCTTCGGCAAAATATTGATTTAAATGTTATATTTATAGAGATGATGTCCTTATATTCAATAAAACAAGATCACGTTTAAATATGAACAACATATTTGACACATTAAAAAAGGCTATTCTCAAAGTAAAGGAGCCAATGGTATTTGTACCAACCCCAAGTAGCACTTTTCAATTCTTCCGAACCTCGATCTATTTACGATGTGAGATCGTTTTTAGGTATAGCAGGTCATTACAGATTGGGATTCGTTTGCTCAAGTGCACATTGTGTGAAAAGTTGTTGACAGTCATTCACTTGGGAATGGCCAACAATAATTCTTGTTACAAACGGTCCAAGCAACTCACACGTCCGTTAGGACACGTACCTCGTGGGTAGCCTCTGAACACCAGTTCAGAGACGAGGTAACGTGAGAAGGCGAAAACCCCCTCCCCTTAATTAGGGGTTGGTGCGCTGGACTTGGGACCCACCACTGTAAAAATATATCTCCAATGAAAACTAAACAAGAAGCTTTGGAAGGAACCCTATGCTGACGACCCCCGCAAACGATGAAAGGATCACAATTTACGGATATGCACCTGGAATGTCCTCTCCCATAATTGGGTTTGGTTGATGTCCTCGAAAGATGCAAGGCTAACATCACTGCAATCAAAGAAATCCAACGTATAGAACAGGGTTGCTCTAAAAAAGCATCCTGTGTCATCTACTACAGCTGCCATGCGAGTAAGCACGAATTTGGATGTGGTTTCGTGGTGGGTCGTGGTCTCTTCTCTAGGTTCACGCCTGTCAACGACCGTCTAGCCGCGATACGCATAAAGGCTAAATATTTTAATATAATCAGATTCCAACACCTTAACATCCACAAGGCTACATGGCTGAGTCCAGATTAAATTACATGTAATCAAATTGATCATGTTTTGATTGACGGAAGGCACGCATCGAGCGTGTTGGACGTGCGAACATTACGTGGTCCCAACATTAACTCGGAAAACTATCTTGTCGCAGCCAAGTACGCACCAGGTTCAGCGTAGTGCACGCCAAACGTTCCAACATGCAACGAAAGCTAGACGTCGGCAAGCTGCAATCAGAACAGACCGCCGCAGCCTTTTCAAACACACTCTCCCGACGGCTTCTCCCGCTCCATGGATACGGCTGCCAATGATTGTCATTGGTTATACAAAACCTATGAAAAATTCTTGGTACGACGAGGAGTGTCGCAATGCTACTGTAGAGAAGAACGCCCCCTATCAGCGAACTCTGCAGTCGGGAGCAATGCGAGCTGTAAGAGAGCGATATCGAGAGAATAGGAGAGAGGAGAAACCTTTTTTCAGACGCAAGAAAAAGGAACAAGAAAGGCGGGAGTTTGAGGATGTTGAGATGTTACGTGACAGAAATGACGCTCGAAAATTCTATCAAAAGGTCAAGCGTCTGAATGAAGGTTTTAAACCTGGAGTAACATTCTGTAAGGATGACAATGGAAATCTGGCAGCGGATGAGCAGAAATCACTTAAATTATGGCGGAGTCATTTTTCTAACCTACTTAACCTCATCGCCTCCGATTAGGTTAGAAAAATGACTCCGGAAAATCCCGCCGATAGAAAAATGACACCGGAACCACCAGCTAATGATGGCACTATTGTAGAGCCACCGGACTATAACGAGGTCGATTCAGTTATTAAAAAGCTGAAAAATAACAAAGCGGCAGGCTCTGATGGGCTGCCAGCTGAGTTATTTAAGACCGGCGGCGAAGAGTTGGTTAGGAGTATGCACCAGCTTTTATGCAAGATATGGTCCGATGAACGCATACCCAATGACTGGAATCTCAGTGTTCTCTGTCCTATCTTTAAGAAAGGAGACCCCGCTGTTTGCGCCAACTACCGCGGAATAAGTCTCCTTTCCATTGGATATAAGATTCTGTCGTATTGTGTAATAGGCTGAAACCATATACGGATGCACTGAAAGCCCTATATCAGTGTGGCTTCAGACCAAAAAGATCGACCAGTGACCAAATATTCACATTACGCCAAATATTGAAAAACACCCGTGAGTTCAACAAAGACACTCACCACCTATTTGTCGATTATTAAACCGCTTTCGACACGCCGATACGATCGAAGTTCTTCGACGACCTTTCTGCACTAGGTATCCCTGCAAAGATTGTCCGTCTTTGCATGACGACGCTATCTTACACACAAAGCGTTGTCAGGGTGGGGAAAAACCTCTCCGAACCGTTTGATACCAAGAGAGGTTTCAGGCAGGGCGATGCTCTATCGTGCGATTTTGTCAATCTTCTGACGGAATACATCCTACGCCAATGCCCGTACATACAAAGTATGTCGGGTTCGATCTTCCAAAAGGAATTAATGCTGCTCGCTTACGCCGATGACATCGATATCATCGGTACGCAAGAACGGCGAGGTGGCAAGGCGTTCTCAGAGATTGAAAAACAGTCTCGGCTCATGGGTCTAGCAGTAAATGAGGACAAAACGAAGTACTTGGTGGCTTCTCGCACTCCGTTATCTCGTCTTGGACGGTCAGTGACGATGGAGACTTTCAACTTCAGTGTTTTAGAAAACTTCGACTATCTTGAAACAGCAACAACGTCAGTCTGGAGATCAGGCGAAGAATCATGCTTGCAAACAGATGCTTTTTTGGGCTGAGCAAGCAAATGAGAAGTAAAGCCCTCTCTTGAAAGACGAAAATAAAAATCTATAAGACGCTAATACTCCCGGACCTATTGTTTGTCGCAGTGGCATGGACCGTGATTGAGTCAGATGAAACAGCGTTGGACGTCTTTGAGAGGAAGATTCTTCGCAGGATTTCGGTACTATTAGAATCGGCGACTAGTTTTGGTCCCGTAAGAACCGCGAGCTGTACGAGCTGTTCACGAAACTTTACTTCCCTTCTTCTAACAAATTCCATCCCTCAAATGTTGGCAAAGATATGACAAATTTTGTGGGGGTTTGGGAATAGTCTTCTCTGATTTTGACCAAACTTTACATGATTACATATATCCGTTAACATGTATACCAATTTGCATCCCTGTACATTTGGATTGGGGTCAGGGTATCGCCCCATTCGATGTTGACCAAAATTAATAGGATGACTTCTCCCTATCTCATTAACGTGTATTCCAAATTTTATATCTTATATGGGGGGCTTCTATCGTCCCACCTATCTCTATACCAAAATTCATACCAATTGGCATAACGGTTTTGGAGTTAGAGCGTAACATCCATACATCCACACAAACTTTCACATTTATAATATTAGTAGGATAGATCCACATATGATCATTAGAAGGGCCTGCTCACATGGGAGCCTGGTCCAACTTTCTGAGTTTTTGAGCAAGAGTTTCAAGAACTTATCTTGAACAGCTGATCTGTCTTTAGAGTAATATTTAATAAATGTGCCAACCCCTCTCTAAGGGGCATTCATCATAAAACTGCAGTGTCTCACAGCTTATTTGATGCAGAGCCTAATTTAAAATATAAATCGTTGTAACTCCCAACTTATTCAGAATATTTTAAAAATTTTGATACCTATTTAAAGAGCAGTATTTCTAGTTTAATAAAAAAATGTATATTAATAAATTTTTTATTTTGCCATTCTTCCAATAATGACTTTTCTTGAACAAAGAAAAAAATACAGTTATTCTGTGCAATAATGTGGCGCCTAACTACAGATAACTGTGTGCAACAATTCCATATCTCCGATTGCGAGGCAAGGAAGAATTTTTTGAGCATTTTTAGGCCCTGTACCGAAGGTACAAGAGCCTATTGGTTTTGTGCAAATGTATGTAACAGGTAGAAATAATGGTCGCAGACCCCCAAAGTTACCCCCATTATGGTCAGGAGTGATAGAGGAGTCGATATAGACATGTCCGTCTGTATGAACGAAAGGATCTCGGAAACGGTAATAGATAGAGACTTAGTGTGTTTTTGCATTCGACTAGGACTGCTCCGGAATTTTACAAGTTTATTTTAAAATTTTCACTACTCCCAATTAAACATTTCACACGGATCCTGATAGAAGGGTATCTCGAAATGTAACACACTCGACTGCAGCGTCCTTTCGTCTTTATATTGTAACCAAGCGAGCGCTGCTACGCCACTTCTGTGTTTTACTCTTGGATCAAAATATATCATCTTTCATTTTTTTTTTAATTTGGTGTAAATCTAGAATTATAAAATAGAAGAAAGAGAAAATAAAAATTTTTGGAAAATTTACAAAACTTTGGTTATTATGGGACATTAAAATTTTAAGTATGTTCTCGACGCTGAAACCGAATATCTTGGAAGCATTTTAAAATTAATTCAACATAAACATGTGTTACATGTGTTTTAAGCAAACATTTTCAAATTCAAAAAATAACGTTGAAAACGTGCTGCTTTCAGCACTGGCAGTACTTTTGGCAGTACTGGTCATGTGCTTGAATGTGCTACCACAGCGATACAGGAAACTGTCAAGCATGACCTACGAACATGATCAAAAACGGTTGGTACACACCAGACCAGTCGATTCATTTTACCCGGTAAACCGTGCAACTGTTTTAAGCAACCAAACATAACCGTTTCAAATTGCCGTTATTTATCGATTTATATCTCATTTTCAAATCTAATAATTTTCTTTTACTCCGGCGGCCTATTTTTTACATCATTTTTATAGTGTTTTAGTGTAGGGTTTTTTCGTCGTACTAACCTCTGCTACACCTTGTGTCTTTTATGTTTTTTTTTTCGTTGCTGCTGCTGGCTGCTGCTTTTCGGTTTTAATTCTACAATTTTGGTCCTTGGTGGTGGGTATGTGTTACATTTATAATACATGGTAAATGAACGTTAGTACTCTGGAAATATTTGAAATGAAAATATGTATGAGTTTTGGTACATACCTATGCAATTGGTAGAATCACATTAGAGCCGGACAACTAGGTGTCTTGTTCATACATATTAAATACACACTGTGAACTTAATATTTACAAACAAAAATTCGTTTAGAAACTTAACCAGGAAATATTTGGTTGTGCTCAATCTTTTAGTTTTGATATGTGACCTAAAGTGTTAAATTTAAAATCTTTTTATTGGTATTATGTTGAAATACATGAATTTTTGTTAGCAAAAGTAAGCATGTCAACATATTTTGATTTTAATGAGCTTCTCTTTTCAGTAACAACTAAGCCAGCCTTGCTAAACATCGTTTCACTTTAAGAGGGCGTGACTAGAAAGCAGAGATACATATATATATTAGCACATGTCAGTAAATCTTCACATTTCGAGATCTGAAAAAGTTATGTTATATACTACTATCCAAAATAAATAAGCAATACTGTAAAGGATTCCTGGCGGCATCTAAATTTGAGAATTTGAATATTAGACGATGGTTTTGGCGTAATCTGGTCTTTAATTTTATAATAATAATTCCATAGCTTTGATCTTCCACTGCATGACCTATTGCGTAGTTTTTTTTTTAATCAGAGTTGTTGCCCTCCATATAAGCAAACATAATGTGCAGAAGTACATATATTACAAAAATAATGTTATTTACCTTTTATACTCCAACGCTTAAGAAATTTCTTCTTTCCAGCACCGTCAACGCCAATTACCACCTAAAACAAATATAACTAAGAAATTTAAATTGTAATGCGCGCGCGTTCATCCATAGTGATGAACTAAACTATCGAACTATCGTAAAAAAACCTCGATAATCGGACCAAAAAAATTTAACCTCGATACTATCGCTAATATATATCGCTAGCTTACCCGCTCTAGTAGGCGAAACAAAACATCTGACCGAAAAATTTTGTTGGCCGGCGTTGTCGTCGTTTATTAAAAACAATAAAAATGGCGAGCGGAATTGCGCATGATTTATTGGCGCAAGAGCGCACAAATGATGTTAAATTGAAAAATGTGATGCCGTTTCACAGCATGAATATAAATGCACAGCTGAAACATAGTCTGGAGCACAACAAATTCATTTACCCGACTGTGATTCAGGCTACGGCCATACCGCTGGCTGTCGCTGGTTTGGGTAAGTGCATCAAATTGTTGTTTTTTTTTTTTTTTGTTAACCAAATCTGGCGTCATTGCCGCATTGGCAGATGGTGCTACGCAATTTGTGTGCGTATCAATAACTGTTAACATCTTCTTTGTTTGTGAAAAGTGCGTCTATTGCACGTGCATGTGTGTTTGCATATGTGCGACATGTTCTTGCCGGTTTATTACATTTTTTTTCTCGCTTGCAGATCTTATCATACAATCGAAAAGCGGTACTGGAAAAACGCTCATCTTTACCGTTGCCATTTTGCAACGTTTTAATCCATCATGCGGCTCTCCGCAAGCATTGATTATGGTGCCTACACGTGAGATTGCCGTACAGATTGAGGACACTTTGAATGGCATCGGACGCTACATGAGAAAGTCTTACGCTATCAGCTGCATTGGTGGACAGAATGTTACCGCCGATCGCACACGTCTGCAGACAGCGCGTTTCGTCGTTGGTACGCCAGGGCGTCTGATGCAACTGCTACAAAACAATGTCTTATGTTTGAAAAATGTGAAAACCTTTGTTCTGGACGAAGCAGACAAACTGTTCACAGGTTACTTTCGCAAGGATGTCGAATACATACGAGCACGACTGCCACCTGAGCATCAGACCATTGCTTGTAGCGCTACCTATCCCAATGATCTCGACAAGGAGCTGTCAAAAACTATGCATCAGCCGATCTTCATATCGAACAACACGCGCAGCTCCGTGTTGTTGGGCATACTCCAGTTTGTCTATCTACTGGACGAGCAAAAGAACAGCATGGCCGAAATGCGCGCTAAATTGGCTGCCGTTCGTAATATCTTCCAGCGTATGGTATTCAAGCAGTGCCTTCTCTTTGCCGGTACACAAATGCGCGCAGACTCATATTACAATTATTTGAAAAATGAAGGCTGGCCGTGCGAACTTCTGACGGGCGCACAGCAACAAAGTGTGCGTCTCGAGACATTTAATAACTTTCGCAAAGCCAAGACACGCATATTGGTTGCCACCGATTTGATGGCACGCGGCGTTGACTCTGAGCATGTTAATTTGGTTATCAATTTGGAAATGCCCGGCGATATTTGTACTTATTTGCATCGTATTGGACGTGCTGGACGCTTTGGTTCGCGTGGCATTGCTATCAATTTGGTGTCTTCGGTGAAACAGCAAGAACAGTTCAAGAAAATGAGTAGCAACATTGGTGATACTTTCAATGTTTACAAGTTTCCGGCTTTAAAAACCGATGACGCGGACATGGATTTCTGGAAGTTTGAAGTAAACGATTATGAATATTTTATAGAAGGAATTAATCCCGATATTGAACCAGAGGCAGAAAAAGAAAATGTGCCTGAGCAACCAAACGTTACTGCTGCCCTTTCGGAGGAGCAAAAAACTGCCGCCATATGTCAGAATTCTAATGAACAAGAAGATGTAAACGGAGCACCGCCAGTCGTTATCGATACGCACACTTATTGCGTAGTACCGTCCCCTGATGCGGCACTGAAGCCCACAGAACTGAACACTCCCATACTCGCTGGAGAATCACTGCAAAGTTCAACACAACAATTGGCCATCTCCAATACAATCGATGATGCCAGCAGTCTAAAATCTGATCTGAGCTTCAATCAATCGGAGCACGTCAATGCTATTGAGACCGAAGATAATTTGTTGGAGCAAGCGCAGTTGAAAGCAGCAACTGTCGAGACGCGGGCAGTGTCGACAGAAAATGAGTACAGCAACGAAACGCATTCCGAGTATGAGAAAAGTGATGCGGAACTCTATGAAAGTGACGCCGACATACTTAATAGTATTAAATCGAACAAAAACTACGAACATCTTGAACCTATACAACTTGCCGATTGGTGGACTCATGTTCCAAACTGTGATGAAGCTGAAAAATCGATTTACGATGCTCACTACAAAAAGAAACTTGAGTGGTTGCTGCAACTGAATGTCGGCGACTTGCAGTACAACACCAAAGAATTGCTGTGTCAACAATTGAAGACAGCTATTGATATTATGCGCAAAACTTTGATCTTAAATGATGAAATGCCTTTCTTGCAGCCCAACCATATCTTCGATGCTGTTGAACCGGATATGTTGACGAAGGAGCAACTCATAGAAACTTTAGAGAAACTAATAGCTATAGCAAGCGATCGAAACGACATCCAAAACAATTACGCAAAAATCTCAGAAGAACTTCAGCAGAAAATCAAACAGTGGCAATGCACTACAATCATTGAACCACAGAATTTAAAGGAATTTAAGCTGGAAGAATTCCAACAAATGAATTTAATACTCAAACGCCAAAAGTATAACAAAGCAGAACTTATGGAGATCAGGCATAAGTTAGTCAAACTACACAACCGTATGTCAATTAAATCGGAATTGTCGAAAACGAGAGAGTCTCGTAAAGTATATAAACAATTTCTGAAGCGCCAGTACTTTAATGATTTGGTGTCACATTTTGACGATGAGACTGACTCGCAAAGCTTGGAGCAGCACAAAGTGTTGAAAACAAATGCATCTGAATTGAATATGTGGCATAAATGGCTCCCAGACGCAACTGTCGATTTGAGTGGCGTCGTAGCTGATAACATAACCAACCGCACGTACTGGACTGAGAGTGATAACACAAGTGAAGATTCATCCGATTATGAAGACGATGATGATGCTGGCGCAGAAATTGTTTCTATGGATGTGAAGCAGGTAAAACATTCGCTTTTGTAATTTTAGCAGTAACCAAATAAACGTTTTGTTTAAATTATTTACAGAATGATAATGAAACACAGCCGAATGACGTTGAGAACGATTTTGATGAGAACGTGCAAAAAGCCAAACCAGTTGAAAAAGTTAAACCACAACTTAAGGTGAGTTCTTAGTGAAAAGCTCATCAGTGATAGCTTAAGAACTGAAAATTAATTTAACAAACAAAAGTAGGATTTGGACACAGCATTAAATATACTTTTACTTAATTAGTATCAAAACTAAATGTGCACATGTATGTAAAATTTCTTCAATGGTTTTTAATAATGTATTCAAGCGTGCAATTGTGAAATATATCACTGTCTTGCTGTATTCATTTCTAGTCCATTGCCAAGTCTAGCCAAGTGTGCATTATTCCACGATGTTTGTTACAATGTAATTCGCTCCACCCTTCCTTTCATTATGGAAATCTATTTTCAAGCTAAGAGGACACACTTTGCAATTACATGAGCCAATCGCTGACCAGTCATTGACTAGAGAGGAATGACCAATCTCAATAACATATATACCAAATTTTACCCCTGTAGTACAAATGATTGCAAAGTTAGTTAAGACCTAACTTAACAGAATTACTTCACCAAATCCCATTAACAGATATAAATTTCATCCCTTATTGGTTCTGCGATACTTTATATCATCAGATTGATAGAAATGCTATTATACATTATGGGTTGTGCCGTAACTTCCAAGCGCTCTGATATACAGAGTTTCTTAGGAAAGTTGTGCATGCTTTCAGTTGGTCTTAACTGCGCAGTAATAAGTGCATCACTTCCTGTATTAACGATATAGTATAATAGTATAGTGTTCGGCCAACGCATCCTTCCTTCAAAATATTGGAGTTGTAATCGCCGAGCGGGATTTTGAATTGTGTGTGGGGCAGTTCTCGTAGAGACGTTCAAAACGCTCGTAAAATACAGCTTAAGCCTCGTGGTCTTTCTCTTCCGTCGGTACGCGTGCACAAATATTGCTAATATTGACATATATTGAGATTAACTTTATCCTTTGATTATTTCCTTTTCAGAAAACATCGGCAATCGAGGAATATTCATTGCCAACCGAGGATCCAAATAACAACGAAAATAAAAATTCAAAGGAAGATGCTACATATGATACATTATCCTTCGAAAAACCAAGCGCAGAATCAGAAAAATCCAAAATTGAAATGGAGACAGTTCAATTAAAAGAAGTAAAACCAGTTGAACTGGTTGATCCGACTATCGAAAATAAAAAAGCAAAAGTGGCACACAACAATGAGCAACCCGATCTTAGTGCTGATGTTGACGATGCCATTAGTAGCTCTCTAAATAACATGACCAGCGAAAGCATAAATGAGCCCAAACACTTTCCGTCATTAGCAGATAACGTGCCTTTGACGTATCTTGCTGAAACAAAAGCCAAACTGGATAATTTGGTCGATGACACTGGACGCAAGAAACAATGTAAACTATCGATCAGTGTGTGCCCACAAGTCAGTATATATTATATACAAATACATTTAAATATAATATTAACTACTATTTGATTTCTGCGCAGGTACACATCTCACCAGGCATTCCCTCACCAGCCACACCTGAATCTGAGCCAAACGCAGCCAGCGATACCGATCAGCGCTCGGCGAATACATCAGGCTCGTCAGTGTCGTCTAATATTTCGAATAGAACATTATCGCCGAATTCGCCAGCCGTTACCAGCGGCTTCGATGAAGGCACAACGACTGGCTCCTCAGGTATTGAAGGCTCCGAAGTGGATAGCAATGAAAATAATGATTCGTATGTCAGCACTACGGAGAGTTTTATTGTCACATCTCCGGAGGACTATGAATTTGCACAGGAGGAGACGAACGATGATGATGATGATAGTTCAACCATCAGCGATGATCAACTTGAAGAAAACAATTGCCCTTATGTGAACCCAACAGTCGGCGAAAATAGCCACACAATGTGGAACAATATGTACAGGCAACAGCTACAATTCATTGATAAATTTGTTTCGTTAGCGCGTCAGGTTTATGACGAAGATGAGTAGAAAATAAGTTGCCAGAAAGTTTATGAAAAGAAAAAGACTAATGAAATTTTCTCTAAGTTTCTCTAAGTTAGCACACCATAAGATGTTGAATATTATTTACTCATTTATATTATTTGGTACTATACATTTCTAATACACACGCAATGGAAATTAAGACGAATCCATTGAAATATTACTTAAAAAACACAAGCATTAAACTTTAAGAAATGAATTTTTGTATGGTACAAATTTAAAAAACATAAAAATAAAAGGAAAAGCAACTCGCGTATTGTTCAATTATGTTTTAAGTGTATAACATTTTTGAGATTTGTGTTTTGTATACACTTCAATCTTATTAAGAATACTTTATTAATTTTATCCTGAACAAATATATAATCTTGAAACAGTTGACTATAAGAAGTTGAAACACCAAACCCTGTAACCAGTTTAAACTAGTTTACATTTAGTATTATTAGCATATTTCTTTTTTTACATACAACAAAGAATTCCCAATGCAAGTTCTTAGTATTTTACGCCGCGTGTGAAGAGTAATTGTAATTCGCCAACAGCATTTCGCTTTCGAAAATTGCTGTTTCAAGGTTGCCCAATTAAAAGTGACATTTCGCAGCATAATGTGCCACATTCAGCATGTTCTATTGCACAAATTGCATTATTTAAGCTATTGTTAGGTCGTAGTGTAGTTGGCGTAGGGTTTATCTCGTGACAATGTGCTGCGTTTACTTTTGTTTCTAACGATATAATCGAATTTTTCAAATTGGAGTGGTATGCCGACATAATTTGACTTAATGAGCCAATCAAGAATTGATTCTGTGCAAATTTATTTTTTATAGCATATTAAATTTAATAATGTTGAGCATTCCAATTAAGAAACTAAACATATTATTAAAATTTTGGAGTGACAGAAATATGCTTAATTAGTTAATAAGGAAAATTAGTCTCGTTGTGGTAGGTCATCTGGGTGAAACCTCTTAAAGACCATTCTGCTTGTGTTGACAGCAAGAGCTGAGATATCATTGACATAACTGTGTACATTGATATCATCAAAAAGAGTTGTCATGTTCAAGTCCTTATTTATAATTCATTTATGCATATACCACGCGGCGTGGTTTATTGTGTAGTACTTCAACTTTGTTTTCGAAGCAGTGCCCCAAAATTGTATTCTATATCTGAATCAAATCCTCAAACACGATGAAAAACTTACTGAACATCCAGGAATACTGCAGAACGATTTCTTCAAACGCATCAAGCATGTGATGTATGGCTCTGTGAACTGTAATAATTTCTGTCGAATAACAAGGATGAGAAAGTTGATCCAATGTGGAATTAACATCTTCAGTTGAGGCCAAATCAAAAGGCTTAAATCGGTTTTCTTATATTGTCAGCGAAAGTTAGTTTCCGATTTTATTTTGATTCCCCATATAAATTTGTCCCATCTTTCTAAATATTTCTAAACCAAAAATTTCTGCTTGCTGCTAAAAAAGCTAAGAATTACAAATATTTTGTGACAACCCTTATAAAATATTCCATTACGGTCTAAATCGGACCAATAAAAGAGAAGTACGTCCTATAAAAAGTCAAGTCGATATAACAAGTCTGTCTGTCTGGCTATGAATTTGGAGACTGTAAAAGACTGATCTTTTAAGTTTGTTTGTTATATTTAATGTCTCCTGTTCTCTTTACAGATAGGTAGTGTTTCTAGATCAGATCGACGATCGAAAAAGTCAATCGTGTTCGGTTGCTATAAAAATGAAGTACGAAATTCTTTAAAAAAGTTGAGCCGAAACTAAAAATCTGGTTACAGATGCACAATGACACAAGGACAAAATGTTTCTGATAATGAGCGATGCTAGAGAAACCAGTCAATGATGGTTTTACTATATAGCCACGGGACTATAACGAGGACGAATAAGTTATTTCAATGCTGTAAATAAAAAAGCGGCCGGTTCCTATGATTTGCAAGCTCAGTCCTTTAAGACTGGTGGTGTATGCATGCCCAATGACTGGAAACTAAGTACTTTTTGTCCTATCTCTAATTATGAAGACCTAACTGTTTGCATCAAATTACGACTTTATTTAAAAGTAAAAAAAATCCCTAAAACGGAGACAATCGCTCAACAAATTTATATCCGAGAATGTCTTAAAACAAATTGTCTTTCTGTAGTCACTAAGAATGTGAATACACACAATTACCGAGAGCTCACCTTCTTAAATAATAAAAATAATATGAGGCTTTTGGGATCCAAACATTACAAAACATTGAATACTTTACAATACAATTCGCGACACGAATATGCGAACGATCAATTGCGATATTTCTGCTGATATCAAGCAGGATTAGTGTTTGAAAAGAATTGTATGATCAAGTTGACTTAATTGTGTAAGTTATTTGTGATCAAATTTTGAAGTGAAACTTCTTTAGACCCGGCAGGTTAAGTCAGCTAATCGAATTGGTGTTTGCCTCAGCTGGTTTTGGTTTGTTTTTGGTTCATTTGTGACTAATGACTCATTTTCGCAGTATCACAATCTGTGATACTGCGTATGGTTATTCGCATAGCATTCCGGACATGGCCGCATTTAGGAAGGCGCGCCAGCCTCCATAGTCTTGTGCGCGCTGGCGCCAGTCGTTTTGAATGCCAAGTGCGGAGACATCTCTCCATACCTGGTCATTTCAACGCGTGTCCAGTCGTAATTTATTTCGGCGTCCTCCAATTAAGTTTGGGCGCCCCATGTAAACCATGCGTGCTGGAGATCTTTCAACCATTCGAATGAGGTGCTCAGAACAGTGCAGCCTCTGGAATTTTATGTCAACCTCATTGAATAGCTCGTGCGAGACCTAAACTCTTCGCCGACTCTAATAGGTCCGAAAATCCTGCAAAGAATCTTCCTTTCGAAGACTTCCAACGCTGATTTGATTTATCTGACTCAATCACGGTCCATGCCTCTGCGCCATACAATAGGACCGGAAGTATCAGCGTCTTATAGATCTTGATTTTCGTCTTTTCAGTGAGGGCCTTACTCCTAATTTGCTTGCTCAGCCCAAAATAAATACATATTTACAAGCGTGATGCTTCGCCTGATCTCCAGTCTGACGTTGTTGTTGCTGTTTATTTCAGATCCAAGATAGACGAAGTTTTCTACAATTACCAAGTACTTCGTCTTGTCCTCATTCACCGCTAGACCCATGAGCCGAGACTGTTTTTCAATCTCCGAGAACGCCTTGCTGACTCGCCGTTCCTGCGTTCCGATGATATCGATGTCATCGGCGTAAGCGAGCAGCATCACTTCCTTTTGGAAGATCGAGCCCGACATACTCTGTATGTACGGGCACTGGCATAGGATGAATTCCATCGGAAGATTAAAAAAAATTGCACGACAGAGCATTGCCTGAAACCTCTCTTGGTATCAAAGGGGTCGGTGAGGTTTTTCCGCACTCTCACAACGCTTTGTGTGCTAGATAGCGTCGTCATGCAAAGACGGACAATCTTTGCCGGGATACCTAGTGCAGACAGGGCGTCGAAAAACTTCGATCGTATCGGCGTGTCGAAAGTGGCTTTGTAGTCGACAAATAGGTGGTGAGTGCCTTTGTTGAACTCACGGGTGTTTTTCAATATTTGGCGTAATGTGAATATTTGGTCACTGGTCGACCTTTTAGGTCTGAAGCCACACTGACATCGTTCTATCAGTGAATCGGTATATGGCTTCAGCCTATTACACAATACGCTCGACAGAATCGTATATCCAATGGAAAGAAGACTTATTTCGCGGTAATTGGCGCAAAAAGCAGGGTCTCCTTTCTTAAAGATAGGACAGAAAATACTGAGATTCCAGTCATTGGGTATGCGTTCATCGGACCATATCTTGCATAAAAGTTGGTGCATACTCCTAACCAACTCTTCTTCGCTGGTCTTAAATAACTCAACTGGCAGCCCATCAGAGCCTGCCGCTTTGATATTTTTCAGCTTTTTAATAACTGAATCGACCTCGTTATAGTCCACTGGCTCTACAATAGTTCCATCATTATCTGGTGGTTCCGGTGTCATTTCTCTATCGGCGGAATTGTTTGCTTCATCGCCGCCGAGTAGGTTAGAAAAATTACTTCTCTAGAAAGACTGTAAGAGAAAGAGCTTTCAATTCTTTACATTCTTCTATTCATTCTTAGATAACTTGTATTCGATGAATGTGCTAATCCACACCAATTCCACTAACAAACCCCTTCCCAAAGGGGGAGTTGGGACTTACCACGTAAACTTATGCCAAGTTTTAAGTTTTTGTTTGAAAAAAATATATTAATTTTGATAGAAACACCAAATTTGGGTTACCTTACTTTAATGCGTTCTTTCTCTTAGAAATCCAAATGGTGAAAATTTATTCTCATTTCTTTCAGTTTACTAATCGACAAATGGAAATTCCAGAAAGTTTCCAGAATGTTCTGAGCTTTTATAAAACACGCGTCCTGGCACAGTTGCCACCCATCGATTCCATCGTTTGCAGAGCATTAAAATAAAAGGAAAAATGCATCAAAATTGCTTAAGGATCTCTTCGACAATGTACTGTCGAAATTTAAGATTGTATTCCACCATCATGAATTAAGTACAGAGTTTAGTTTTTTATTACTTTTTTTTTATCACATCCATTTGAAAATATTTTTTAGTTATTAAACAGGTATCGATTTGAGATAACGTCAAAATGGTGCAGTCGTCTTTACTGATAGCGATTGCGCCGCCGATCTTTTTGACCAGCTCGAACGTTTGATCAAATGTATAACTGCTGAAAGCGTTCTCGAATGAAAAATTAATAAAACACCATTCGATTTGTGCCATGGTCCAGTACATGGCCCTGTAACATCTGTTGAACTAATTTTTTCAATTATCAATCGCATCAGGACTATAGAAAAAAAAACTTTTTGAAATAAGCACTTAAGAAAACATTATTTTCAGATGTAATGGGCATCTCAGTTGCTTGAATATTTTGAACTGCTCCAAACAATGCCAGAGGTGGTGGAAAAAAATTGGTTAGCAGTTAATACTACCATTAAACAAAAACCAAGGAGCGATTGGAGAAATAGAAGCACCTCTATATTATAGATTATACCCTATCCTTAGAAATTAAGTTATACTTTGCTTCACCACATGTATATAACAGAAGACCCTATAAAGTATTTATATTTCCACTGAGAAATTGTTAAGAAATGTATGGAGAAATGGATCGGTGGAAAGGAATTTCGTTTCAACCATGACATCATTGTTGAGATGAACACCGATTGAGCGGAGGTTGAGAAATGGTTTTTCTATTGTAATGAATTTTAGGCTTAAATAGACATATTCGACATTTTTGACAGCAATTCATATGAGAAGAGAAGGTGTTTGACCACTTTTGGTAAATATTTGGAAGTTTATTATTGGTGTGTAGAAACCGAAACTTTCCATGATATATGAACTTTGTATTTTTTAAGCTACTTCTTTCGACACACAATTCGCAAAACTTCAAATAAAAGTAAATTAAAATGGAAAATATTCTCGAACTTTACATGTTTCGTTGACAGTGTCCGGCATTACAGAATTAATTTCATCAAAGTATTAGGTTCCGCTGTATCTGACAATGCAAATTTGTAACTGTGAAAAAAAATTGTTACCTAGTATTCATTTTATAATAAAATTGCCTTGAATTTTCCCCTAGCAATTAGCCCGTTTTCAAAAAACTAATAAAAACCACCCAAAGGTGCAAACAAATTTCAAGGCAATTTTAATCAGATTAGCAAGTGAACTAGAGCACTTTTGGTGTTTCGCGAACAAATCACTGACATTAAAATTTGGCAACTTTTGTTACAACTGGCGTCAAATGTTTTTGTTTTTTTTAAACTTTAAATAAAAAAAAAAAATAAAAAATCTCTTAAAGTCGTTTACCCATTTGTAAAAATGCAATTACAGCTTAAAACGTTTACAGCTCAGACAAAACAAAAATCACCAAAAAGTGTTGCAAGAGCAAAACTATTTCAATCACAGAGCATGTTGTTCATTCTGTCCGTCCGTCCGTTCGTCTGTCTGTCTGTCTGTCAAGAATATATAGGTAAATGCTATGCATTAGAGCGGTGGGTGGCTGAAAAACTCAAGCATTGCATGGAGCGTTGAGGTTGTAAAGAAACATATCTAAAAAATGAAATACCGCCGCTAAATGAAATTGCAGCTAATTAATGCCAATGGCGACAAACGTATTATTATAGCCATTTGCATGTGACATACAAGTGATTGCAATAATTGATAATGCTGTATTGTAGACAACAACAACAACAACAACAACAACAACAGCAACCGAAATAACAACTTCAACGTTATTTAACATAAAAAAAATTAAAAGATTTTTCCACTATGCCAGATTCAAGTTCGTTGCTTAAGTCGTTTGATATTTGGCAGCCAACTAAACAAGAAATAAGAAATGACTAAAAACTTTTCGATAAACTGATCTGATATGTGTGGAAAAAAAACAACTTTAAAAGGTTTTTGTGTAGTTGAAGTTGCAAGCTAAGCAATTAGATAAAACAAATTTTTCTTTAGACTTAGTTCCAATTTGAATTTGTAAAACTATTTGTTATATAGTGATCCCATGTGGAACATTTAAGAAGTTACAACAAAACTTGGATTTACATAAAATCAAGACAAAGCTTGAATACTTGTATTCTTCTATATTTATTGAGCTATGAAAAAATTTTGTTAAAATAAGAAAGTGCTGCAGTCGAATGTGCTCGACTTCGAAATACTCTGTACCTCTTGAATTTAAAATTTCAAAAAAACCCGAAGTCTCTATCTATTACCGTTTCCGAGATCCTTTCGTTCATACAGACGGACAGACGGACATGTCTATATCGACTCCTCTATCACGCCTGACCATGATGGAGTGTAACTTTGGGGGGTCTCCGACCATTATTTCTACCTGTTATATACATTTGCACAAAACCAAAAGGCTCTTGTACCTTCGGTATGGGAGTTATCCCTTCTAGTGTTCTGATATGGACTTATATGGAATATTATATAAGAATTTGAGTAAGATATGTATATCAAATTTGGAAATTATCGATAAAATCTAAATAAATGAAAAAAAAACAATAACTCTTGTTTTTGAAAAGCTCAGTAGTGGTGTTTAGTGGTTCAACTTGGACCTTGATTGAGTATTATATTAGGATTTACGCAGCTAAATTAATTTAGGTTATCTAAAGAAAATTGGAAAAACTAATCTACATCTTATAGTATTAAGGTATTTATATGGACAGAACGAAAGACGGATATGCTTATATCAACTAAACTATTAAAGTTAATCAAGAATATGGGTACTTTATGGAATTTTCCTAGCTTGTTTCTGCCTATTATATAGTTTTGCGAAAATATACGCTTTTATTCTATGGGTTCAGGATATACTTAGGGCTTAAGAATTTTGCTAGACAGTTCCGCTATCTAGATTTCAAGTTTTTATCTAACTGTGAGTAGGAGACAAAACCTCTCTTAATAAGGGGTTGGTGCGGGTTGGTGATGGGACCCACACTCGTAAAAAAAATCACCCCCATTCAAAATAAAACGGAAAACTCGAATAAAACCCTATGACGACGACCCCTGCAAACAATGTAAGGACCACGATTTACGGATATGCACCTGTAATGTCCGCACACTTAATATGGATGGTGCAAACATCCAACTGGTTAATGCCCTCGAAAGATAGAAGGCTGACATCACTGCAATTCAGGAAATACGATGGATACGACAGGGCTTCGCAAAAAAAGCCTCTTATGACATCTACTATAGCTGCCATGAGAGTAAGAAGGAACGCATCGAGTGTGTTGGACGTGTGAACGTTACGTGGTCCCAATATTGACTCGGACCACTACCTTGTCGCCAGCCAAGGTACGCACTAGGCTCAGCGTTCCAACATGCAACGAAAGCTAGACGTCGGCATGCTGCAATCAGAACAGACCGCCGTAGCCTTTTCAAACACACTCTCCCGACTGCTCCGAGAAACCTCTCCGTCTTCTCGAGATATATGTGAGCAGTGGAAACATATCACCCACTCGATGGATAGGGCTGCCAAGGATGTCATTGTTAATACAAAACCTGTGAAGAATTCTTGGTATGACAAGGAGTGTCGCAATGCCACTGCAGAGAAGAACGCTTCCTATCAGCAAACTCTGCAGTCAGGTGCAACGCGAGCTGTTAGAGAGCGATATCCAGAGAAACGCCTTTTTAGACGCAAGAAATAGGAGTAAGAAAGGCGGGAGTTTGTGGGTGTTGAGATATTATGTGACAGAAATGAAGCTCGAAAATTTTATCAAAAGGTCAAGCGTTTGACTGAAGGTTTTAAGCCCGGAATAACTTTCTGTAAGGACGATTATGGAAATCTGGTTACAGATGGTCAATCACTGAGATTATGGAGTAGTCATTTTCCTAACGAACTTGGAGGGGATGAAGCGCACAATACAACTGATAGAAAAAAAACCGGAACCACCAGTAAAGATGGCACTATTGTAGAACCACCGGTTTGCAACGAGGTCTATTCGGACTCGAAGTTGAAAAATAACAAAGCGGCAGGCTTTGACTTTTGTGCAAGATATGTTCCGATGAACGTATACCCAATGACTGGAATCTCAATGGTTTCTGTTATATCTTTAAAAAAGGAGACCCCCTGTTTGCGCTAACTACCGCGGAATAAGTCTTCTTTTTATCGGGTATAAGATTCTGTCGCTCGTAATGTGTAATAGGCTGAAGCCATATACGGATGCACTGAAAGCCCTATATCAGTGTGGCTTCAGACCAAAAAGGTCGACCAGTGACCAAATGTTAACATTACGCCAAATATTGAAAAACACCCGTGAGTTCAACAAACACACACACCACCTATTTGTCGACTACAAAGCCGCTTTCGACACGCCGATACGATCGAAGTTTTTCGACGTCCTGTCTGCACTAGGTATACCGGCAAAGATCGATCGTCTTTGCATGACGACGCTATCTCATACACAAAGCGTTGTCATGGTGGGGAAAAACCTTTCCGACCCCTTTGATACCAAGAGACGTTTCAGGCAGGGCGATGCTCTGTCGTGTGTGAATATATCCTATGCCAGTGCCGGTACATACAGAATATGTCGGGCTTGATCTTCCAAAAGGAAGTGATGCTGCTCGCTTACGCCGATTACATCTATATCATTGGTACGCAGGAACGGTGAATGAGGACAAGACGTAGTACTTGGTGTCTTCTCGAATGCTGTCATCGCGTCTTGGATGATCTGTGACGATGGAGAATTTTAAGAATTTTTAATGTTGTATGAAACTTTCAGCAACTAGAACGTCAATCTGGCGATCATACGAAGAATCGCGTTTGCTAAGAGATACTCCTTTTAGCTCAGCTAGCAAATAGGAAGTCGAGCCGTTCTCTCTCGAATGACTAAAATAGGCGCTGATAATGCTGGTTGTCCTGTATGGTGCAGACAAAAAGGCTTTGGGAGTCTTTCAGAGAAAGATGCTTCGTAAGATTTTTGGATCTCATAGATTTGGGCTGGTCAGAAATGTACAACAATTATTATACTATATGATTTGTACGTTATTTTCTTTAAGACATACTATTCACGCTATTACACAGCGCCCAAACACATAAAAATCAAGAAATCGATTCTCAGACTTCTTCAGAGTTACAACAACAATAAAAAAAATTTGGTTTTTAAAACTTTTACAAACCCGAAAATGCGGACACTAGTTCAATGCAGAATACAAAAACCAAACTTTGGAAAGAAAATTTCTTCTCTGATTATAATTTAAATCAGAGAAGAAAATATTTCTCTATAAATGAACAAGTAGATCTGAAAACTATAGGAGCTAGAGGCGTATCCCTTCGAAGTAGGTGAAAAATTTTTGGGTGCCAAATTTACAACGAACACTATACTGAATCCGAAATAGGATATTCTCAGGTAATCTGGATATGAAATTTCTCTTCCACTTAACATCGGATTGTTACCCTTGCTAAATCGGAAAAAACATAGTTTTCTTAAACAGCTAAATTATACTCAGTCATCTTAGCACCCTAACCTAAAAGAAGACTTTTCTAGAGTTCATAAAAATTCCTTCTTTTTTTTTTGCAATTCAATAATCGTCTGTTTATTTAATGCTAAGCAATGAAAATCTAAGCTTAATAACTTAAAAACATAAGTTTAACACCTGCAGCAAAATTTGTTTTTCCGTCGCTTTTCTAATAAAATTTGTAATGTTTTTTGCGCTTTTTGCTGGCATCACTTGCTGTGCTTATCTTAAATCGAGTTAAGCAATAACATACGTAACTATTTATAAGTACGAGTATCTATCTATTCCGCTGAAGTCGTTGCTGTGGTCGTTTGTTACTTTTGAGCTCATGTTTGAGCAGCAGGCACAAAAATAAAAACAACAACAAGAAGAACTTAAAGTGACATTCGACAATAGAGTCACCAGAGTTGCAATTCCATATTCATAGCACACAAGACATACAGCGACAGAGGCCAGAGACTCGCTGAGACACCATACACCATACGGACTTACATTCGGTATGGCTTCAGAGTCGCATAGAATTTCCAGCAATGTTTCATTTTCTCACGCTCCTTATTGGATTTGGAACATGAGCGCACGCGATGAGTTCGCGATATTACCATGCGATGCAGCTTCTGCTGTTGGTCTCGAGGGCAAACGGCGCTCTCGGTGCGCATATTTCCACTTAGTCGGTCTCCATTTGCAAATTACTACAACGCGCAAAACATGCGCCACGACCTCAGGCCAGACCGGGCCAGAGCGGACAGCCATGAAAGCGTTAAGCTGCTTTGAGCTGAACAGTCAGCCCCACACCCACCTGCATCTGAACCTGCACCTGCACTTCACATATTTGCCGCCACCGCTTTGGACAATCAGTATTTATTGTATCTTGTAGCGGGATCCGATCACCGGATGCTGCTACATTGTTGCCATGATGTATATTCCAAGTGCGATTGTTTCGATTCGACAATAATTCCAACATACTTGCTTCATCAAATCTATTTGAAGAAGTAAGAGGTAATTTAGCATGGTCGCTGGAAGGAGGCTCCAAAGAGGTGTACTTGCACTGAGAAAATGCACAGAAATTGAACTGAATATACATTTATTTTTTAATAATAAAGTCTCTACTTATACAAAGAGTTCAGTGTCCTGCTTTGCACTGACCGTTTTGCAATAATAAATATTGTTGTCGCTGCAATAGTTAGACCGATCTTGATTGACTGGCATCCATGTGGGTAAAATGGTTTGGCCAGAGGGAAAACAATTGCGGATTCACTGAAGTCTTTAGATCTTAGTTACGTCGAAGTCTCGTCAATAAGTATCGCCGACAAAATCCATTATTAAAAATTAAACTTTTTGTTATATTCTCAAATATATTTTCTGGATTCGAGCATTGATGCTTTTTATGTTTAGCGGAGAATCGATTACTCAAAAAAAAAAAATTTAACTCAATGATTAAGATCAATATTCTGAAGAATTTAGGTTTGGTTGGCCATTACTTGAGAACTTTTGAATTTGTCGAACTTTTTTTAAATCGTGTGGGCTTTTCTTCGTATTGCTTCACACAAACGGCGCATTAATATTTAAAGCAATTTTCCTTTTAGCTCCTGAGCTCCTAGCTCCTGATAGGTCAAGACTTATTCGGAAGTAAAATTTTCCGCTCTTTCAGAATCTAGGGTCAAAACAATTCTATCAGTCAAATTTAAGTGCTTGACCTTTATTTGACATTGACTTTGACCTGATGTGGTAATGTGAACACCGGGATCGTATACAGCGACCCCAAAAACATAAAGATCAACTTGACTCAGAGAAGGTCCACCTCAATTTCATTTTGTGGCCCTGTGTTATCGTCATCAACATCTTCTCGGACTTCTGTAGAGAGCTTGTACCATTTTTTTTTTTGCTCAAAGTAGACTTGCCACATGCCACAGTGAACGTTTGAATTGATTTGAATGGGCCGAAAACGAGATTTTTTTGAGCGTCATTTTCTAGCATAAAAACTTCTTTAGCGATGAGATTTCGAAGAACAACCAACAGCCATAATTGAGAAACCGTAACATTTTCTGAAAGTTTTTGGTTGATATGATTTGCGGACCGGTAAAATCTTTGAACTATATTTCTTGAAAAAAATAATGTTTCCCAGAACATAATGAAATTCTTTAGTTTTACTTAGATGGCCATCAACCGTCTGCCGGTCATGGCCGCATTTAAGAAGGCGCGCCAGCTTCCATAGTCTTGTGCGCGCTGTCGCCAGTTGTTTCGAATGCCAAGTAAGGAGAGATCTCTCCATACCTGATTCGGCGTCCTCCAATCAAGTAAATAATGCGTGCTGGAGTTCTTTCACCCAACTCGAATGGTGACCAGCCCAGTGCAGCGGTTGGAATTTTATGTGCTGGACTATGTCAACCTCATTGAATAGCTCGCGGTCCTGTACCTAAACTCGTCGCCGACTCTTATAGCACCGAAAATCCTGCGGATAATTTTCCTCTCAAAGACTTCAAACGCGGCTGCATCTGACTCAATCACGGTCCATGCCTCTGCGCCATACAATAGGACGGGGAGTATCAGCGTCTTATAGATTTTTATTCTCGAGGGCTTTACTTCTTATTTGCTTGCTCAGCCCAAAAAAGTATCTGATTGCAAGTGTGACTTTTCGCCTGATCTTCAGGCTGACGTTCTTGCTGGTTATTTCTGTTCCAAGATAGACGAAGCTTTTTACAATACTGAAGTTGAAATTCTCCATTGTCACTGACCGTCCAAGACGCGATGACGGAATGCGAGAAGACACCAAGTACTTCTTCTTGTTCTTATTCACCGCTAGACCCATGATCCGAGACTGTTTTTTAATTTCTGAGAATGCCTTGCTGTTTTGGTAGTTTGAACCTTCGCTATAACAAATGTGACATCTAGCTTTGCCATCGACGTTTGGTGGAACACTTTTGCATCGTTTTTGAGGAATGCCTGATGTTGATGGTGAGCTTTCACGAGATTCAATAAATTCGAGTTGGACACTTGGATCGAGCTAAGGAACCACTGCGCAATACCTTTGATTCATTTACATTATTATAAATTATCATCGCATTTAGTGCCGAGATGGAGCTTTTTTGCATTACAAAAGTTTTGGTGGTATGCTTCTTTTGTTTTTTTTTTTCGCATTGTACCGACCATTGTCAATCCTTGGGAAAACAATTTTTGACCAAGATGGTATGATATGAAAAAGTTGTCCATCGTAATACTATGACCTTTCAGTCCTTGTACCAAATCAAGAACTACACGTTCGCCTTGGTTTTGTACCGTTGAATCGCCAACTGGCTTACCCAAATATGTTTGTATTTTCCAAACGTAATACGTTTCAGAACAAACCAACAGCCAAAATTTTATTCCATATCTTTCAGGCTTAGAAGGCATGTATTGGCGAAACTTGCATCTCCCATGAAACCCAAGCAATTGCTCGTCAATGGTAACACATTCCGATGGGTTTATCAAAAACATCTCGTATTGGAGCAAATTTGTCGACTCATGGCATCATCAAACCGATTGACTTGGTTCATGTACTGAAATGTTTTCCTTGACATTATCGCTCTGAAAATGGGACGGCCGTATTCGCTATCGAACAAATCCATTATTGTTTCATTTCTTGATCTAAAGAACATTCTTTGTGAAAAATATAATAGATTCATATCAACCTTGAATACAAACTTATACTTCATACCTGTAAACACCAGCCAAAATGAGTATTGTATCGATTTCGATATAATTGTTTCCATATTTTGGTTTTGCATAGGCGTTTGACCACTTTAGAATACGATTTTCAATTAGTGGAGGAAAAAACAATAGAAAAGAATCTTTGATTTCATCAACACGAGTTTTAGCATATCGTGTTGTGCCTGGACGCGAATTGATGACATTTTCTTTACGTAACCTTTCTTCACCATCTTGCAGTGGTTGTGATTTCCAAACGATACCGTCTTTTGAAATGAACAATGGATCGGCGACATTATTAACTGATTCGATTTCTGTTGACTCGACACCTTCATTTTGTTCCTCTGTATAAGATTCGGATTCACTTTCACTTACAGTCAATTCATCACATTCTTCTGGCAAATAATTTTCATTATTATCAGAAAGATCTTCATCGTCAGAATCATTCAAAATTTCGATTAGCTCTTCATCAGTGAGATATTTTGGTCTAGCCATATTGTTTTTGCAATTTAATCAGTTTTTGATGGCACATTAAGTTTTCCATTGCTTGGATTCAAGTGCGAAATTTCTGAATAATCGATCATTTTTTCCATTATTTCCATTTTTTTTCCATTATTTTCCATTTATTCCATTAAAGTTTATATTGCGATATGGTTTTATTAAGCAGATGAATTGGGTTATTATTCTCCTCAACTGTGACATATATGAATTGTTGTAAGTCATCCTCTGAACTATAAAAAAAAATTCTTTATTTAATCAATGAATCATAAACTCAAATCAGTTTAAAACGAAACCAAATAATTGCTTACCATTTGCAATGCTATTTCATATATCGAGTGTGCCACCAGATTTTGTGTCATCCAATTCATTTTCAACGGAGCGGCGACTGCAACAAAGTAACAACAAACATTCGTTTAATTGTTCGTAGAGTCAGAAATTAAAATTCAACCAGTGCCGGCAGGTTCTGTGGTCTTAAACGTAGACCTGTCATTAAAATACGCGAAATGTAACAATTTGAAAATTCAAAAAATGCGCGTATGTATGGAATGATTAGTGCGAAGCCGAAGCGGGAAGCTGGACCAGCTGGAACATACATAAAATGCCATGCCTACTCAAATCAAATAAAAGACCAGCGCCAACGGACATTCGGTTGAGTGCAGTCAATGGGCGGCTTTTGGATGAAAAGCGCTTAAGCGTAGCTCGGTAATTATATGGCAACACTTTTTTATTACTTTAAGCGAGTAGGTCCGTCTGTCTGTTGTTGTGTTGACAACGGCTTTGTCGCCAACTCCAGCCCAGCGCTTACAACGAGGACGGGCGAGTACAGAAACTGCAATTTTATGCGCATGCGCAACGCTTGCGGCTACAGCGCAGAATTGTATTAGAAAATTTGTTATACCAATTCTCTAGATGGCCACGAGCGGCGCAACAGCGGCAGCTCCAACGATAACTTAGGCAACTTTAGACGCGCCGTTGAAAATTACCAATTAAAGCGGTTCGACGCTCTTTTGATTTTACGACTATGCGATGAATGTATCTTGGCTCTGTGGCTGTGGCTGACTGACCGAGCCAAACAGCCACTTGGGAGCGAAATACTCCACTGAGCTAACATAAAGAAAAACACTGCGCCCAAATGACTTTCCTAATGTTGTATGTCTGCATACAATGGACATTCGCTAATGCAGGAGAGTCGTATTTTTTATGGTATATTTATTTTCTTCAAACATTTTTATAAGGATATGTAGAGGAGACTTCAGAAAGTAAATATGTATACATATATATTAATATACTTTTAAAGAACTAGTCGATATAAGTCGATTTAGCCATATCTGTAAGACTTTGAGCTGCTAATCAATCAGTTTTCAATAGATAACTTTGAAATTGAAATTTCTGGTAATTGCAAATGATTAAGAAGAATATTCAACTTCTTGAGGGAGCCACGTGTATTGCAATCTGTATAAATCCAATGAATGACGGATACAGCGCATGACCACCAAATGACCATCGCGTGGTCATGTGCAGTTTGATATACATAATATAAAAGGCGTATCCGTTGCAAGAAAGTCTTGAGTTTAAGGATGTTGAGTAGTTATATGACAGTAATGAAGCTCGAAAATTTAACCAAAAGGTCAATCGTCTGAACCTAAGGTTTTAAGGAAATATGGTTACAGATGCACGCACAGAAATCACTGAGAATATGGAGGATTCTTTTTTCTAACATACTTAGAGACGACCAAGCGCACAATACAACTGATAGAGAAAAGACATCGGAACCACCATTTAATGATGACACTATTGTAGAATCGCCGAACTATAACGAGGTCAATTCGGTTATCAATAATCCGAAGAAGAAAAATAAAGCGGCAGACTCTGATGGGCTGTTTGCAGAATTATTCAAGACCGGCGGCGAAGAGTTGGTAAGGAGTATGCACCATCTTTTATACAAGATATGGTCCGATAAACGCATACCCAATGACTAGGATCTCGTTGTCCTTTATCCTAACTTTAAGAAAGGAGACCCCGCTTTTTGCGCCAACTACCTCATAATAAGTCTCCATTCCATTGGGTATAAGATTATGTCGCGCTTATTGTGTATCAGGCTGAAGCTATATACGGTTTCACTGATAGGTCTATATCAGTGTGGCTTCAGACCATAAAGGTCGACCAGTGACAGAATATTAACATTACGCCAAATCTTGGAAAAGACCCGTAAGTTTAACAAAGACACATACCACCTATTTGTCGACTACAAAGCCGCTTTAGACACGCCGATACGAACGATGTTTTTCGACGCCCTGTATGCACTATGTATCCCGGTATCGATCGTTCAGCTTTGCATGATGACGTTATCACACACAACGCGTTGTTAGGGTAGGAAAAAACCTCTCCGAACCTAATACCAAGAGAGGTTTCAGGCAGGGTGATGCCTGATGAAATACATTCTACGCCAATCTATGTCGGGATTGATCTCTTAAAAGGAATTGGATCTGCTCGCGTATGCGGATGATATTGATATCATTGGTACACAGGAACGGCGAGTCAGTTATGCTCATGGGCTTAACGGTGAATGAGGACAAGACGAAGTACTTTTTGTCTTCTCGCACTCCGTCATCGTGGCGTGGACGGTCAGTGACGATGGAGAATTTCTACTTCAATGTTGTAGAAAAGATAGGCGAATTTTGGATCCGAAATGAGCAGCAACATCAATAGATGATTTTTTAAGAAAGCAAATAAGTAGTAAAACTCTCTCTCGAAAGATGAAAATCAAGATCTATAAGACGCTGATAATCCCAGTTCTACTGTATGGCGCAGACACATGGACATTGAATGAGTCAGATGAAACAGCTTTGGAAGTCTTTGAGTGGAAGTTTCTCCGCAGTATTTTTGGTCCTTTAGAGTCGCCGACGAGTTGAGGTCCCGTATGAACCGCCAGATGTATGAGTTATTCGATGAGGTTGACATAGTCCAGCGCATAAAATATCAGTGGCTGCACTGGGTTGGTTAACTCATTCGAATGGATGAAGGATCTTCAACACGCATGGTTCACTTGAGGCGCTTATTGGAGGACGACGAAGGGATGAAAGAGCTCCAGCACGCATGGTTTACATGGGCGGCCCAAACTTGATTGGTGGACGCCGAAATAGAGAACAACCGGGCACTCGATGGAATGACCAGGTATGGAGAGATCTCTCCGTACTTGGCATTCAAAACGACTGGTGCCAGCGCGCACAAGATTTTGGAGGCAGACGCGCCTTCCTAGACGCGGCCGTGACTGGTAGACGGACAGGAAAGAGTACAAGTTTGTATGGGGTACTCCTCCAAGTAGTCCGACATGGACCTATATGGAATACTTTGTTTGAGTTGATTTGGCGTTTTTAGCTAAAATTAACAGAAAAACAAAATTTTTTTCCACTCAAAGACTCAGTTAGGATTGGTCGATTTTTATGAATATTGCTGCTTATAAGCAGGTTCATTGAATACTGTAGAGGGATATCCCACTGAAGGTTCTATTTTCTAAAGTCGCCACGTTCTCGCTGTTCTTACATAACAATCAGACGGACATGTCTATATCGACTCAGCTACCCCGATTTAAGCCATTAAGAAATTTTTGTATTTTATTATATTATCGCCTACCGCTTTCGATCTTGAATGTATGTGATGATCTTGAATGTATGTGATATTAATTTGAGTACAGAATAGAAATCAGTGCCGCTGAAATTATTATTTTTTTTTTTTTTGAATTATAACATTTCCTTATAACGTTTCTTTAGTTGGCCTTTGTGATCGGCATCGTTAGCTCCTCGTCCCAGTTAGTCACTGATGTGACTGCACTAATTTGTTACAAATTCCAATACCCATTCGATTTTACTTCTTTCGATTCTTCCCAACTAAAACAAAAGATTGATTTTTTAACTGATTCATTTGTTTAATTTTTTGCTTCCATGTGTTGTTTGTACTTTACCCTTCGCGAATGGAGGTGGAGTTGCTCAAGATTAAGTGTTCGATAGAGAGTGGGGGTAGAGAATTATATAGAACAAAAAAAGTTTATATGTATGAAAGCTATATTCTTTATTTTCAAATTTGGAAGATGGCTTTAACCTTAAAAATAGATCTAATGATTTATCGACTTATTTACACAGACGGACAACGCTAGATGGACAATGCTGTCAGAAATATAAGAACATATCAAAGTGACTCTGCAACGCCAACTAGAAGAGCGTGCCGTACTACGTTAATCATTAAATATTTTAATTTTACGTACAATGTGCAAAACTTTCGTATGTTCAACACTTGCAACTAAGTTAATACGCTCTTCTACTTATACGATTGAGCTACAATGTTATATTCAGCATCTTTAAATCTGTTCAATGCAAAAATTCATACGAATTGATTTTTTGACAAAAAAAAAAATGTTTCTTTTTGCGTTCCTCTGCTGAATCATAAATTAATGCCATCATTAATTAAATTTAGAATAAACAACCACAAAATTAACTCAGTCCTTCATTCATGCATCGCAATTCGCATTCAGATTGCGATTGCATTCTTGGCTACAACCGAGTGAATGAACGAATGATTTAATGAATGAATGAATGAATGTCAAGCCAAAAAAGCAAATGCAAAGAAAAAATGATCTGTGGGCAATTATAATGAATTATTTTGACACTTGGAGGGATTGCTCACAAAAAAGCGCCAAGCTAAATGCCAAAGCGAACAATTTATGCGGTGTCGCTCTGTTGACGTAAAATGCATTTTATTGCATTTTAAATATGATAAATAATCATAATTTTAGGCAGCGCACAGAGCAGGCAGAAACAACGATCTGAAACATAATTTACGAGTTGAAAACATGCGTAGACATCTTAGAAGAAATACCAACGGATAAAATGGAAGGCCAAATGTGTGTAAATTGTGTGCAATTTGCACAAAAAAATAAGAGAAAAAAAACCAACAAAATTACAATAAAAATTCATTTGATGATTTTTATGTGCCAAACTGCGCCAAACTCAAACACGGCAAGTGCAACATGCCACATGCAATGTGTGTGCAACAAGCCGAAAGCAAATGTTGCAGCAAATTGCATTTTTCACTTAGCCCGAACAACAAAAACAACATTAACAAATCGGTAAAGGAAAACTGGTCTGTGATGAGACCGGGAACCAGGGAAAAAAAAAAGCTTCAAGAATGGGATGGGATAGGTTGGCATGACGGTGCTACGGAATATGTTAGCAGCGCTGCGGCACTTTTAGACAAACTGCCGCGAATCCATTTTTAATTGGTGAAAAATAACTGAAATTCTCTTCGCTGATTTTCCATTCATTTTGCAATGCGGTGTGGTGTACCCAAAGGGTTTGCAGCTTCACGCCAAGTTGTTTTTCTCTCTCCATTTCAGTTGCTGGTAGCTATAAATGCAGCACTGCATAAACTAAAGTAACCGCGATAAGCATCGCACTTCAGATTAGTAATGCTAATAAATTGTCCACATTATGTGGTTTTAGCCGCTCAGCTATATACGAACGAGGGCAGTTTAATTAAAGTGTAACAAATAAAAACTAACATAAAATTTTTACCCGCTCAATCCTACATAGAGTGGATTAATACTTATCTATACATATGAACCACTAAATCTACGTCAAATATTCTCTTCTATAGCGCCGTAGAACGCAACTTCAGCCAAAATCGGTTCAGCCGTTTCGCAGATTGAAGAACTTCTCTAGGTTCGTATAAAAATATCAAAGAATGGTGTTTCTCAGCAAATTAATAATTCAAAATAAAGCATTAGGCATCTTTAAGAATCCAAAGAATAAAATTCCATCGTAAAGGTTGGTTTGAACGTTTTAAAAATCTGGCAAATTTCATTCTTTTGAACTAAAAGGGGAATCGTCTAGTAACGATCAACTACGCTGCTGAAAAACTTCAACTTGAACTTAAACCCATTATCGAGGAACAACGTACATCCTACTACTAATGGATAAAGCTGGAGGTACTTGAATATCGTTTCGGTCGACCTGAGATACCTAAATGTGGATAGATAACCAAGGAACCTCACCAAATTCTTGTCATCGACAAAATACCAACCAATGTCTTTGGAGGAACAAGTAATTTGCCTTCCAGAAGTCAGATTTCTCTCGCTAGAATACTTACTCCAAATGAATGGAAATATACCCATCAAAGGTGAAATTTGCCTCACTTTGAAGTGCAGACGGTACAGCAAACTTCGAATGGTTTTTGATGTCGCAGAATCTGTTGAAGGAATGTCTTGAAGGAAAAAATCTATGCTTACTCAAAAGTCCACCAGATCTAGCTAAGTCGCTTGTGTCAGTACTGTGTTAATTTCCCCAACAAAAAACGGAGTAACTGCTGACATTAGGAAAATGTTTTCGTAAATAAAAATCCGTTAAGACGATCAACTCGGTCACCGTTTTGAAGCAATATCCTCGCCATATTGCGCTGAGTATATCAAAATGGCGACGAATATCAAAAGAAATTATTAAAGCAGTCGACGCTATTCTCAACCATCACCATGTAGACGACTTCGTCATAAGTTTGGTCTCTGAAGACAGTGCTGTTCACAATTGTAAACAAGTTATATAAATACATAAGTCAGGTGGTTTCGAGTTACGAAATTTCGTTTTAAATTCACCCAAGCTTCTCGGTACAGGTTCATATGGAAACTCAAAGTAGTATTGACAAAGGTTTTGGCCATGAAGGGCCATACGGTACTACCAAAGAGTGCTTCTTGTCTTTCATCCTTTTGGTCCGATTGCAGATTTTCATGTCTTTGCTAAGGTCTTGATTCAACATAATGGAGCCATAAATAAAATGGGACGAAAATATACCGGATGAACTTGATAAAGACTGGTAGCGTTAATGGTTTGACCTACAGAACAAGTATAAATTTGAGACACCTCGTTGCTATTCACAGAATTGAAATAACTGCAGAAACTTTCTGCATATTCTTCCATCACTTACAACCAGACCACTGACGTAGTCTTCGTCATATGAAAAGCTCTTCTTGCACCTAAAAAAAACTATTATCCATTCTTCGTATTGAACTTCAAGCCGCTGTCCTCGGAGTTCGCCTAATTACACCGATCCACAAACATCACAAGTTAACAGTTTATAAGCCTATTGTCTGGAGTGACTACAACATTATTACATTGGAATTGGTGGGGGTAACGCAATTTTAAGTCAGTTGTCGAGCATCTAATAGCTGAGATTCTAAGCACGAAACTTTCGTCACAATGGAAATGGGTACCTGCAATTGAAAATACCGCCGATTCAGCGACACGTCACACAGACGTTCCAAAAATCAACCGTCGTAGCAAATGGCTGTTGGGCCCTGCCTTTCTTCAGACATCTTGGGCCGAGCAGCAGAGCCACTTGAAGAAGGAATACGTTTTTTCACAATCCTGATGTATCAGGTGAGCATACCATCCATTGAATATACTAACTTATCGCATTTTTCAAAGTTCAAACTAGTTATTGTATGGGTGTTACGTGCTAAAAGAGTATGGCTACGAGTTGGTGCGATCAATGAACCGATAAGAGGTCCATCCACTGCCACTGAATTTTTTAAAACTGAACCTTTTCCTTGCAAACTGGTACAATAAGTTCTTGCCTGCGAAATATTAAATTTGAGAGATAAGAAATCAGTTCCAAAGAGCAGATATATACATATACACATTCACACCGCATAAAGATAATGTTGGAATTTTGATAATCGTCGTTCAAAATTACATTGAAACATCTTCGTGATGACAATCTTCGCTCGGCTCTCAATGATGCTGAAAATATTTTGAATCCATTAACTGAATTGCCATGAAGAATATGAACCTCCAACGTCAAATCGTTTCTTGATTGAATGCGCCAACTCTAGAGATAGAGTGTAACTAAAGACCTTACCTATCCTCACGAAGCAGCTGTTGAAATCTTATAAATTCTGAGATACGAAAGGATTTTCTCATTGCTTTAGTCAGACCGCGAGGTTGTCAGCCAAATATACAAATGCCTAAGGTTCTATATCTGGTCCAATTGTTGAAATATCTCCGGTGCCTTATGACTGGAAAAAACTCTTCCTGGGACAGTAAAGACTTTATAAAATTTGCTATCTCTCGGGCGACATGCGCAGCCATGCAACTAGGCACATTCCATACTCTTCGGTCAACCTCTAAACCCTTTTCTAGAAGCGCCAAAGGCTATGTTCTACTAAACCGAATTTTCCTCCTTCTCCATTGTTAAGTCAAAACCGAGTATTACGACTTGTGTTTGTGCGCCCTGGACAAACGTAACTTCTGCTCATCCACTCTCCCTGTGGTATCTAAATTTAATTCTGCTAAATACGACACTAGTCCCTTCTTGTAGAGAACTATCAGGGCACCATGTTGGGCGTCAATGTAAATCACTTCCGTTTCAACTGGGTCAAATGACCATAGACTGTGCGTCGGTTCAATAAACGAAATTAAGAAATTAAATTGGAAAATTGAAGCTCCTTTAAGTAAAAACACATAATAAGATAGAATAAAGCCGGAAGCCAGTTTTTGATTAATAGATGAAGCTGTTCTAGAGTACCGCGCTCAGCACGGAACCCAAGCTGGTGATCTGGTTGGGATTCCACCAAAAAGCCAAAAAGCCGACACAAAAAATGGAAGACTGATCGGCCGGTATGACTTAGGGACATTTTCAGGCTTGTGGATCATGGAGTGTGAAAATTTTACAACCTTATTATGTTACAAATTAATACCATAAAATGTAAGGATGGTAGTGGTCACTTCAGATAGCTCGGAAGGTTTTATGGAAAGATCAAATTGTAGCTGTGTTAAGAAGCTTTCAGTTTCACACTCTTCTTCTGAAGTTGTCAATAAGAACGGTTAAACACGTTCGTCTAGTTGTTTGGCAAAGATGTTGGCTTCATTCTTGTCGGAGTGGCACCAACTACCGTTAGCCACAATTCTGGAACATGACGAATGGGCTGTCTTTTATTTCTTCTTGTAGCCTACCATAACGAGAATGCATCATTACTGCTGCAGTCCTGCTCCTTTAGCGCTTAAGCAGCTCTCTTTTAATCTCTTTTAAGTAGCTCGTAGTTCCGATATTAAAGTGCAATCGCCACCACTGGGGCGATAGGAAGTGAACATTCTGGATCTTGCTGGTGAATAACTCCAAAGCGAAATCAATATATTGACTGAAGTCGACCTCCAAATGGAGATAAATGGCGTTTGGGAGATTCCATTCGAAGACGGTGATGTTTTTAATCCGATTGATTGGGAATGTTTAGCTTAGCATAGCCCAGGTTTAGCATTCCAGTCAGCTGGAAATCACCCACTAAGTGACGAAGTCGTCACACCACACGAAATTGGTTGGTCAATAGCTTACACCAATGACAACCTCTGGCAGGGTAGTTGCGGCCACCAGTTGAACTTTATTGGCAAATTCACGCTTGCTGGGAGAATGTTTATTGTAATTTCTCATAATGTCAGCTGTATTGTACTTAGCGATCTTCGCAGGTCGATAGTTTACAGAGTAGAAACAGAAAGCACTAGACTTTGTACAACTTAATGGATTAACAGACGAGTTGATTCAGTCTAGTTTCACATCCACGCCGGTGTAATTTGGGTGCCATAGTTCAATATAGTGCTTCATAGTCCAGTTCTCCGTCAGAGCTTGTTGAAGACTTTTCCCTTGCTGGGTATGTAAATCCTACTGTGAGGCCTCAGTGGGTACGAGGTGATGATGGTCATATTTGGCTGCCCTTTTGGAACTTCGTCGGCGACTAAACTGGTTCATTTTTGATTTGCCTTGTTGAGTACGCTTGAGGTATTCCTTGAAGTAGGAACAACCGACGAAGTTGGCTGGGTGGTTGCCACCGCAGCATTTATGGCTTTAAAATACTCTGCATGAGACTTGGGCATATTTAAAAATTTTTATACAAAAACTGAATTTTTTAAGTTTAAAAATTAAGCAGAAAGAGCAAAATAGCAGCATTATTTAATATACTTGATCTGCGTTTGTACAAAGAGGGACAGACTTACGAACGGAGGAACAGATGGATATGTGTATATATACTCGACTTCTTATGCTGATCAAGAATATATATTATTTATGTCATGCTACTTTTCGGGTGTTACAAACATTTGCACCAAGTTAATATACCCTTTTACCCTATGATTACAGCGTAAAAAAAAGTTAAACAAATCAAATACAAATTTAAATCAAACTATCGCAATTTTAACCAAAAGAAAAAAAACCTCATTCGAATGCAATAAAAGTTTTTTTTTTTATATTGCAATTTTTCTGTGCATTTGGTCAGTGGGTAAGAAATCTTTTCAAATGAAAAATGAAAAACCACAAACGGAGAGTTAATTTTATTTTCCACCTACTGGCCAAATCAATTTAGTTCGTGTGGCACGTGCTCCAAATAGAATGAAATTAGATAAAAACGGTTTCGACCTGAAATGTAAAATCGCTTCGATAAACGTAAAAAGGAAAGAAAAACTAAACTAATCTCTCGCCCCCACAAGCCAGCCAAAATGCAAACAGTTCTCGACCGATTGTGACTGAAGGCCTGCCAGAGATTGAAACTGAGACTTGGACTGAGATTTGTGACGCCAAAGGCCATTTTTAGCATGGAGCATGGCGTTGTGTACGTATAGCGAGTAGCGATTGTTGTTGCCCATTTGTAGCGCAACGAATCAAGCGATCGGATGAAAGATCGGACCGACGGACCAATGGACGGACAGACAGACAGACAGACGTCTGTCAGTCAGACAGTCATTCATTCGTTTTAAAAACTAAATTTAAACAACGACGTCATTCAACTGACTCGTACTCGGACCTCTTACTTTGGTTCTTTACGAATTGCATTTTTGTATCTTTTATTTCTTTGGTATGCAATTGTAATTCGCAATGCATCTACCGGTGTGTGTAGCTATGTGTATCTGTTTGACGTTTACCGCTTGGCGCTCATATGTAGCGTATCTGCGGTAGTCAAACGGTACAGCTGAAGCGTTTGGTCTGGAAGTTTTGTAGGGCGTTTCATAGTTTGCGCCGTAAAAGCCTTTAAGTCATTTGTTTGATTTCAATTTTAAGCATTTTGCAGCGGGTAACTCATATAAATGTATTTAAAAATCAATTCCATTCGTTAAATAGAAAAACAAAACTTTGCCGATTTTATGCATTGCCTCTAGATAGTAGCCAAGAAAAATAGGTTAACGATTTTTCATATTGTTTTAATGTGTTTGGATAAAAAATGCCATACTCAATCTAAAGCTACGCCTACGCCTTAGTTCATCTTGTGACATAAGCTGGCCATCAGCATTACTAAAGATAATGGATATATGGAATTAATTGTATCGGTTCAATAATAAATGACTTTTAATATTTATAACTCACTTTTTTTAATATGTACATAAATTAAAATAGCAGGAAGGAAGCGGGGTAAAAGACCATTTCAATACGAACTGACACAAATATAAATGATTTGAGCCATTAATCCCTAATTTTAAATATCAAATAAAAAAAAAATGTTGACAAAGAAACCGATTATATTTCAGTCTGACCACTTTAAGCCGCTTTAATTTGCTGGGATAACATCTTAATAACGTGTTCTTGTTATCTATCTGGATGATCGAGGGGGTGATTTCTTTTAAAGTCTTCGAAGTACATAGCTGTTTTCAAGCAACTCGAAGAGAGTTAGGATGGTTATGGAGGCTAACCTTGCGTACTTGTTCCATTTTGAGCAGACAGATTGTACAGAAAAGGATCTAGCACACTACCCTTTGCAACTCCAGCGTTGATAAAATAGAATTCAGATACCTCATTTCTAAGGAACAAAAAGTATGGTGAAGGGAAGTATTTTTTTTAACTTATTAAAAAGTCATTTATGCGTGTGTAACATCTATTGTGCGTGTTCTTGGGCTTCAATGAACTACTAATAATGCTGTTCCGGATATCCATGCTTAAACCTAAAGACAAATTGCTGTTCTAGCAGCTGCAGTACTTTTCCAAGAAGTAATCTTTCGAATACTTTAGATAAAAATGGCAACAGATTTATCGGGCGATAGGACGACACAATCTCACCGCACTTTTATTGAACCATGACATTATAAATCATTGTTAGGAACAGTATTCCCTTTAAGGAAGCGCTTTAACTATCCTGCCCTCTTGAGAAGTTACATAACAAAAAAAAAAAAATTAATTTGAAACGTTGCTTTGTGGATGTTCTCCACTTCGCGTATATCAGTAGATGTTGCAGTATAGATTAGTTGAATTTTAGACCTTTAATGCGGAGCAATGTTGGCCTTGTCTTCCGTTATTTGATGGGACCTTGTCTTTTTGTAGCGTATATTTCTGGACGATAACTATGACCGGAAAAAGGAGTAAGCGTGCTTAAAGTTGCACCCACCACCACCAGAATATAATTTTTAATAAAACCTCCTCGTGTGGGTATAGTGAAGCCGAGGAAAACCATGATGCAATATAATATAATAAAAGAAGTTTTCATTAAAAATCTAGAAATTCATGGAGATGCATAGCAGAGCATGTAGGGTCAGCTAAGAATCGTAGCATGCCATGACATGAAGTCCTCAAAAAGGGAAGATTGGCAAATGTTATTGACCTATATAGGCTCTCATGCTGACTGGCCAGCGCAACTGAGACTCACAACCTGCTCTCCTCGAGACCATAATAAACATTGCTATTCATGTCAGAGATGATTAGAAGTTGTCTCTGTTGGATTTGCATGAGATGTTGTTGAGGAGAATCCAAATTTCTCGAAGCTACATATATCTTTATTTACTCCAACGTGTTGCTAACACTCAAGAGGGAAGGACGCACCGTACCCGTAATTTTAGCCAGACCACAAGCCGATATGCACAAAAAGACGGAGACGAAGACGGGGAATTCGGCACCGCTACAATCACGTCCACGGAATCATTCACATCGCTTCTGGAAACGCAGCAAGTATTTGTTCTCTCTCTAGACAATAAGGCCCGTGTACTAATATGTTTCCGACAGTTTTAATGCATATGGAATACAGAGTACTTTTACCTGTCCAAGACAGGGTCGTGGCAAATAGGCACAAACTTAATCCTAACGTATATATCGGCGCCAACGTGGATCCTGACCATTTCGGTAAGAAAAAAGCTGTTGATTGCAGCAGACCAACAGACATATCCATAAGAAGTGGAATATGCGTACTCCACATCGAACACCCATGCTCATGATTTTGAATCACTTTTAACAGTGTCTACATTCAAAACCTTGTGTTGACCGAATTGATCACCGAGAAGACAGTGATCATAATACATATTTGTAGTTGGTGGGTTAGTTGAAAATCCGCGTAATCAGAAAGTCAACAACTTTGCCATTCAACACTTCAAAGAACATAACTTGGACTGCACGCCTTGTTCATAGCGAATAATGCTGCTTTGCAGGGCGCCTGCAACTGAATTAAGTGAAGGATGGCATCTCATGAACATTTTGGTTCTCATCTTGACCACACAGGAATTGCGAATTGATGATGAATGGAAAAAACGCAGAGAGAAATTTTTTTAGGAGTGGAAAGAAATGAAAATTGACAACTACGATGATTCGGCGAAGTATCTTGCAGGATCCAGCAGATCATAATTTTGTGAGGTATAGCGCTATAGTCTGTGAAATTTCTTGCAGTATTTCTTGCAAGGATTGCATTGAAATTTGTCTTTCTGTAAACTTTCCTGGCGTCACCCTGCTCAATCCTTCAAACCTCAGGCAAGCTCGTGGTACCTAGTAGACTAGACAAGGGATTATGCAAGTTTTCACCACTTCGGAATGGTTTAAGCAGATGCTTAGGATAACTTTTGCCCATCAGTACAGTCCGACCAGAACAGCAGAGTATGTGCAACCTGTTGGATCTATTTCACATGTCACGAGAGTGCGCAAATGGTCAGTCGTTACGTGCATGGCAAAACTCCAAAGACCGTCGTAAAAGTAGAAGAGTGGTTAGTCAATTCCGGAACACGCTTCGTCTGCCCTCCGGATACCAGTAATGAAAGAGTATGAGAGGCTGGCTGACCCGTGTTTATTTTGTAAAATTATTGCAGGGTGTTTTTTTTTTCATAAGACAAAAAGCTGTCTACGCCACGGATGCAGGGTATAAAAAACGCCCTTCTAGAACTTCATGTGCAGGATAAAAAAACCATTTTAAAGTAAAAAGGCCATTTTATATGCAAATCTGTAAACAATTTGATAGTTCGTCACAACTTTCTCAAACAATAATCAAATTAACTGAAGTCTCTTTGTCTTGCAGTGAACCTGTTCACACAAAATATACAAATGTATATTAATATTTGTAAGCATGTTCAAAAGTAAGTGCGGATACATTACAATGAAACAATTTAAAAACAATCAACAAATAACTTAAGACAATTTTTATTTTTTTGTCATTCACTCGAGATTTTTACCAAGTTTCAACTACATACCAATATGACTATGTACCTACTTCTATAGCTGCGTGTGGCTTCCATGATTTCAGCCGGTTCCGCGTATATTGCAACTTCACACTGTGTAGACACTTCAACAAGTGGCATCCAGTCGATTCATTCGAAGACAAGCCAATCTAAGGCAAACCAAACAAAAACTCCGAACCGAACCGAACCAAACAATAATGGACCAAGACGATCGACAAGAAGAAGGCCGGGAGTAGATTGCAACAATGTCTTTCATAATGGGCCATAATTTTTGAATTATGCAGTTGCTGTTTATGTGGTTATTTTTGGAATTTTTGCTTTATTATTGTTGTTGCAGTTGGTTGGTTGTGCTCACATTCAAGTTGCATTTGTCGTCTTTGATGTAGTGACTAAAGACCGCAAAACGTTTTAACATGTGAATTGTTGATAATTTCTATCGTCTTTATAAAGGCAACAAAAAAATAATAAAATAAAATGAAAGAAAAGAAAAGAAAAACATTAGCTGCGATTAAACCGAAGCTTAAATACACTTCAGATGAGCTATCGTTCAAATGTTTGCATCTCTAGCAAAAAAATTGATTTGCAGAGTCTATATCAGAAAGTTGGTTTATCACATAAAAATTTAAAAAAAAGGACAAACGCTACCCTTTACTCCCATTGAACCATAAATTTGTATTGCGGATGTATTCCTATATAGATGAATGTGAGATAGTCTATTGAGATTAGTCTAAGATACAACAAATTTTTCGTTTTAAGCTAAACTAAAACATGACTCCATCTTTTAGGGTCTCCCAGTTCTCGTTCTTCATAAGAACACTAGACAAGACGGCATAAAAATTCCAATCAATATCAATTTGACTTTGTAAAGTCCCCGTTTACTTCAGTGCAATTCAATGCAGTACAAAAGATACAACAAACATCCAATACCCTTTAAGTATTTTTTTTGTGAAGGGTACGGAAAAACTTCGTGCAATATGCGCAAACTTATGTATAAAGGCTTTGATGAATGTCATTGCTTGATTGGATTTTAATTGTGTGATTTATTGCTGGTGTTTTTCTTTTTACTTTTTTCAGTTTTCTACAATAATTTTTTTTTATCCGACTGCATATTGCAAATGCAATACGAAAATAATGGATAAATTAGTATTCTTAAATTTAATATTCCATTCAACTTTATAAACTCGAAATAATAATTTATCGATTGGCTATTTTATTGTATAGCAAAGTTTTAAAGCCCCCCCAGACTTGTTGAGCAGGAAATATAAAAATAGTTGTGATGCGAAGATTATCTCGTCAAATTCGATTAATCAATCAATGACTTTAAATGTTAAATCATTTTTATAATTTAATGTAAATATTCTGTATTAAGTTTGATAGAATAGAATTTAAATTGAAACTAATCGCTTCTCATTTTGTATTGCAAATGCACAAACCGTTGTTGTAGTTTATGTAAAATAATCAAATAATAAAAATTATATATATGTATAAATAATAAATTAAAAATAAAAATAGTGAAAAAACTTCATAGTGAAGAAATGGCTTAAGAAGTATAAATCGTTTAGCAGTCTTTATAAGAAAATGTTGACTTTAGAAATTTTGAGGGAATTTATTATGTTTCACATGTTCCCATCATGATATGATGATGTGATCATCCTATTGCATTTTTAGAATCTGTATTAAATTAAAAAAGAAAATTTCACAGAAAGCCGAGAAGATCTTAATGACGATGTACGCTTTGGACGCCCCAGAACGTGTAGAACCAATGAAAACTTTGAAGCTGTAAAGAAAATTGTTGTGGAGAATCGTCGAGTCACTATTAGAAAAGAGCGGATGTGTCGATATATCGGTTGGATTATACCATGGAATTTTTTTTATTTGATATTTCGGGCATGAAACATGTAACACCAAATTTTTTTTTTATACATAAGAGTCATAACTGGTGAAGAAACTTGGATATATAGTATGAAAGAAACCAAAACTAAATCATCCTAATAGATGCGGGCAAGACTAAACAAGTAAGAAAACTACCGTCGGGCGTTACCGACTAAAAGAGGCCCTTTACCAGTGCAGGTCGCCTCTCGAATTTCCAAACCTATTTAGGATCTAAGTCCTAGTCGAATTCCGAATTACCGTTTCCGAGATCCTTTCGTTCTTCCTCCTCTACCGCTTCTGACCATAATGGTGGAAACTTTTGTCTCCAACCATTATTTCTACCTATTACATACATTTGCACAAAACTTCCGGTACAAGGCCTAATAATGCAAGACAATTCTAGTCAGATGTGAAAGTTTTGCTTTCTATTTTCGTCGATAACAATGTTGTGGTGCAACGTGAGTCCTTGCCAGAAGCTTTTACGGTCAATGAGGAATATTACTTTACAGATTGGATGAAGCCATATGAAGAATTGGGACAAAACAATTCATGGCTTTTGCATTACAATAATGCACCTTTTAAATATGGATACTTGTTCGTGAATTTTGGTCAAAAATAACACATCACCGTATTCCCCGGACTTGGCCCCCTGCAACTATTTTCCATTCCAAAATCCTAAAACTGAAAAGAGCCATTAAAGCAATACATTTTTTCACGGTTGGGTAAAGACCTGAAGAACTAAAGGCCATAACATATCATTGAGGATTGTAAAATGTGCTGGCGCAATTGAATTAATTTTTCAGAGTGACTACTTAAAAAAGAATAAAACCGATGTTGATAAATAAATAAAAATTTTTCGAGAAAAATAAACGTCGGGTTTTTTTGAACAAACCTCTTATTTTATTTATTCAATCATCAACAGCCTTAAAATAATTAAAATTATAAGCTATGGGAAGTAAGCTATAGCTACAAGGCCTTCAGATTTAGGTAAAGTGATCCTTGAAGTCCCTCTTCAAATGGACTTTCCAATGAAAGCAGTCCGTCCCGAAGAAATCATTTGCCCAGAAACAAAGCCCTGGCTCACGACAGATTTCGTCATAATGCCTTAAAGGCATTGGCAAGGCTTGCGTTTCTTTATTCAACATAAATATTTAACGCAATGTTGAGGAGACAGCATTTCCCTAGCAAGTGGAAACGAGCGAGGATCACTATGAAACATAAGCCTGCAAGCCAGAAGATATTGATGGCTCATATTGTCCTATAAGCCTTCTACCTTCACTGTCAAAGGTTTGGGAAAGAATTTTTGCGACGGGGGTAACAGAGCTGGGAGTCTACCAAAGGGAGCACTAATTTGGTTTTCGGCGGGGTCATAGTTCCGTTGAGCAAGCTCACATTTTAAAGGCGTTTGATGAAAAGGAGTACTGCAAAAGTGTTTTTGTGGACGTGAAGGAAGCCTTTGACCGAGTATGGCACGCTGGTCTATTAATTACGGCTATCCTTCCATCCCCATTCTACTTGATGATACGCTTTTACTTGGAAGACCGTCATTTTCAATTGAAAGAAGAGAGAAGCTCTTAACTGTCAATCCCGTGAGAGCCGGATTTCAACAGGGAAATGTGCTGGAACCGTTGCTGTACTCCTAGTTCACTGCCGATCTGCCTGTCCTCGATGAGGATGTAATGCCACTCTAATTGCAAGTGATATGAGGAGGTCTGTGATGGCGGTATTTCAAAGGTACTTTCTATTAAGAGGGATTCCAAGAATTTTGAGGGTTGATACATTGTGGGATTTGTTAGTGGTGTTTTCTGTAAATTTGCAAATGCTTACATTGGCTTTCGACATAGTCGCAGCAGGATCGTATGTCTGATAGGAGGGGATTGAGTGTTCAAGAGATTGCTCGTTCACTTAACCAATTATTATTCACTTATTATTTTTCTTGTGTTTAGTAAAGAAGTGCGGGAACACTTCGTTGATAAGCTTGTCCTTCATTGAGACAACATTGCCAAAATTCCGTAGAACCAGAAATCAATCCGTTCGATTCGTCGAACGAAACAATGCCAATCCTATAGGACAATATTGACATTATTGTCCTATAGGATTGGCATTGTTTCGTTCGACGAATCGAACGGATTGATTTCTGGTTCTACGCCTTTAAATCATCTTAAATCATTGCGCAGATTTTTTATACTTCGATTGAGTGCTTCCGATGCGCGATTGTGCGCCATTGTGCATTCATGGCAGATAATGATTTTGCTTGCTACCAAAACGTTGCCCATTGCTGAGTTATTCGTGAGGATGCATGCCCTTTGTTCGAAGGTTTAACGGCCATTTGAACGCTGAATGAGCCGTTCGTGGCCACTATCCCAGAAAAACCTATTGCTACACCAATTTCCTTCAACTGCTTCGAATTTCGTCAACCCATTTTGCCGTCCGATTTTGTTTCAATATGCAAAGAAGTCTACGGAACCATCAAAGCCACATTAAGCGATATAAAAACTTAAAAAATTGGGGCGAACAAAACAAGAAGTTTTTCGACACACTATGTGCACTGCACTGCCAGCAAAGAATATGGTTCTTTCAGCGTTTGTACGCTTATGAGAGTAGGAAAGAGTCGTTGTGTGCTATCTCATACCTGGAGAGGTTTTAGGCAGATTATCGTTCGTTTTTTTAATATGTTCTCGACTCATGAGTTTAGTGGTGAGTGAGGACAAAGCGAAGTACTTGGCAGCTTTTCGCTCGCTTTCATTGCTAATATATGCTACTTTGGGCTCAGTAAGCAAAGCAGATGCCTCTCTTGAATGATTAAAATTAAAATCTCTAAGACACTGCAAATTTTGGTTCTACTGAGAAGTGTGGAAGCATGGATCCTTATTGAATATGATGAAAAGACCTTCGGAGTTTTGGAAGAATAATACTTTTCACGAAAGTTACCCAACTTATTTACACCACGCTCCGGAAGATCTGTCGTCAAAGAGTCAATAAAATCAAGAAAGTGATCAAGATAGACCGCCATATTAGCAGCCGTACCATCGCCCGTGAGCTGAATATCAGTCATATGACCGTTCAAAGGCATTTAAAGAAGCTTGGCTACACCAAAAGTATCGATATTTGGTTGCCTCACGAATGACACCAAAAAAACCTCATGCACCGAATTTCCATGTGCGAATCGCTGCTGAATCGCAACATAATCGACCCTTTTCTGAAGCGAATGGTGACTGTCGATGAAAAGTGGGTCACTTACGACAATATGAAGCGCAAACGGTCGTGGGTAAAGGGTGGCGCAGTGGCTCAAAAATTGCCAAACCCCGGCCAGGAATCATCTACTGCTCCCCTATGGCCAAACGCTCAATTCGATCCTCTACTGTAAACAACTGGACCGCTTGAAGGCAGCAATCGCCCAGACGCGGCCATCTGTGGCAAATAGGAGAGGAATCGTGTTCCATCAGGACAACGCCAGACCACACACTTCAATTGTGATGCGCCAGAAGTTCCGGGAGTTCGGATGGGAGATTCTTATGCATCCACCTTATAATCCGGACCTGGCATCAACGGATTACCATCTCTTTCTGTCAATGTCGATTTGGTTTCAGAGTATTCAAAAACATTTCTATAGATTTGCTATACATCTCATTCACAGATTGAATCTCAATTTGTCCCGGATAATAATAATAAAATAATAATAGTATGCTCTATTAAATCCATGTGATTATTTGTATCCTTTGTAAACATTTTATTTTACTTATTTACCAAGCGCTTTCAATTGCAGTTTCACTAATTCGCTGATATGGGAGATAGTTTTCCATAGAATCGAATTGATGCTGGTGCAAATTGTACAATGAACAGAAATCTGTTTTGACATTTAACAAGCAATGATATCTAAGCCAAATAAGCTGAACTGAATTGAGTCGAGCGTGTTACCACGTTACGCTGTATACTGCACCGAAAAAGTCATCCTCCGCCTGAAGCGAGTCTGACAAATTGTAGCAGCAACAAAAACAAACGGAATAAAAGCGGCAACAACTGCTGCCTGTCCATCGGTTGCTGTTGCATGTCAAGCATGAAAACCGAATTTAAAAATTTAGAAATGCAAATCGCAATCGGGATTCAAGTCAAACACAGAAAGGAAGAATGATTGCCGTGGTCAAAATTTGCATGGTTTATTGGTGCACGCAAACAATTTGGACATGAAGCGATCAAGCAACCGGCTTAAGCGCGTACACTAATTCGGTTGTTGGCAGTGGGGGTGGAGGGGGCGTGTTGGCAACGTGCAACACATTTGTGTTATTTGATTTTACCTAATTTTTTCACAGCTGCCAAACAAAGATTTTGCATAGATTTTTTATACTCTTCACATATAGTATGAAAGCAGGCGGCATATTAAGTTTTTCAATAAATTGGTAACGCATTGCGATCACCATAAATTGTATAGCCGTTTCGATTGAGCCATCAGTCTTGGTTTTGGCTGTCGTTTTATTGCGGAAATTTTAAAGATTTGTATTTGGTGTCGAGACCTCTACAATCTCCACAGCCTATTATTGATGGAGAAATAATTTATTTCTTGAAAAACATACAATTTTGCTGCAATTTATTCTTACATAGAACTGCATTGAATACTTGAAATAACCTCACTTTAGACATAGTGGATCATTGATTGAGTCTGGTTCATATATGCGTTCTTTGTAAAAGAAGTTTTGTTCCCTAAAATATAACATATCTGAAGGGTATTAGAACTTCTTCTCCATCGAAGCTTCGTTTTCTCTGGTTTTTTCTTGCCAGTGCTGCGCATGCGCGCCACTTTGCATAACAAACGACTTTATTAATTTTCAAATTACTGAAAGTCAGAGGCCGCCTGAGCGAATTTTTTGGCCTGTCGCTGTTTGTTTTTCAGCTGTGTTCAGCATTCGAAATTCACATAATTTTTTTTTTTTTTGTTTGCTGTTGCCGTTTACAGCTCAAATTAGATTTTGTGGGCGTTAATAGTTTGATATGAAAATACTACATAAAGTGAGAAAAAAAAGAGGTAAAATCGAATTGCTGTGACTTGGTTTTTTTTCTTTTAATGAAAACTGTGAGAAAAATGCATTTCTGGCATTATTATACAGCGGATTGTGGGAAGTTGGTGTGGAAAAATGCCTCAGGGTTTTTGCGATTTTTCAAATTAAGCAAACAAAGTTTTTTCATTGGCTTGGAATTAAAATATTAAAAGAAAAATGTGCGGGTATGGTAAAACTTAAGCAAAAAAAAAAACAAAATATCTCAAAAGTACGATGGAATTTAATTATTTATTGCCTTTGTCTGCATTATTGTAAAATAAATTGCGCGGATATAGAGTTCAAAATATCAAGCAAAGAATGCTAAGCTTAAAATGTCTGGTTTTATTTTTCATCTGTGCGTTGAAGTTTTAACTAGTATCTCAGAAATATATAGAAACTTTAATTAAATCCAAAGGCATCTTAAAGTTTAGCTACTGAAGTTGAAGATCTTAGAAGATAACAATTTGAGCTTAGCATCTAAAACTTTTATATACAGTTAAAAAACGAAGATCTTAGCAATAAGGTCACCGTTTTTTAACCAGATAAACAAATTTTGGGCGCTATATAAAAAATGTTACAATCTTCTGTGAACATCAAACATCTAAATTGCTGATTTGCGTAAACTGCTCTTCCAATCCTCCAATCAAGTTTTCGTGTGCTCAGTGCATCCGCTGGAACTTTATGCGCTGGACTATGTCCACCTCATCGAATAGTCCGTACAGCTCTAGGTTCACACGGGACCTATACTCGTCGCCGACTCTAATAGGACCAAAGATTCTGCGAAGAATCTTCCTCTCGAAGACTTTCAACGCTGTTTCATCTGACTCAATCACGGTCCATGCCTCTGTGCCGTACAATAGGATCGGGAGTATCAGCGTCTTATAGATCTTAATTTTCGTATGTCGAGAGAGGGCTTTACTTCTCATTTGCTTGCTCAACCCAAATATGCATCTGTTTGCAAGCGTGATTCTTCCCCTGATCTCCAGGCTGACGTTGTTGTTGCTGGTTATCTCTGTTCCGAGATAGACGAAGTTTTCTACAACACTGAAATTGAAATTCTCCATCGTCACTGACCGTCAAAGACGCGATGACGGAGTGCGAGAAGACACCAAGTACTTCGTCTAGTCCTCATTCACCGTTAGACCCATGAGACAAGATGGTTTTTCAAAATTCGAAAACGCCTTGCTGACTCGCTGTTCCTGCGTACCGATGATATCGATGTCATCGGCAAAAGCAAGCAACATCACTGCCTTTTGGAAGATCGAGCCCGACATACTCTGTTTGTACAGGCACTGGCGAAGGATGCATTCCATTAGAAGATTGAAAAGGACTGAAACATCTCTTGGCATCAATGGGGTCGAAGTGGTTTTTCCACAGCCTGACAACGCTTTGTGTATGAGATTGCGTCGTTTTGCAAAGACGGACAATCTTTGCCGTGATACTTAGTGCAGTCAGGGCGTCGAAAAATTTCAATCGTATCGGCGTGTCGGCTTTTTAATCGACAAATAGGTGGTGTGTGTCTGTTAACTCACGGGTCTTTTCCAAGATTTGGCGTAATGTAAATATTTCATCACTGGTCGACTTCTTTGGTCTGACGCCACAGCTTATTACACAATTCGACCGACATAATCTTATATCCGATAGAAAGTAGACATATTCCGCTGTAGTTGGCGCAAACAGCGGGGTCTGCTTTCTTAAAGATAGGACAGAGAACACTAAGATTCCAGTCATTGGGTATATGTTCATCGGACCATATCTTGCATAAAAGTTGGTGCATACTCCTAACCAACTCTTCGCAGCCGGTCTTGAATAACTCAGCTGGCAGCCCATCAGAGCCGGCCGCGTTGTTACTTTTCAGCGTTTTGATAACTGAATCATCCTCGTAATAGTCCGGTGGCTCTACAATAGTGCCATCATTATCTGTTGGTTCCGGCGTCATTACTTCATTGGTGGAATTGTGCGCTTCATCGCCTCCAAGTAGGCTAGAATCTCATTGATTCCTGTTCATTCGTAAGCAGATTTCCATTTTCGTTCTTACAGAGAGTTATTCCGGGCTTAAAATCTTCAGTCAGACGCTTAATCTTTTGATAAAATTGTCGAGCTTCATTTCTGTCACGTAACATCTCAACATCCTCAAACTCCCGCCTTCCTTGCTCCTTTTTCTTGCGTCTGAAAAAACGCTTTTTCCTCTCTCCGTTTCTCGCGATATCGCTCTGTAACAGCTCGCTTTGTAGAGTTCGCTGATAGGAAGCATTCTTCTCTGCAGTAGCATTGCGACAATCCTCGTTGCACCAAGCATTCTTCACAGATTTTGTATAGCCAATGACATCCTTGGCAGCCCTTTCCATGGAGCGGGTGATTTGCACCATCCCTATTAAGGGTGCGGACATTCCAGGTGCATATCCTTAAATCGTGATCCTTATATCGTTTGCGGGGGTTTTCATCATAGAGGCTTCCTTATTGTTTTCATTAGAAATTTATTTTTACAGTGTCGGGTCTAAGGTCCAGAGCACCAACCCCTAATTAAGGGGGGGGGGTTTCGCCTTTTCACGTTAGCTCACCTCTGACCGGGTGTTCAGAGGCTACCCAAGAAATACGTGACCCAAGGGGCGTGCCCCAAGGGAAGGACGTGTGAGCTGCCTGTTGGCCATTCCCAAATGAATGGCAGTCAAAAACAATGTGAACTTCTGCAAACGAATCCCAATCTCCCAAACAAAAAAAATATCAATTTATTTTATATAATTAGTTTGAATAGTTTTGTATGGGAACGATAGGCATATCGTAGTTACTTCAACTCAGAACTTAACCAGAGTTCATACACAGTCTCAGATCAATATCATATAAACTAAGAGACCAGTGATATTTTTTTTTTTTAAGAAACCACAACTATTTTGGCTTAAATCTGAAATAATGAACACATTAATTAATTCTAAATCAATTTCATACTACATACATATTATAATAATCAAAAATTAATGACTGATTAGTGATTCCTTTCTGAATTTTCAGTAAATAAAGATTCTAATTAATTCAAAGCCATATTGTGAACTTCAGTGGTAGTGCCATTTTTTATTGGAAGGCTGTTGAATTGTATGTAATGTAATTTTGAAAAGTAGCATTGAAAGTTATATCATCATTTACTATTATTATTATTGTTTCTTTTTTCCTTTTCATGTTTTAGTGCTTCTTTTAGCACCCTGCTATGATAGGAAAACTTCACTTCTATTATACATTATTTGGTGAAAAATCATCAATTCCGTGGATTAAAGTTTTTAAGCCATTTGGGTGTACCGGATTATTGTCGATTTCGTTTTTCACGTTGAAACATGGGCTTGTTGTGTCCAGAAGTTGCACCAGATTCAAACGATAGTCATGTTTCGTTAGCAGTTTTGATCCTTTTAATCAATTATGGATCGTCAGTCAACAGCTAATGTGCGATACCTACGCGACTGAAGTTTTATCATCAAATCTAAAATTGGTGTATAGAATTCCTTTAGAATAAACAACTTCAGAAAGTATTCAATTACAGAAAAAATCTTTTAAACGTTTCGACATTCTCTAGGTTACTTGGTTGACATTGCTTCATTTTCTCACGCGTTCAGAGTATGCCTCTGTGATCTATTAAAGTTTCAAGTCAACTTTAAATAACTACAAACTTTTGCACAAATTGTGTTAAGTGCTTTTGTAATTCCAATAAACATCTGCAAGTGCTTGTTAGCATCCACAGCTGTCTTGACGCTGACATTATAGCGAAGGCAAGTGTATCATAAATTTTCATGCTATATAATTCAACACAAGATTCGTTAGAATATAAAAAAGTTTGTACGAAAATTATGTGAAAAACTAAGAAATATGAATAACAACAAAAAAGTCTGCACAAGTGCAACCAAACCAGACATCTGTGTGTGACCGAACAGTGAAGTCAATTCGGCGATGTGGAGACACTTGCAGGCGAATGCAGAATGCAATGCGACGCGGCTGGTTGGCCTGGCTGCTGCATGTTCAGCGCACTAAAGTGGCCCGAGTTGGCCTGCCCGTCAGCATGTAGTTAATTTTTCACAACAACAGCAGCAGCAGCAGCGGCGGCAGCTGGACGAAAAACAAGTACGCGACCATATTTGTGCAATACCGCCGCCTGCCTGACCTGTCGCGACACGTCTTGAGCTGACGACGTCTTTTCGGTTTGGTCTCTCCGCTCCACCGCGAAGCCAGGTGCAAAAATACATTTTTCTTTAGTTAATTTTTTATTATTATTATTTTTTTCGTATTTTGTTGTTTTTTTTTGTTGGTTTTTGTGTGCACAAATAGTTATTTTTTGTCTACAGCCACTTAGGAAAAAATATTTGAGATTTTAAATGCGCTCAGGCCTCCAAGTGCCTCCGGCCGCTGACAAAACAAACAGCGAGCGATAATTAATTTCGACCATATTGAATGCGATAGCGAATGCCAATGAGAATGGATGCAGCCTGGCTACATAGCCTACATTCGTGCAATATTCGTTCGATATTATTTCAAAATCCGGTCCAATTATTCGCAAGAATTCCAGAGGCAATTCCATCAATTCGTCGAGAAGCTTTTGTATCTTTTGTATGCTTCTATGCAGCAAATAGAGTTCTCTTGTGCAATATTTGCTGTTGCGGTTCGTCAATCGTTTGGAAGTGAACATTTGAACGGACATTTGGACAAACGGAAAATATATGGCAATGGGAACGAAAAATTGGAGCGTTTTCATGCGCAGAAACAACCTTGATCAGCCAGCCAGCTGTTCAAGCTGATTTGGTACAAAATTCGAGCCAGTTGATGTCAACATTCCAATGTTGAAATCAAGTTCGTTAATTGTTGCCTTGGGTTTCTGGCTTTATAAATTGACAAATATTAATCTCCATAATCCTAATTGGTTTGGATATAACTTATTGATTGATTAAGTATTTCGTTTGACTTTTACAAAGCAATATGTTAATTAAATTCATAATTTGTTTGCAATATATTTTATGCAGGGTGCAGGTGCTAGACCGCTCGTAAATTTAATTAAAAAATATTTTGATAAGAAATTGTTTCCAGCTTTTCGAAAATACTAATAGTTTTCTACCAACTGATCTCATACACAATCACGGCGAATCACTGTCTTCAGATCATTATTTAATGAGCTTGGTATCCATTTCCAATGTTCATATTGTAAGAATCGGTGTACCTTACAGTAATCCGTATTAAATATTCTTTTTAGGTACAGATTTAAGAAAGGAGCCCCGCTGTTTGCGCCAACTAGCGCGGAATAAGTCTCCTTTCCATTGGATATAAGACTCTGTCGAGCGTATTGTGTAATAGGCTGAAGCCATATACCGATTCTCTGATAGGACGATATCAGTGCGGCTTTAGACCAAAAAGGTCGGCCAGTGACCAAATATTCACATTACGCCAAATCTTGATAAAGACCCGTGAGTTCAAAAAAGACACTCACCACCTATTTGTCGACTACAAAGCCGCTTTCGACACCTCCCACCACTGCCAACACTTTGATTCTAAGAGAGGTTTCAGGCAGGGCGATACTTTGTAGTGCGATTTTTTTTGCAATCTCCTGATGGAATACATCCTACGCCAATGCCCGTACATACAGAGTATGTCGGGCTCGATCTTCCAAAAGGAATTAATGCTGCTCGCTTACGCCGATGACATCGATATCATCGGTACGCAGGAACGGCGAGTCAGCAAGGCGTTCTCGGAGATTGAAAACCAGTCTCGGCTCATGGGTCTAGCGGTGAATGAGGACAAGACGAAGTACTTGGTGTCTTCTCCCACTCCGTCAACGCGTCTTGGACGGACAGAGACGATTGAGAATTTCAACTTCAGTGTTGTAGAAACTTCGTCTATCTTGGAACAGAGATAATTAGTAACAACAACGTCAGCCTGGAGATCAGGCGAAGAATGACGCTTGCAAACATATGCTTTTTTGGGCTGAGCAAGCAAATGAGAAGTCCCTCTCTCGACGGCGAAAATAAAGATATATAAGACGCTGATACTCCCGGTCCTACTGTATGGCGCAGAGGCATGGACCGCGATTGAGTCGGACGAGACAGCGTTGGAAGTCTTCGAGAGGAAAAATCTTCGCAGGATCTTTGGTCCTATTAGAGTCGGCGACGAGTTAAGGTCCCGTATGAACCGCGAGCTGTACGAGTTATTCCATGAGGTTGACATAGTCCAGCGCAAAAAATTCCAGCGGCTGCACTGCGCTGCCCAGCCTCATTCGAATGGATGAAAGAGCTCCAGCACGCATGGTTTACATGGGGAGCCCAAACTTGATTGGTGGACGCCGACAAAAAGGACGACCGGGCACTCGATGGAATGACCAGGTATGGAGAGATCTCTCCGTACTTGGCATTCAAAACACCAGTCCGCATAAGGCTACAGCAGCTGGCGCGCCTTCTTGAATGCAGCCATGATCCATCGACGGTTGAAGACCGTTTAAGTAAGCAAGGATAACTACAAAAATATTGAATTTTACCATACTAGGTCTACGACTAAAGTGACTATTTCTTGACCTACTCTCCATATGAAAAGTATTCAACTATGACATCAAAGCGTTAAGAATTCACGACGTTTATCCGGATTCCCTGATTGAAATGATTCGTGCACAATTAATGATGGTAGCCGGTAACATCTAATATATTATTAAACGTGGCAAATTTCAATATGCTCAATTATTCAGCCAAGGGCTAAGAAGTAAAAATAATATCACAATAAATTGTACACCCGGCCCTCTCTTGCCCTGCTGCATGTTTCAAAAGTTGCCTAGATTTTAGATACAACATTCCTTGATTGCGTTATATAGCGGGCTTAGGAGCGATATATTATATAAAGAGCGTGTGCCATGGAAACTATTGCTCAACAGTGATAAACGCGATGGCCCTACATGACATTTAGATCAAAACAAAGATCATCAAAGCCCGTCTACTTAATGCAATACCGTCCGGTCGCGCATTTATGTTGTCAAACCGAATGTAGCGTATGTAGCTGACAGCGATCGAAAGATATCGTGGCTTTGTATACCAGCAAGCTTTATTGTACCGCTTTATCCGGCAGAATAAAGTGTTCGTCACCATCATTGTCACTTACGAACGGATCTTCTTTCTCATACTCAATATTCTAATTCACAAAAAATGCGGCCAGTATGCCCTCTTTGAGCTGCTCCCGGTCTGTTGGCAGCCTAGAATACCGTTGGCACCTATTTACAACCACATCAATGTTATCCCATACAAGAAAATTACAGTCGGGCGTAACCGTTGTAAGAGGCCCTGTACCAGTATAGGTCACCGCTCGAATTAGCGAAATTAAACTGCTTACAAAATCGTCATTTATTATCCGATTTTCCTGAAGTTTTTGGATTTTTTTTTACTTTGTGTGTGATTTAAGGGAAGGGGGGCTGATTTTATGTGAAAGTGGGAGGGTCAAAATTTTAAAACAAACTTTTAAAATTCCGGCGAAGTCCTTGTCGAATGCAAAAAGAACGAAGTCGGTAGACGGACAGACGGACTCGACTCCTCTATCGCTCTTGACCATAATGGAGGTAACTTTCTACCTGTTACACACATTTTTACAAAACCAATATTCGGTAAAGGGCCTACATACACATATAAGATGACCAAAAAAAGCACAGATGAAATTCTAATCAAACGATGGGCCTCGAATGTTCCGGGAAACTTTTAACTACTTAGTGCAACTCCAGCACGCATGGTTTCCATCGAGGCCCAAATGACTAAGAATGACCAGGTATGGTGAGATCTCTCCTAACGACGATTGAAGGTCATTTAAGTAAGTAATTTAGAGACAGAGAGAGAGAGTGAGAGCTATTGAAATTTGGTTTTTTTAAGCGAAAACTTTTAGCTGAGTAAATTAGGATAAAATATTCTCTAAAAAATCAATGTTGGCAGCGAAACTTCAATTAATTTTTAATTAATTTATTTTGTTTTAAAACTTGGTAAATGAATTACTATATAAGAAAAGAAAGAATGTATACATTTTTTTTGAAAATCTTAAAAATTTAGGTTTTTATCGGACATCAAAATTTAAGCTTTGTAGTATGCTATGTGCTTTTAGTATATATTTTAAGTTTGAATAGCTTGGATATATTTAACTATTATAACAAAATATTCCATTATGAACCAAATCCAAATATAGACATGTCCCTATAGACTTAATTTTTTTAGGGGGCACATCTTTTTACGGTCTGAATTGGATAGAAATGGAATATTTTATTAGTATTTACAGAAAATACACAAAATTCGGTATTTCTAGATTAATTACCAACAACATCTTCTAATTCATACACAACTCTGAAAGTTGTAGCTGATTTGTGTGGAGCTCTTACGTTATAGTTGACCGATCTGAATCTAAATAGCGTGTTTTATAAGGATTAACTTAAAGAAGTGTAAAAAACTCCCGGTTTATCCGTGTCGAAAGCTGGGATAGCTCAGCTTAGCCAAGGTCCGTCTACATAAATTTATTGATTCGGAGACCGCGAGGAAAATGAAACAGTGTTATGGGTTTTATGTATTTTTGTGCTTCTATTGCCTGCATTCCACTCCACTTCCGTCTATAAGCTAATGCTCGCACACTCTGCAACGTGCTGATGTTATGTTGATATATCCCTCGACGACTGATTCGAACCCAGTGTTCAAACCCCCTTTATTTGACGGCCAGTGTTCAAATAAGGCTCTAGCTGCTGATTTGACGCCCAGTATTCAAATCCTATTTAACGCCCAGTGTTCAAATAGTTTCCTTTACTATTGCTTTGAAACCCTTTGTTCAAAACCTTATTTGAAACCAGTTGTTCAAATCTGAGTCAGACTGTTTTTCGGTGTAAAGTGCCGCTCTTTTTTTACTATTTCTGCTAATGAGCCGCAACAACACTGCTAACAGAATTACCGTATGTTACGTGCTGCTGCGCCGCTCAACAGAAAGGATTACTGCTACTTTACAGCCATCCTGCAGAAATTTATATTTGACTTTCGCGCCAAATCGCTAACAGTGCCGCTTGACTTGGTGTTAGGCTTTTGTCGGCCAATGACCCCGTCACTCGGCATCTATAACAACATTTCCCATTAGTTCCATTCATCCAGGCTCCATGACAACCGTCTTAAAGCTGCATTCTTCCTTCATAGCCTCACAATGAACCTGCCGCAAGCATTTTAACAGCGCGCCGTTAACATTTTTAAACATTGCACTCTGTTAACGCGCCGCTGTCACTTCGGGGCGTCGTCCTCCCTGCCATTACCCGATATAGATCACTTAATGTAGACCGTCTTCACCAACGATTATGAAGAAATCCATATCGGTAAAACATACTCGGTTCCAGTAATTTTGTACCTTCACAGTAGAACAATTTTGATATTTGTCGCAGTCGTGTACACTCGACTAATTGACTAAAAGCTTTGTCAATAAGCTTACATATTTCTAGGTCCAATTCGGACTCTTAGAAGGAATAGCCGCAAATATAAAAATGTCTTAGTTTTTTGAGTACTTCAAAAAAACTCAATTTGACTGCGAATTAGTTTAGCTTAAAAGTAATTGATGTGTGCCACCCACTTTAAAAGAAAAACATTTTTATTAACTAGAAATTTGTAAGGACAAAGAAATAAAATAAATAAAAATCTTCAGTATTAATTGTAAATATTGAATACCAAAATTTAAACATGCTTTCTACGCAACTTGCACTGATCACCACAAGAAATTTGCTCCTGTGGAGCATCACACTTTATACATTCATTCGTGCCCAGCACTTCGTTCAATGCAATCGTCTCCAATTTGATATCTTTAAAGTCCCAACACTCTCTGTGATAGCCATTTTGTATGATCTTGATTAACTGACAGATGTCTTGGCGTATTTTGGTAATATCATTCTGCGATTGGTCGAAATTAGCATTGCTGCAGTTTTTACCTATGAATTCAAAGGCCTCAGCTTCCATTTCTTTGGTATTAGATATCATGAAGCTATTCATGTGCAGCAAGTAGTCGGCCCATTCATTGTAGGCATCTACACGAAGCGCTACATCACTCTTCTTTTGGCAGTCCATAGTTTCCAGACGATTGAGAAATATATTGTTAATATCTATATTCATCTGTCCCTCAGCGCTTCTGAAACGTGAAAGCTGCTTACAATGCTTATTTAGCTGCTGGCGGTGCAGTGATGTCACATATTGTAAGATGGCTATGTTATCCTTTTTAGGCTGTGGACTCTTAACCAATGCCATGGCTGATGTAGTTGCGTTGCCCAAAGCTGATACGCCACGAGAAACTCGCTGCATAAATCCTTCCTGACGCTTGGACTCATATAATCTGGTAAGTCTTTCCTTTATGGTATTGCGTTTTGCATTCTTACCATCATTGCTGGCAATTGAACAGCAACTAAGTTTCGAAAGCTGTTTCTCCGGTTTCGATTTCTTTTGCAGTTGAGTGGTTGAGGATGCACCCTCAATGCCTGTCGAGAATGTTGTGATCTTTTTTACGTTTTCTCCATCGCAATTGCAGTCCAGCCCCATGCTGGATTTGGTCAACCGAAACTGTTGGCGACGGTGACACATTTTATTTTCTTATTAAATGCGACTCTTAAAATGTTTTCTACCTATAGTTGCAAGTCGAACTTCTGCGTACGAATTGTTAGAAAATCATATATTATTTCCTTAATTATTTTATTTTTAGTATTTGTTTAGGAACTAAAAAATCGTAGTACGATATAAAACGTGTGGCTTACTTGAAATTGTAAAACTGAGGACAGCGGAAACTGAATATGAAATGTGATAGAATAAATTTTAATTAAAAAAATAAAATACTCATTGTTTAGAATAAAAACTAATAAATTGTAAAATAAATTGAATAAAAATATTAAAAGAAATTGAAATAAATATTATACACTTGTATAACGAGGGTTCCTACATATATTTCTAGTCTGCGCAACAAAACATGTTGCCAGATGCAATCAGACGTCTCCATCGTAAAGTCTGACATTTTTTAGGCCTAACTTACTATGAACACTTTGACTTTGAACGTACGAGATTTGGATGAAAAAATCTATTGCGGCTATAAAATGGAATTAACCCGTGCGATTATTTATTACGATTTTCGATATGGATTATCAAGACGAATTCAATCTCAGTGATTCGCTCACCGACGAATTTCGTGAAGATCTTTCAAAATCGGTCGTTGTGAAACAGAAAACATCGATGCTGTGTGTAAACTGATAAAGCAGGATCGTCATGTGACATACCGTGAGATTGAGGCATCCCTGGGCATTAGTATGACTAGCATACATACAAAATTACATGAACATTTGGTCATCAGAAAGGTTTGTTGGATACGTTGGATACTACATAATTTGACAATCGCTCAAAGAAGGCTCGTGTCGATTGGTGCAAGTAAATGCTGAAGAAATTCTTGCAAGGTGCGTATGAACCCGAAACAGCATATTCAGCTTATTACACAATATCCGTGACAGAATCTTATATCCGATGGAAAGAAGACTTACTCCGCGGTAGTTGGCACAAAACGCGGGTTCTCCTTTCCTGAAGATAGGACGAAGAACACTGAGATTTCAATTATTGGGTATGTGTTCACTGGACCACATCTTCTAAAAAAGTTGGTGCATACTACTAACCTACTGCTGGTCTTGAATTACTTAGCTGGCAGCCCATCAGCGCCTGCCACTTTGCTATTTTTCAGCTCCTTATAGTCCGGTGGCTCCACAACTGATGGTTACGATGTCATTTCTCTATCGGCAGAACTGTGCGCTTCATCGCCTCCAAGTAGCTTAGAAAAATGACTTCTCGATAATCTCAGTGATTCCTGGACATCTGTTACCAAATTTCCATTTTCGTCTGTTCAGATATTTACTTCGCGTTTAAATCTTTCGGTCAGACGCTTGACCTTTTGATAAAATTTTAATTCAATTTTGTCATATAACCTCTCAACATCATTAAACTTCAGCCCTTCTTCTTTTTCTTGCGTCTGAAATGGCGTTTCTCCTCGCTCCGTTTCTCTCGATATCGCTCGCTAACAGCTCGCGTTGCTTCCGACTGCAGAGTTCGCTAATAGGAAGCGTTCTTCCCTGCAGTAGCATTGCAACACTCCTCGTCGTACCAAGAATTATTCACAGGTTTTGTATAACCAATGTCATCCTGGCACACCTATCCATGGAGCTGGTAATATGTTTTTACTGCTCACATATATCTTGAGAAGACGGAGATGTTTTCCGGAGCAGTCGGAAGAGTGTCTTTGAAAATGTTTCGGCGGTCTGTCCAGCTTGCCGTCGTCTAGCTTTCGTTGCATGTTGGGATTCTCATGGCATCTATAGTAGATGTCAGAAGATACTTTTTTAAAGCAGCCCCTTCCCATCCATCGCATTTCCTCGATTGCAGTGATGTCAGCCTTGCATCTTTCGAGGACATCAACCAGCTGAATACTTGCACCATCCCTATGAAGTGAGCGGACATTCCAGGTGCATATCCGTCATTCGTTTGCGGGGGTCGTCATCATATGGTTCCATCCGCGGATTCCTTGTTTTTTTCATTTGGCTTTAATTTTTGACGGTGGCGGGCTCCATGCAGACTGCATACTATTAAGTCTTCAGTGCACGTTTATCCAATTAGAGCGCAAGATATATTCTAGAGCTGAGATAGACAAAATGTTGTGCCGTCTGTGCTCTTCGTTAGCATGCTCAATAGCATGGTTAAAAAAAACTTCGAAATATGTTTTTATAGATTTTATAGTTGCCTAAAGCAACGACTCGTCATGCAAAGTCACTCGTCACATTTATCGGCAACATAGGTGTATCCGCTTTCACTTTATGTCGTTCATATTCAGAAATCGTCAGATCTTTTTTCTCGAAGATATTTAAACGAATTTTTTTGGTAGATTGGCGTCAGGAAAAACATTCATACTACAGAACAAACCCATCGAATCGTTCAGCATTTCCGAAGTGGCTTTGAAAATAAGCTGTAGAATTCTACTGTCTTTCATGTTCAGTAATCATTTCTGAATGAAGTCTGGAATGAAGTCTTGATCTACCAGCTTAAGTTTCTACTTCCAGCGACTAAGTACCTCCTCTTTTCTTATTTCGCTGTTTTTTATGGTTCGAGATGTTAGTTCAGACAATCGCTGTCTCAGAGCGAATGTGCTTTAAGGAAATGGAAGTTGAATCTGCTATACGCTGGGCAATTTCTGAGTATGGATGAACATTGTACGGTTTCACAAAAAATATTATTCACTTTCTGCATATCGAATTTTTAATAGCTATGATAATACTTTTCAGATATAAATCGAAAAGCGAGGGGCGGAGGCATTGAGGAGTTTAGGTGTTAAGAAAACTAACAAAAAAATTAATTAACATAGGTGAACTATTCTTGCATCAATTAACGATTGCATGCGACCTACGTTTATCGGTTTTAGATAAAAAATACTGCCCAAAAATTCAACGATTGTCTTAAAGTAAATAGTAAATAATTTATTCTTAACTGGACAGAAAAGACTTCATAGAGCCTAGCTGCACCTCAATTAAATTCACAGTAGCACCTCAATTAAACTCCGCAGCCAAAGTTATGTTGTCGCCCTCATAAGCTGGAACTTCACTTACTTAAAACCATGCTCAATCGTTCAATTTTCTTATCTACATTCGAATTTGCATACGAATAATTGAATTGTTTTTGCGTTTGTTGCCTAAACATTTATGTTGGTCATAATTTCGTAGTCGCTGACGGTTGTCACAGACATCTAGCAATCGAGTAGAGTCGAGTCGAGCTGGCTGGAGGCTTAACAGACGGACGCAAAAGTTGCCAAGCGACCAAGACAAGCCAGTCATGAGACATTTGCACATGCGCCGTGGTTGTCATTCAGACGACGATTGGGCCAAGTTAGCATGAAATTGGCAAACAGCCGCACAACAAGCAGCTGTCAGGCGAGCATCTGCGAGTTTGCGCAAAATCCAAACGAAATAAAGCTAAAACATCAATTGGAAAAAAAAAACACAAGAAAAAAATGCAGGAGTTTGGAAGTGTTAGCACAGCACAACTGTTGGGCAGAGCGGAATGTGTGCTGTTATTGACACAGATCCGCGTCTCTCATACACCAGCTACCGTCGTCTGAGAATTACCTAAAGGCTTCGCTTCCATGTGCGTATGAGTTCCTCTGCCCCGTGGAGTTCAAAAAAAAAAAAATTTCTACCAATCACAATTTCAATCTTGCTGCAATCGAACCACTGTGCACTTCAACCAAAGACGAAGACACGTGCGTGGGCGCCAGCATTCTCAGTTGTGGCTTCCACTGCAGATGCATTGCATGAAGTCTCATTTCATATATCCAAAGCCCGCAGCACTGACTGTGTCTGATTGTCTATCTGTCTGTCCGTCTGGCGGTTCAGATGTTTTTTGAGTTGACGTTCAGTTTGTCAGCCTGTTTGTCGCCTGGCACCAACACCAACGACTTTTATTTTGCTGCACACATACTGAATGAATTTATGTTAAATACCCAGATTTTGAACGTATTCACAAATCGTTTGCTAGCCACCGGTCGTAATTAAATATTTGCAGAGGTAAGTATTTTTACATTTATTGTTCGAGTACTTAAATAGATATAAACTATTCAAATGACACAAAATTTATGACTTAGGCACTTCGGCGATTTTCAATTTTAATAATTCCAAAATTTTAGTTGGGTATATTATCCAACTAAAATTTTAGAACTGTGGTAAGCTGGGCCTTAAGATCGTGTAGAAAGTAAGACAATAATCAATTTTAGATATAATAATAGAATTTTCTGAGATTTCGGGAAATATAAGTCCACATTGAGAAAAGTGGTTGACTGCCATTCAGTAGCGATTGCCCAACGACGATTCTTTTGATAACGGCCCAAGTAGCTCACAAATGTCTGTTAGAACACGTATCTCCTGGGTACTCTCTGTAGGTGACCAAACTGTAAGTAGGCGGCAAACATCTCTTTAATTGGGGGTTATTGCACTAAGCATTCGACACGTCACAGTAAAAAAAGCAACTCAATAAAAACAAAACGGAATCCTCTGATAGGACTCTATGATGACGACCACCGCAAACGATATATGGATATGCGCCTGGAATAACGAGCGCTGTCCCAAACACGATGGCAAGATCGTGCTTGGTGATTTCTACGCCCAAGTTGGGAAGGAAGGAATCTTTGGCCCAATCATTGGAAAACTTGGCCTTCACGACAGTACCAATAATGTAGACTTGGTACTTGGTAGTTAGCAGCACCAGGCTTAAAGACCTCAAAATCCACAAGACTAAGTCGCTAAGTCCCGATCAAATTACACGCAACTAAAATAATCATGTTCTGATTGAAGGAAAGCACGCATCGAGTGTGTTGGACGTGCGAACGTTACGTGTCCCAACATTGACTCGGACTAAGGTACGCACTAGGCTCAGCGTAGTGACGCTGCACATTCCAATATGCAACGAAAGCTAGACGACGGCAAGCTGCAATCAGAACAGACCGCCGCAGCCTTTTAAACACACTCTCCCGACTGCTCCGGGAAACCTCCCTGTCTTCTCAAGATATATGTGAGCAGTGCCACTGCTGCAGTGGAAACATATAACCCGTTCGATGGATGGAGGGATGTCAAAGGTTTAACAAAACCTGTGAATATTTCTTGGTACGACGAGGAGTGTGGCACTGCTGCTGTAGAGAAGAACGCTTCCAATCAGCGAACTCTGCAGTCGGGAGCAACGCGAGCTGTGAGAGAGCGATATCGAGAAAAACGGAGAGTGGAGAAATAACTTGAAAAAGGAGCAAGAAGGGCGGAAGTTTGAGGATGTTGAGAGGCTATGTGACAGAAATGAAAATTTTTCAAAAAGTCAAGCGTCTGACAGAAGGTTTTAACCACGAAGTAAACTTCTGAAAATATGTAAATGGAAATTCGGTTACGGATGTCCATGTATTACTGAGTTTATCGAGGAGTCATTTTTCTAAGCTTTTTGGAGGCGATGAAGCGTAAAAATCCGCCGATAGAGATACGAAACCGGAATCAACAGTTAATGAAGGCACTATTGGAGAGGCACCGGAATATAACGAGGTCGATTCAGTTTTTAAAAAGCTGAAATATAACAAAGCGGCAGGCTCTGATGGGCTGCCAGCTGAGTTATTTAAGACCGGCGGCGAAGAGTTGGTTGGGAGTATGCACCAACTTTTATGCAATATATGGTCCGATGATCGCATACCCAATGACAAAAGAAGTGATGCTGCTCATGAACGCCGATAACATTGATATTATAAGCATCCAGGAACGGCGAGTCTACAAGGCGTTCTCAGTGATAAAGAAGCAGTCTAGTTTCATGGGTCTAGTGGTAAATGAGGACAAGACGAAGTACTTGGGCACTTCTTGCACTCCGTCATCGCGTCTTGGATGGTCAGTGACGATGGAGAATTTCAACTTCAATGTTGTAGAAAACTTTGTCTATCTTGGATCCGAGATAACCAGCAACAACAACGTCAGCCTGAAGATCAGGCGCAGAATCACGCTGGCAAACAGATGCTATTAGTAAACGTGATTCTTCGTCTGATCAGGCAGAAATTGTTGTTTCTGGTAGACAAATGTTTCTACAATACTGAGTTTGAAATATTCCATAGTCATAGACCATGCAATAGGTATTGACGGCGTGAAAAAAGATATAAAGTATTACGTCTTGGCCTGATTCACCACAATACCTATAACTCATGGCTTTTAAGAGAGCATTGCTTACTTTTGGTAAATCGTGCCCGACATATTTTGTATGTATAGGTCTTGGCGTTGGTTCGACATTCATTGTCCTATGAGTGCATCCTTTTACATAGTCCGCGTTACCAAATTTTATATCTGATTGAAAGGACAGAACTACGATAATGTCTGGTGGCTGTATAATAGAGGCATAATTAATTTGTGACTCTAGCATCGGCGTTCATTTGGCGGCATTGTGTCCTTCATCGCTTCTAAGTAGGTTAGAGAACTCACTTTTCCATACTCTAGACGATTGCAGTGCATCCGTAAACAGACTTCTTTTCATCTTTGCGGGAAGTAAATCTGATTTAAAAACCTTCGGTCACACGTTTGGTATTTTGAAAGAATTTTTAGAGCTTCATTTCTAGCACATAACATCTTAACATTTTCGTCTCTCCGATTCTCACGATATCTCTCTAGCAGCTCGCGTTGCACCTGATTGCAGAATCAACCTCGTGATACGAAGAATTAGTCAAATGTTTGATGTAACCAATGATGTCCTAGACAGCCATATTCATGGAGTGGTGATATGTCTCTACTTCCACATTTATCTTTTAAAGGCTGAGCGGTCTCCCTAAGCAGTTGCAAGAGTCTGGCTGAGAATGCATTTGCGGTCTGTTGTGAGTATGAGTATTAAAGTTTTTGAAATCTGGAGCTGTTATCTACTAAATTCCGATCTGTGCCGAAATCGATACGTCTCTATCCATTGTTGGAGGTAAAATTCAACATTTCCAATTTGCGTTGGAATCTTGAATTTCGACTTTGATATTGTGTTTGGTGCAGCGTTCGTAGATACTTTCCCGGTGCTTATAAAATTCATATATGGCATCATCGTCCTTTTCTTCACCCGTATTCACGAATCAGAAAATTTAAGAAAAGTATAACATTTTACACATTTTGTATAAGGTTTTTTCATTCTCAGAAATTCAAAGCCCTTTCAAAAGATTCGTTAAAACCTCTGATTATATGGTATTTAAAAGGCTCAATGCAATAAGTACATAAGTACATACATGCCATCTAAACGACCCATTTTTATTTACAGCTGTAACGGCTCGTACAACGATTTAGTCACTCTTTTTAGACTGTTTGTCTGTCTGTCTGTCTGTCTGTCGTGTGCAACACTTTGAAAACGAATCGCACCTCCAACAAAACATTGAAAATAACCGAAAGTGAAATAGATTGGCACTCGTGACGCTGTTTGTGTGTATCTTGATTTAATTTTCAATTTTCAAAATAAGTACTCCACTTCGTTTGTCAGTCAGTCAGTCAGCCAGTCAGCCAGTCAGCCAATCGGTCGTTTCCCAAAATGTAAGACGCAAATTATCCAATTTTCGAAAACGAAACTCACAACAGTGTTGCAACTTTTGACAATTCGAATTGCAGCTCTAAGCTCCATAAATGTTGCAGCCGACACAAATGCAACACAACACAACACATCGCACCGCATCGCATCGCATCGCGCTGGGCTTGGAACTCTCGCATCCACGTACAAAGCATTTCCGTTTTGCAATTAACGTTCTACGTGACAAGTGACACCGATTTTACCACCTTTTCTTAGTTGTACTTGTATACAAGTACCCATAGTATGTATATATGATGTTAAGCTGCCAAAGCTGTTGTTGTTACTTCTTGTCGTTGTTGTTTATTATGCTAAGTAACAGCGAGTTTATGTATTTCTATTTGGTTTTGCTGTTAGTACTCGTACGATAGTTCTGGTCGTTTTCTGGAAAATTGTTTTTTATGGATGAGCTTGACTATGAATATGAAGTCGACCTACAACGTCTAACACCGACCACAATTACCATCGGCTTTTCGCTTCGCTTAAGTTGAACAGAGTTGAACTGAGTTTGAATTTGAGTTTGAGTTGGGTTTACCAAGTTTTGCAGATGCACGTTCCGCGATTGGATGTTCAGTTTTGTTCAGGTTAATGGAGATGATTTGTTGGCGTATTCTAACGGTTGCAGTTGGCTTTGTTTCTACAACATAAAAGCTAGTGACAGCTAGTGACTATTCTGTAATATAAAACAAAAAAAAACGAGGGTGGACAAAAAAATTTGTTTACATGAATAAGTTTATATACAAATAACAAAAGTCAAAAAGGACAACACATTGGCTTAATTTTCTTAATTTTTCCAAATGGGTACCTTCACCATTAGCAATACCTGATGTACACCTCGAGAAGGTTTCACGATATCGTACATTATATAGCTCTCATAAGAACTTGTTTAAAGGAATTAAATTTTGGAATAGATCGTACTATAAATTAAATAAATGTAAAGATGGATTAAATGAAATGAAAATCCCAAGGATAACAACGAATAACCCAAAAATTATATTATTAGAACGACTAAGAATGGCTTATGACTAGAACTACTACGAGGGATGCTACATATATTTCTAGCCTGAGCAACAAAACATGTTGCCACTTGCAATCTGACGTCTCCATCGTAAAGTCTGACATTTTTTTGGCCTTACAATTTGGTTTTTTACAGGCACCTGACAAATTCATCTCCGCCAAAAAAAGGAATTAATCCGTGAACAATTTCGTGCGATGACTTATTACGGTGACCGACATGGATTATCAAGTGCACCAATCAACTTAAATCAACTTTTGGTGATGAAGCTCCATCCTTGGACACTGTAAAAAACTGATACAACAAATTCAATCATATCCGCAGTTCATTGACCGACGAATTCCGTGAAGGTCGTCCAAAATCGTTCGTTGTACCAGAAAACATCGATGATGTGTGTGAACTGATAAAGCAGGATCATCATGTGGCATACCGTGAGATTGAGGCATCCCTGGGCATTATTATGACTAGCATACAAACAATATTACATGAACACTTGGTCGTCAGAAAGGTTCACGTTGGATGTCGCTGAAAGGAAGGCGAGGTGCGTCAAAAGCCGTCTACTCAATCATGACAGGTGACGAAACTTGGATATATGCGTATGAGCCCGAAATGAAACAGCAGGTCTTTGAAGAGGAGCAGAATCCAATAAAAGTTACACGCTCGCGTAGCACATCGCATGTTTCTTCTCGAAATCTGGACATGTTGCGACAGTGCCGCTTGTGGAAAAAAGGACGCTCAATTCTGAATGGTATACAACCATTTGTTTGCATGAAGTGTTCGATGAGCTGAAGAAAACCAGCCGACGAAGATGAATCATACTTCATTACGATAATGCGAGCTCTCACACTTCGGCCGGAATAAATGAGATTTTTGGACGCTCAAAACATCGAATTGATGGGTCATCCAGCGTACAGCCCTGACTTGGCACCAAATGACTTCATCCTGTTCCCTCACATCAAAAATAAACTGCGCGGACAGCGGTTTCCAACTCCCCAAGACGCTGTTGATGCCTTCATGTCGCATGTTTTGGAGGTATCTCTTTTGGAGTGGCAAAACTGCTTCACAAAATAGTTCGGGAGAGTGCAAAAGTGTATCGATCTTAATGGTGAATATTTTGAAAAAAAATAAAGCGATTTTTTCTCATAAATTACCGTTTATTCATGGTTAGGCTAGAAATATATGTAGCAACCCTCGTAGAAAAATTAGAAAATTTTATATTACTAAAAGTACCAGATGACAAGACCGGATATGTGAAATGACTAGATTAATATATACAGAACCAGGAGTCAAAATTTTATTTGAATTTATAAACGCTTCGTCTCTTACCAAAAGTTTTCTGCTTTCTTTTGGTAAATCGCCCTCAGCGCCAAAAAAACATCATACAAGATTATCTGGATGTTTAATTAAATGGGTATGAAGTGTATCTTTAAAATCCTTAAATATTCGAGTTTTTCAAAATTTATTACCATCTTGGCAACACTATTCTTAGGAATTTTAATAATCAAATAAGGTTTGTAAGATGTCTCTGAAGCTTCGTCAAGCTGCTCTCATCGTGTATCTATCCATCAATCAATCCACCCCATGTCCGTCTGTCCCCTTTCCTGTCTGGACGAATTTATTAATACTTAAAGTTGTTCAGTTGAATGCTCAATTATAATAACATAACGAACGGTTGACCAAAATTTCCCGAACTTTTGGAATACAAACAATAGATTTTTGATTACTTGTTTTTTTTATTATTTAAAGTTATCTCCCTCCGACTGAATACACTTATTAACTCCATCCAATAACATTTCAAATGAGCGTTTTACCTCGTTGGCCGGAATGACCTTTACGACATCGGTACACGCCTTTTGGATAGCCTCCACATCAGCATTACGCCGCCCTTTCATGGAAAATTTTAGCTTGCCAAACAGAAAAAAAGTCACTTGGTGCCAAATTAGGCAAATACGACGTGTTGTTGATGGTCAAAAGGCGATTTTTGATAAAAATAAAATCGATCAGAAGTGTCCATCGATTAGATGGCGCATTATCGTGCAACAAACCACAACTTCCTTCTTCGTGATATTCTGAACGGTGGAACAAACTCTTAGTGTATAATGCCCTTCGAATCGTAGGATTCAACATTGTCTTCACTTTTGACTTTTTTAAACGAAATTAATTGGTCCACCGGCCAATTAATTCCATTGCTTTGAGCAATTATTCCCACAAACTTCTTTCATTAATTCGTGAGTTTCGGTAAATATTTTACCAAGTTTCAAACAAAACTTAATATTTGTGTTCAACACTCATTTTTGCATCGATGACAAACACATATTGTCACATTAGACACTATAACTCCATTTCCACTTTTTCAAATGTCATTAAATGCTGAAGGAAATGTCAATGAAAGATGTTCCTTTTGCATCGCAGGTCCTCATCAAGAGGTGGCGCCACGAGAATATGCCTTGGAAAAAAAGTAGGGGAAATTTTGAAACTCATTTTCATTTATTTTCATTTTAATTTCTTGAAATTTTGAAGTTGGTTATAATATAAGAAATAATACTAAATTAATTCGATGAATATCCAATGAATTAATTTAGTGCCAAAAGAAACCCTTCAAAGGGGTTCCTCAGGGGTGTCTTCTCTTATGGCTTCTACAAGTGGATATACATAGCTCAAGGAAAGAAGCAGAGGGACATCGCGTGATAATATACGCGAACGATTTTGTTGTGGTTGTGAAAGGAAAATTTTAGCAAACCTCATATAACTTGCTGCAGATCGCTCTGACAACACAATCAATGCGGGCAATGTTCCACAGTCTGAAAAATTTAAAATTTCTATCACCGTTCAATCAAAAACGAAAAATGGAAGACTCGTATTAAGCTTCAGTGCTAAACATTTGGAAGTGATGTTTTGGAAGGACAATTATGGGAGACCAAAAAAGGAAGCCATTGAAAGAGGTGGAATTTTTCATCTATAATTCACTTGTTATAAAAAATCTTGCTTTACGGAGTATGTGTAGTTGCCACCCTCAAACAAATGACCCCCTTAACCAAATGCATAGTGTTCTGAGCTATTTGTAGCATCTACCAAACTTTTTTCCATTTACTTCCCTCCATCGCATTTAAAGAGTGAAAAGCAAGCATAACCCCTTCGTCTAAGGAATTCTCATGTTGGAAGTGTTATACCTTCAGGCACTCAACGGTATTCCAACTCCATGAGCAATTTTATCCAATACAGCCTATTGCAACCCGTCTAAAACTTTTTATAAAAAAATGTGTATGAAAAGAAGGAAACGAAAAGCATTGCTCAACTTGGGACCCTATTCTTGGAAAAACTCTCTCAGTTATTCACTTTGGATGTTAGAGCTATGCTGATGTTATTCATACAAACTAACTGGTTCACATAGGTTGAAAGCCAGTAGATAGAGCCATATTTACTTAGATGGCCTTCAATCGTTATTCTATCATGGCTGCATTTATTCTGAATGTCAAGTACAGAGAGACCATACCTGGTCTTTCCAACCAGTGCCCGGTCTATAAACCACCCATGTAAACCATCCGTGCTATAGCTCCTTCATCCATTCAAATAAGATGACCAGCCCAGTGCAGCCGCTAGAATTTAATGCGCTGAACTATGTTAACATCATTGAATAGCTTAACTATACAGTTTCATACGGGACCTAAACACGTCGCCGACTCTTATAGGACCAAACATCCTGCGAAGATTCTTTCTCTCAAAGACTTCCAACGCCGTTTCATCTGACTCAATCACGGTCTATGGCTCTGCGCCATATGTTATATTGAGCACCGGGAGTATCAGCGTCTCGTAGATCTTAATTTTCGGCAGCTGGGTTGTGTGTTAAGCACATTCATTGAATACAAGTTATATGAAGAATAAATAGGAGAATCTAAATATCCAAATTTGAAGGCTATATCTGTACTAATCTCGAAGATCTCGATTTTCATACGGACTGCCAGACCGACGGACGGATGGACATGACTATATGAGTTGGCCTTTTATGCTGATCAAGCATTTTTATACTTAGTAGAGTTTGCCATGCCTCGTTTTGCCTGTTACATACGTTTACATTTGCTTAGTATATTAATTTTCCTATGGGAACATACAACTTTTTGTTTGTTTGTTTGTGCGCCCATCACGCCTTAACCGCTAAACCAATTAGTCTGAATTTGGGTATAGAAGTAGATAGGATGTTGAAAAAGAACATAAACTGCTTGTAAAAATCTGAGAGGGCTATGCCCTACCCCTAATATAAGTGATAAATAAAATTTGTCATATCATAAGAAATTAAGTATACATGGTAATGGGATCGGAAGAAGTAAGGTGGAAATGAAAACATTTTTACTTTACTTGGCGCGGGCGAAGCCGGAACCATATGCACATTTTTGTGAGCAGATGAAAAATATATGGATACCAAAATATAACCACCGTTCGGAGCAGTCGAGGTCACCTCTATTCATTGGTTTTAATATTCTTTGATCTCTGAACTATATGATGGATCTGTAAGTTTCATTAACGGATATGAATGAAGACAAAAAAATCTTCGGTGCCGCAGAAATTCGTCCAAACACTGCTTCTCAATATTTATGTGTTCCCGATTTTAACTCTTCTTCCAGTCTTTCAAAATGATATCGCGGATTTTTTCAATAGTTGAGTCCATCTTTTGGAGCTCATTACGTTCTTCATCATTACTTGCCATACGACCACGACTAAATTAGTGACATGTTAAGCCACAACTAATACCACTATAAGGGGTAGGAACCCCATATTCCGTCTGTCTGGCTTTTTGTAAGAATATCATGAATTTGGAGACTATAAAAGATAGATCTTCAAATTGAAGTATTTTGTCTTTCCTATTCCTAATATTCATAAAAACCTACTTTTCCTTATTGAGTTTTTCAATGAGAAAACTGCTTTTTTATTTGATTTTAATCTAATGAAATATTCTAGATGGGTTCATATTGGACCACTAGTTGGGATAGTACCCATACCAAGCTCACCCCTTAAAGTGTTTTTGAAAGAAACAAATTTTGTTGTGATAAAGTCTAGCTTGGAACTACTAATTTGATGCACCTTACACTTATCTCAATATGGTATAGGGGTATTTCGAAGTCGAGTTTATAAAAGATGACTACAGCAGTGAAGTCAGGACTTCTGAGCACGGAATTAAGGGGAAAGACCACAGCACAGACTGAATATTATAACACTCTCTTTACTTTCAAACTGAGTTTTACGATCAACTTTACGGCTGAAAATTTGAAGAATTTCCAGCGGATTTTTAAACTCTTAGAAGGTATAATTCTATGCATTATCTTAGTTAAAAATTTCACTAAAACTACGCGAACTTCCATCATCTATGAAAGAAGTTTATTATATACAGTGAAGCTCATTCTTTTCACATAACCCTCGTCGAGGCACTTGCAATAGGCAAAAAATCTCGTTACGGCTGCATTATAATTTGTCGAACCAAGTTTTTTGAAAGCCGTCAGACTTTCAATAAGACGCTGCCTTTTTGACACCTTTCGATAATAGAGTTCAACTCATACGAAACTAAAATAATTTCCCGCATATTCCATATACATTTCGAAATGATTTTCTGCTGGTGGCCCAAATTGAACTGTGTCGTACTTTCACATCCACATATCTGCTGCGTATCGCTCACAAATTCTTTCGCTGCCAGCGACTGCTTCAACAATGAACAACTTCGCGAAGAAAACTGCACGCTGCAGCAAATGCAAACATTTAACAAAATTTTCCACATACGTGGCTATAAGTAGATGCATGTGAGGATTGCATTGGAAATTTCTATTCTTCTTATATGCATGCGGTGCGAATTATGAAATTGACAAATTACATTTGTGGCTCTGATGACCTCTCTGACAGTCGAGATGCGCCGGCAGCCGCAGACCATGCAAGCCGGGCGGTCGGTCGGTCGGTCGTTAGGTGAGCAATGCGGGCCTAGTGAAACAGCTTCTAATGTTGCTGTGAATTATTACTTCAAAGTGTAGAAAGACTTGCACCATGAATATGTGTGAAGAGTCTGTGTACGTTTGGGAGAAGTTTGATGGTCGCGTTTTAATTTCAAGCAATTCGCGTTAAAGGTTGCCACAAAGGTATGAAATAAATCGATTTGTAAGTTTATTGATAGCTCTGAAGTTTTGGATTTAAAGAAAATAGAAAAATAGTATTCCCAGTATTCATAAAGTTTTTATATAAATAGGCGAAGGCAAAACCGGTTTCATTTTAACTTGCACCCATAAGGTAAAATATATGTAACAGGCAGACGAAGGGGAAGTAGACCCCATAAAATAAATATTTTATTAATCAGCAGGCGGGTCGAAATAGACATGTCCGTCTGTCAGGTTGTCCGTATGAAAATCTTCGACGAGGGACACTATTTATTATTCGGGATTTGGCAACACTAATGTCAATACAATGGCAATACTAAAATAAAGTTTGACATTTTTTAGCACGCACGAACTCACAAAGTTTTTATGAACAAGCTCTATTTGTATGTTTACAGTGAGTTAAAGAAATCTATTTGGCGAACAAAAATGGAAATTTCAAGGAAAGGTTTTCGTCGGATTATTACCTCAACGAAAGTGTGTCGATGAATTAAATCTTGCCCACTTCCATCAAATCGAAGTTGCCACGCCTGAGTACCAACTCGCAGTTGTCAAAGTTTTTACTGTCTTAGGAGAAATCGATTTTGGTGTAATTTATTGCCGCCCTGCTACAAATAATCTTAGTGCAGTAGATTTCGACAACATTCGTAACTTTTCTCGACAACGTTTCCTGACTGGCGGTGATTGAAAGTATAGGCACTGGCTTTAGTGGGGATTACACAGCCAACAGACGTGGTCTGTAGTTAGCCAACTATCTATCTTCAACCAACATCGAAATATTGGCAACTGGTTTCCACACACGCCTCCCAACCAGAGAAGGAGGAAGATCGTCGTGCCTAGACTTTGCGATGTACAGCGGAATACCAGACCAACTAGTTAACATCGAGGACTCATGAGATCTCCACTCTGATCATAAGTCTCTAATATGTAGTCACATTAAGAGCGGGTCCAATCAATCTACTCAGTGAAGGCCCACTACTATTTAGTTGCGCAGATATTTGTCGTTTCCAATAACACCTGAAAAATTGCGTACACCTCAACATCAGCGATTGACATAGATGACGCAGTGGATCGATTCACCCAGAATGTATATGATGTCGCTGTCATTGCCAACTCTCCAAGTACACAGCGCCCGATCCAACACCCTTTCTTAATTCTTGACCAAGCCACAAGTGAGCTCCATCGGACAATGTGAAAACTGCGAAGAAAGTTCATCAGGACTCAGCATCCCCTGGACAGACTAGCCTAAAATAGACCAGCTGGTGTGTTCAAAGACATGATGCACGCTAAAAAAGCACAGATCTTTGAACAGAATATGAAAAGGATGGACTACACCGTTGACGCCAACTACTCACTTTGGAAGGCAACAAAGGCAACCAAAAGGCAGGGGCTGATCCCTTTTATGGATCAATATGGTGTGCTGGCAAAATCCGAGTAAAATCGGGCTAACATCTTCGCAACCAACTTAAAGGCCAGGTTTACAACGTATTCACTAGCTGAAGAGAATGACGTAGGGAAGAAGTTCCTTGAAGTTCCTCTTCAAATGGACTTTTCAATGAGAGCAGTCCGTCCCGAAGAAATCATGGGAGTCATACGGCATTTGCCCAGAAACAAAGCGCCGGGTCACGACAGAATTTGTCATAATAACTTAAAGGCAATGCCAAGGCGTGAGTTTCTTTCTTATTAAACGTTAAAATTTTACGCAATGTTGAGGATACAGCATTTTCCTAGCAAGGGAAACTAGCAAGGCTCGCTATGAAACATAAGCCTGGAAAGCCAGAAGATATTGCTGGCTCATATTGTCCTATAAGCCTTCTACCTTCAATGTCAAAGGTTTGAGAAAGAATTAATGCGACGCGGGTAACAGAGCTGGGTGTCTACCAAAGGGCTATACCTGGACACCAATTTGGTTTTCGGCGTGGTCATGGCACTTTTAAGCAAGCTCACAGTTAAGTGAACAACATTTTATAGGCGTTTAATGAAAAAGACTACTGCAATGGCTTTGACCTAATATGGCATGCTGCTCTTTTAGTGAAGATCAGGGCTATCCTTCCTATTCCCTTTCTACTTGATGATGACGGTCTTCCAAGTAAGACCGGAAGACTGTCATTTTCAAGTGAAAGTGCGAGAGAAGCTCTCAACTGTCCATCCCGTGAGAGCAGGAGATCCACAAGGAAATGTGCTGGGACCGTTGCTGTACTCTTTGTTCACTGCTGATCTCCCTCTTCTCGATGAGGATATAATATCACCTGAGAAAGTCATATTGGCATCTTACGCAGATGCTGTGCAATTCTCTACAACGCCAAATGCGAATACGATGCAGCAGACGGCGTGCAGGACATACGTCCACGAGCTGGAGAATTGGACCAAGCGATGGAATATTAAACTAAATGCTGGGAAGTGCATACATTTGTGTTTCACACTCAGAAAAAAAATGGCGACCCAGATTTAGCTTAACAACATCGCCCTTGATCAAGCAAACTACGTCAAGTACCTAAATGTGACGCTGGATAAGAGGGTTACATTAGCACGACACTCCATAATTTAATATCTAGATGTCGCTTCAGACTGAGGCAGCTCTTCTCGATGCTCAATATGAGGAGTAAGCTCTCCTTTCGCTGCAAGCGAGCAGTTTCTCCTATTGGAGATACGCGATACAAATATGGCGCAACGCAGCCCAACCACACAGGCAGCGAATCCAAATGCTGCAAAATTGAAGTCTTCGTGAGATTAGAGGATGCAGTGGTATGTCCGCAACACACTACCCCGAGACTTGAGGCTGAACACCATACAACAAAATTTAGTCTCCGATTTTAAGCAAAATTTGTTTTTGAGGAATACGAAGTTTATTAAAAACGGAGACAGTTTTATTGTCGAATCACTATTAGAGATATTAGTTCTTATTCATGTATATATGGGAAAGTCAGACAGACAGTTGGTGAGCCTGATGGACCTGGCTTGGTGAATCAAACAAGCCAGGTCCCACGTCGAGCTGATCGAGCTGATCAAGAATAAATGTACATCATAGGGTCTCTGATGTTCCGATTAGGTATGTATATAAAAGCTCACTGAATATTTTTTAAGTCTTGAACTACAATATAATGTACGCATAATGTTTATAAAAAACTCTGTTAGAAAACTAAATAAATAAAAAAAACTAAAAAAAATTTCCACTATTTTCGATACGCGATTTTGAATTTTGAATTTTTGTATATTTTAGAAACGTATTTCACGACCTTGAATACACGAATTTCAAACTAAATGTTACGAAAATTTGAATGCTGAATCGTAAACAGGGACTACTATAAATTATGAACTTTTTTTTGGACATTCCAACCACTGTGCAATGCAAAAAGAGAAAGACAAACCACGAAGGAAAAAAAGGCAGCTACTACAAAATAATTATAGAAGATGCTGATTAATTTATTGCACACAACTTTTGACGTTCAACACTTTGGCTTTATCTTTTTATAAGAATCCTTGTAAGTAGATAATTGAAGATAATCTGATATTTTAATGGATGTCATAAACACTTTTGTACATCAACACATACAGCTAGAAGCACACCTAGGCTAGAATGCAAAAATATTTCAATGTGCATAAATCGATGTTATCCGTGATTGTTGTCAACTTTACGCAGCAACTGCAGAGGACAGACAGATGGACAGTCAGACAGACATGGTCCATGGTGAGTTTGCCTTTGTTGAAGTTTTGTTAAATGGCAGATAATGGCATCCAAGAAACTTTAGTATATATATTATATATGTAAGGCGCATTAGCTACTTAATGCCAATAAATCGTAAGCGCCGCTCCGTGGCCTTTTTTTTTGTTTGTGATTTTAGTAAATTCCAACTCATCAAAAATAATTCTATTCAAGCCGTCAGGCACATTAAAAATCAGTTGGGCGGCGTGAAGGGTGCAGTTGGTATTCATATACGTTGGTGATTATCATTATCTGAGTTCGTTGAGGTTGATGACGTCGTCGTCGTCATCGTTGTCATGTAATAACTTGATGCCACCAACTAAGAAACAGCAGCAACGTAGGCTATCAGTTTAGTTAAACAGCCTCGAGTGCTGCAGACAGTTGCCACTTTTCAGGCCGCCTTAGTCAGACACTTGTTGCGACGCATCTCGTTGAATGTGTGTGAAAACTCATTAGTGAAGTTTGAACTGTTGCCCCCTGTTAATGTCGTATTGGCTGTTGGTTCTATTGACCTTTTGTACTCTTCACATAAAGTTTGAGTAGCATTATAATTTAGTGACAATGTTTGTAACGCCTTAAAGGAACTCAGAAATACTCTATATAATATATATGTATTCTCCTATGACAATTATAGGGAGTTTCTCTAAGCCAAATTTAAGAATAGAATTTAGTTACTTCAAATGAATATACTTCTTGATTACTGCTAACAAATACCTGCAGTTGGTGTTAATTTTTAAACAATATTTTAGTAGCACAAAAGAAACGAAAGAACGGTACAGCAATTTATCTATTTACTATATACCTTTCTCTCTCACCTCGCTGGCAATCTCACCTCTCATCGGTTACAAGAGAGACGACATACATAGATTGAAATTTTTTAACCATGCTTATTTCACCATGCACAAAACCAAACAACAAAAACAATAGTATCTCTCTCATAATCATGTGCATATGCTCTATGCTTCAGTCTCACAAGCCCCTCTTGAATTCCGTTTCATTAATGTTATTTTACCACGAACAAATAACAATAGCAGCTCTCTCTTATGCACAAGCACTCCTTCTCTATGCTTCAGACTCACAATCCAATGCTTTTCCCATCTTGAATTCCGTTTCGCCATTGTTACTTCACCATGCACAAAACCAAACAGCAGCAACAACAAAAATAGCATATCTCTCTTACCATTGTTATTTTACAATACCATCTCTCTCTTATACATAAGAACTCATTCTCTGTGCCTCAGACTCACAATCCAATGCTTTTCCCCTCTTGAATTCCGTTTCACTTTGTACACTATTAAAGTTGAAAATGTGCTATACACACACACGTGCTGTTCCTACTTTTTAAAAGATGTTAGACTTGCTACGCGATTATTTTCCCTTCTCTTCCATTCTGTACTTTCACTCAACGTTTCATCTCTCTCGCGATTCCCCTTTTTTAACGTCAAAACGTTCAACGTTCTTTAAAAATTAGGGACTACGTCTCTCTCAGCAGTACACTTTTTTTCGTTTTACTCGTGTTTTCGATTGAGCAAAACAAAAAAATCAGTCAAATCTTAAGAAACGTTTTCGGGCTCTTAGTGTTACAATACAAAGTGGTGCCACTCTCAAAATGTAAGTAACTTTTCACTCACTTCATCATACTGAGCTCAACAGGTCGGGAAAGACTAGGTTCCAATAAAAGTATAAAGAAATTAATTAAAATTATTTAGGTAACAAAACGATATACAGATAGAATTCTGAAATGCCTTTTCCAAGCCCAATTTGACGGCTATCGAGTAGTTTGCTATTAGAAGCAAGTCACCATATTCGAACTGAGATGATTTTATCCAAAAGTTTTGCCATACAGGTATTAAGGAAGATGAGTCTGTAAGAATTGCGAAATGTTATGTCTGCATTGGGCTTGGGTATATGGGTGTTGGACTTGAATGGCTGAGGGATTCAACTGTCAAGGATGTTGTTGTAGAACTCGATAAGTCGGCTTGTAAGGTTTTGAGTATTTGGTATGTGATGTAGTCTGGACCAGTAGATTTTCAATAATTTTGCTAATTTTGGTTTCTAGATGCATTTCTTCGGGGGATGGATTATATGATATAATGGGCAATACAGATTGTTTATGGGTTCTGAAAGTCTTAGACAAGTTTATATCGGAAGCTGTGTGAACCTAGTGTTGGCTTATTATTTCATTTATTTTTGTGGTTGTCTGCGTGGGGATGCTTTGGTCAGTTTGGCAGTGAATGACCGAATTTTTGCAATGTGGGTGTGTGACTTCCGGTTGTGAAGAGATGTTAGAAGAGCCTTTTCTTCTCATTTTAGGAGGACGTTTCATATTTATTAGCTAAGGATATTGGCATAGTTATTTGTGTTTCATTTAAATTTGTTTCATTCCACTTTTGTTTTTGTTTTCAAGATGCTGTAGGCTTGGCTCCCTTCAAGGGACATTTTGTTTGTTGTTTTTTGGGGGCATTTTGTGGAATCGATATCCTTGCTCCTTTCTATATATGGCACTAATAAGTCTAGAAAAGTAGTATATTATAGGTTGTCGTGCACCCACCGCTTGTCATATATATGAGAAATATTATGATATATTTTTTGACACTTTTCTTCGTCGCATTTTTCGTCAAAGTGTTGCATGTTCGCTTTTACTGCAAGCAAGTAAAACTGTTGCAATGCCGAATTTGTTGCACATCGTTGGCCTCCTCTTCGTCACATGTCGCAATTTTTAAACTGATTCGGCCAAATCGCTGAAAATGCGATGCAATATTTATGCACAGTAATGTACACATCCACAGATGCAAGATACCGGAGTGTGTTTAAAATTTGCCTCCCGGGTTTTGATTATGTTAATCCGTGCGATAGATTTCGATCGACAGATGGGCGATGCAGTTGACAAACGGGCGTCAGATGTAAAGAAGGATGAGGAGTGGTGTTGTAAGGAGAGACCGGTGTTGTGTGTGTGAGTGTGTGTGTGTGTATAATCAACGCATTGCAACGTGATGCAAATATGTTGCATGCATAAATTAACAACAGCAACTGTCGCTGCTTTTAGTAAACGTGTTGGTGTTGCTGGAGGAGTTCGAATTGGTTGTTGTTGTTGTTTTCGTTTTTAGATGTCGTTGCTGGCAACAATTTTTAGATCGATCGCAACCAGTGTTGATTTGACACTTCATGCGCGCACATTCAACAGCAATCTGGCGGCCCGTTGAAATCTAGTTTCCTACTCAACACCTTCAACAGTGCGATGTGGTATTTGGCATGAATTTGCATTAGATTTGGGTAGAAATTGAAGCCGCACTGAAGGAGCTGCAGCTGGACGAGTTGTTGAAGCCAGTCTGTCAGAGCCATTTGAATATCGATGTCGTCAACGTGTGAATTCGTTTCGATCTCTTCGCTGGATTATCGTAACATTTTCACAGCTTGTGCGATTAGCGTTAACATATATTTTTTTGTTTTCTGGCCAATAATTTTTATTTTAGTTGCATGGCATTTTAAAAGGTTAATAAAAACCACAAAGTAAAGAGACTTAAAAATATTTCGCTTATTATTTCGAAAAAATATGATGCTTACAGATTTGTATTGCTTATGAATGATACATCGGGAGCACAGACTTATAAGAATATAATGGGTGCGTTCGGCAGGACACTTTGATCAGTGATAATTTATGAATATAAATGCTATTAAAATTTGTGAATCATGTTCAACTTGAATGTATTATATAAATAGTAAAATACATTTGAATAGATTATGATCCCATCAGCATTTGTAAACTTTATAAAAAGCCCAGCATAACCCCAAAAAGGCTGCAGGTCATGATTTAATTTCGCCAAAAATGATAATGGAGCATCCCAGCCCAGCTGTTAAGTAGATTACAATCTTATTTATAAATACGAATACTTTCCAACTCATTGGAAGAAGTCGGTCATAGTCATGATCCCGAAACCCGGTAAGAATAAAACACAAGCAGCCTCATATCGGCCTACAAGCCAACTATCCTGCCTATCAAAACTGTTTCAACACTACTCAGCATAAATGACCTCCCAGCCCTGTAATGTGCTTCTATTTGGAGTATGCATCAATTTGTGCAGTTTTTATTGCGAAAAATAAGGCTTCAAAATATTGTACATCGGAAGATACGCCGTTTGCCAATCTCTCTGGCAGTTTCTGGATTTTATCCCAAAAGAACTTCTCCGTCTTGCCGGCCAAGAAAGAATCGAGTTAATTTTTGTTCGGAAGTGAAGCGGATTCCGGTGTGCGAATTTTCTATTGATCTGAACTAGTAATCAGAAGGCCATGTCTGGGTTATAAGACGGGTGAGGTAGAACTTCCCACCCCCTGTTTTCCAAATTGTTTGAAATGTACAAGTAGCCGAGCATAATCATGAACTTGTGTCTGGTCGCATATTCTGGTTGTTTTTGCCGCGATCGCTCTCTTCAAACGAAACAATTGTGTCGCCTTTGATCGTCTGATCCGATTTCAAAAGCTCATAATACAACACACCTTTGTGATTACCTTGGTGCCAAGGATATTCGGCTTTGCCTTGGATGTTGATGGTTGGCCGATTTCTTTCGCTTGGGGTTATCATAATTAATCCATTTTTCATCACCAGTAACAAAGCGATGTAAAAATAATTTCTTTTTGTGGCGTTCGAGCATAATTTCCGACATGCAGAATCGGCGTTCGAAGTCTTTAGGTTTCAATTCATAAGGCACACAATTTCCAAGCTATTGGATGAATTCCAATGCTTTTAAACATCTGAAAATGATTGCTTGATCAACTCCTAAAGCACGCTTTTTCATCGAGCAATGCCTCCATGTCTTCATCTTCAAACCTCTGTGGCTGTCCTAGTCGTTATTTGTCTTCTAAGTCGAAACTGTCACTTTTAAGCCATGTAAACCACTTCTGGCATTTTCGTTCAGCTACAGCATTGTCACCATAAACTTTCACTAAAATACGATGACTTTCGGTAGCACTTTTCCTCATGTTACAGTATTGAAGAAGAACACCCCGCAAAAATACTTTATCTCGCATAAAGTTCGACCTTTTCAAATGAAAGGGAAAAATTTTTGTTTCTGGTCTCTGTAAAAAAGAAGAAGGCTTATAATTTCATTTAACTTTAGAGAAACTACTGCAAAATTATTCATTCCAGTTGCATAGCCTTTCCCACTCACTTATTTAATTATGCACAATGTTGGTAAATGCGCCAAGACTCAACTTGGCTACAAACATATGTCCTATGAAAGTTTCTCCATTTCTTTATGTATATATTATTTGCGAGTCAATCTCATTCTGTAACAGTCCAACAAACATTCGAATACATTTTCCAAATTTGTCGCATAAAAGCCACAAAGAAATTGAGTGATTGAGCGATGAGTGCGCCAATCAGGAACACAAACAAAAAAAAAAAGTAATAATAAAAAGGCGAACACATTTGCCACATTTGCCTCGACAGCAATTGCAATTGCAATTGCAACAAGTGCAACAGCAACTGCTGCTGCAATTGCTCTAAACGAACTTCTGTCGTTGTCATGCGTTGACATTTGCAATGCAGTCCAATCTGCTTGACATTCATTGCTGGTTGGCTCAGGTGCCGATGACGGCGATGATCGTCGCAACGTCTGCAGCAATGTATCTGCAACTAGTACAACTACTAAAACTACAATCGTCATCGTCATCAGAAACAGTTGTTGCCTGTTGCAATCTATTTGAACATGCTGCTGACATTTGCGTGAAGTGTTGTACATGAGTCGCTGAGAGAAAAAGCTTTTGCATTTCCGAGCAAAAACTATGTTCACCAACGTCAAAAACAACTGATTGCACTTGTACGAATCGATTCGATGCGATGTGATTCGATGCGATTCGATTCGATTCGAATCGTTGCAATGCAATGTGTTGAGATTGCTGCAGCATTTGTTGCATAAGTAGCCATCGCATGGCCCCTCTATAACGCTTAATGCTTCACAGTTCTTTTACTGCGCGTCTGCAACATTTTCTTTGGTTACTTTTTCTTGTTTCTATCTACAAGATACTTTTTTTTTTGTTTGTTCTTTTTATTTTTTTTTTTTGTTGCAAATTGTCGCGGCCACTTTAATAAATTGCCAACATGCGCGCATGCGTGTCCGGCTGCGTGTGGCGGTGAAAATGCAAATATTCGACGAATGACAGCCGATCGGCAGATGTTGCACAGCCAGACGCGTTGAAGATGCAGCAACATGTTTGTCTATTTAGCGCAAATGCTGCAATGAAAAATCAAAAGAAATGAGAAAAAAAAAAATGCGCTTACATTTTATAGATACTTGTAGATGTCTGCTGTTAAATTACTAGCAATGACAGCCACACTAAACGAAGCGAAAAAACAAAAACTGTCAATGACAACAGCAACAATAAAAGCTAACAACAATATTTGATTGATTACCAGCAATTTGGTGGCTGTTGTACGCTTGCTTGCCTGCTCTGCCCCTCTAAATATACACTACACTCACAGTGCGTATAGCACAGTTTTTTCATAGAGTTTAACACACGTCGATAGGCAATTCGTTACTTGAATAAGATGTGTAAAACTATAAAAATTTGAATATTAAACTGATGTATAAAAGGGAAACTTGTGACTGCCTTTAAAACCACATAAATTCGTCAAATGACAAACCTCCTAAAATAATGTTCCTCATTTGTTAGGCTAAAGCCATCGAATTACTTAAAAGCCATCTCTATTTGCATTCAAAAAACCTATGGAAAAATAACAATCACCACTGTTAACTATCCACCCAGATTTTCTATTACTGAGGACTGCTTCACAAAACTTTTCAATTGTGTTCTGCCTTCATTTCTCACAGCTGATGATTTTAATGATAAATACCTACACCGGGATTCGATATTGGCTAACTCCAAGGCAAAGCATCTCTTAGCCAAGTAGGAGTTGAGATTTTGTATGCTTTTGGTCGGCTTACGTACTGGCCCATTGCTTGAAATATTACTTGAAACAGAAACAGTCAAAATCAAAACTTAGAATCTTGGTTACTTTATGGATAATTATTATTAGAGAAGATGACAGCGAAAAGGACCATCCTATGGGCAACGCTCAGGAGCTGTGTTGAGCTGTCAACCACGATCCAGATTGGCCGAATTGGTCTTAACTGGTGACAAAACTTGGATATATGAGAATGACCAATAATTCCAACGGGAGCGGTCAGAAAAACCAAAACCGAAAAAGCACGCCAAGTGTGACGTCAAACGTGAAGGTTTAACTTGTTGATTTCTTCGATTAGAATGGTGTGATGCATCATGAGTTCTTGCCAGAATATCGTACGGTCGGAAAGTAGAAGCATCTAAGTGTCCGAACTTAAAGACTTAATCTATTACAGTCTCCAAAATCTCGTTCTTCGTGTTGGACAAACAGACGCGCATAGACACAGATAGACGGACAGCCAGACGGATGAACGGACAGATGGACATGTCTACATCGACTGGAATTTTGAAGCTGTTCAACAATGTATATAGAGTGTGTGGTCACCCTCGCCTATTTCTGCCTGTCATACACATTAGCACAAACTTCTTACATCCTTTACCCTATTGGCAAAGATTAAAAAGAATTATCTAGTACCAGCTATTTCTGAAAGCATTGCTTTAACAGAACACTTCACGTTTTCTCCATTATTTTTGCATTAAAAACGAATCTTTTTAAGCGACGGATATGGATATACGCCGTCTAAATGTGAAGTTTTAGAACTAAAGCGCTTAAGCAGTGACTGTGAAGTTCTAATTTTTAGCTTAGTTTTAAGTTTTGAATCCATGTTAAAAGTTTTAAATTATTGTACAATTTTTTCAGATCATAATGAAGAAGTTTTAATGTTACGCTCTTCAGAAAAATCTGGAATATATTGAAGAATGGATTTTATGTATTTTTTTTTTTTTTTTTGTGTCTCTTTGGGTTGTTTTCGACCTCTCGACTTTTTTAGTTATGCATAGATTTGCACTTCTTAAAACGATGCATAGGCCGAAGCTGAAAGTCCCGTGGACTACGAAAAAGCCTGTCTCGCACCAAACTCTACAGGCAGCGAACTCTCTCAGTGTTCCTCAACGGAGCTCAAGACGATAGTTTAATCCAACAAATTCAATGCTACTGAATATACACTTCAGTTACTTGTATCGTATTTAATTAAAAGATGTTTCAAAGCTATACTCGAAGATCAAGGTACCTCATGCTAGTGTAATTGGATCAAACTACACCAATTACTTACTTCGGGTTTATCCACTTATCTGTGACTTATAAATTGATGTTTGCCAACAACACTAAAATATGGAGTCACTCCCGATGTTCAAGTAAAGCGTCCAGTGACTTAGATACTCATCTTAAGATTATTGCCAAATGGTTACCAAACTGGCACATAAATGTGAATAAAGAAAAGCTGAGACATGATATATTTGCCTCTAATAGATCTATTTGCGCACCGCTCACCTTGAATAGTGCCATTGTTCCACATTCCAATAATTTCACATACTTAGAAGATAAAAAAAAAAGCGTTTCATAAGAGAGTTGATAAACTTCATGAAGGTAGCAAAACTTTGAGTAAAGATTTCAATCAAAAATAATTATATTATATTCTCAAATGTTCTCGATCAGGCGTTATCATCATCACTTTTTCTGATGCCGTATAGACTGTCTGAATCTTGCCTCTTATTCATTTGGTACCCGCCTTGTATAAGTATTCCTTTGATAGTGGCGAGTATCGGAAATGAGAATGATTAGCGACACACATTCCAATCTGTTAAAAAAAATCTCTTTTACTCAGTTGAACACCTGCAATTGCAAGGAGGAGATAAGGCTTTCGGAAGCACATCAAGTCACGCTGCTGAAATCTTTGTTGAATATTTGTGAAATATTTTTACGGCATTTAGTGACCTTTCGAGGATCATTTTACATGTTTCTTATTCAAAATTAAGTTTCATATAACTTAAAATTTTTAAAAATGTTTGTTTTTCAACATCATAAATCCTTGAATAGCTTAAAACTAAACCGTAAACGTGGGTCGGAGAACACGCCATTCGCATTTATTCATTCATTCTAAGTGTAGGGTGAGTGAATTGGGGCAGATAACTGCTGTTCTTAACTCGTCACCGGGTACTTATGGTTGCAGGGCTATATGATCGAGGTTTTACACACGGGTACAGTCTCTGGAGTTGGTATAGCTTCACCGGTAGTAACCTTATTGGCAAAGACCTACTTCACTCCACCGTCCTTTTGCTTGGCCAACTGATTGTCTTCCAAATCGAAGAGCTTTTGGCCTTTTTGAAGTTGCTTTTGCAAAAAAAAAACAAAAAGTCCACAGGGTACACAAAAACCAGTTGGGTACTTGGACTTTAGTTTCTCCTCCTCGAGTTTCTTTAGACTTCTGGCATTTGTTTGCTGAAGAGTCTCATTCTACTGAGGAGTTGTTACTTGGCTGTCGCCATTGTTCTGTTCCTCGGTTCCGCGCATTTTTATGCTTCTGTGTTTGAAGTTGGACTGAAGGCTGGAACTCTTTTGCAACGAAATATATCGATGTACTAGAAGTACGAATTGCTTTATTATTTGCTTTAATTGCGCACAAAAATGATATCAGACAAAAATTTTGCAGAAAATTACTATAAAACGACAGAATTGGTTGTTTGTGGTGCTTGTCTGAAGTGTACGAGTATGTGGTGTAGTTCGACCAGGCAATCGAGCGTAAATTCTATAATCATGTGCAGGACAAGCCGCATTGGTTACCGAAAATGTTGCTTCCCATGTGCGGCTTAAGATGCTCACTGAGAATCATGCGTGCTTGATTGTCACCCTTTTTTATGAAGTTGGCCAACTAAGCTCAGATTTTGCTCATCTGGGATTTGAGTCCTTTGAAGAGCCGATGTAACGAAAGCAGGCTGGGCCAAAATATCAGATAACAATAGATTCGACACTTTTGTTTTTTTCGTTTTATAGTATTTTTGATCTCTACTCATGAGATGATAGAGGTTGTCGGGCTGGTTTCTTTATTCCAGCTATTAACTATACTCCCTAACATACTCTACTCAGTGGTAGACTATTTTCCATGCTGTATAGAGGCAAATTTATATTATACATTCGTATATTCGTACATCGAAAGATTTTACAGGAAAATGTTCAGTCAAAATTAAAATTTTTCTACCACGGTTCAAAGATCCCGTCCGTTCAAAGTTCTTACTAAATTGTCATTCATTGGTCGTGAAGTGGTTTCTCGTGAGTTAATTTATGATTCTCTTTGGCATAGAACCAACAAAGATTGTTAGTTAGTAACTAGTTTTTAACTTCTACTTGTGCGTCTGAAGGGCCAAATTGCCTGATTGGCATAAAAACATTTGTTTACCAATTAATAATAATTCAAATTCCACCCAGACATGATTACAGAGTATTTCTGTTTCGGTTTCATCGCACTTTTCTCTTGTTGCTTCATTCGTTTGTACGTGCATAGTTTTTATGTGTTTTCTATTTGAAGACTTCAATAATGTTTGAAAAATTGTCGCGTTTTGTGTCATCTTGTCTATCATTCAACTCGCAACTTTTTTACAACGAATTTTGTTTTGGGTACCTCTGCTGGCTTTTTGCTGCATTTTTTATTAACTGCATGTCACACTTTTTTCCGGTAAAAGTTTCTTGGCAACAATAAACAAACATTCACTCATATACACAACAAACGATTTGACAGTTTAAGAGCCACTTGTTGCATGTTAAGCACAATCATTTTTTTTTTTTAAATGTGCAGTAAAAACTGCATTTGTTGGTTTGAATTGCTTAATAAACTTAAAAAAAGATAAAACGAATGAAATCAACAAAAAGCAAAAACTATCAAGCCCAGCAAATCAACTCTCATTTGCTCCAATCAGGTCACTTTATGATCTATTTTCTGAAGAAAGAAATTACTCTGTTTCTGTTCATTAAATTACTTTTTAATAAACTCGTAAGTACAACATTTATTTGGATATGTAATAACTATATCAGAAAATATGGTCATATCGTCCCTGATGTTATGTGCTCAGCTCTTCGAGTTATGACAGAATGGTCAGCAATTATTCTCAGACGAAGCTCTATTTTAAACACATAATCATCTACGAATAGTGCTAACTAAGGCTACTAAAACGCTTTATACATGTAAACATATTTTTTTTGCCGCAGCTAGGGTATCTCTCCAAAGGTGACCTTTCAGATCAATACCACCATGGTCAGACCCAGCTCCCATCTATGTCTTCTTTGTATGTTGTATACAAACAGCAGCAGCTCCCTATCTATGCATGATAACTGATATGCGAATATGTCCTACTGATGCAATGGAAGCTGTTATTGTCTGCTTCCGCCGCATATTTTGACACAAATCTCAGCGGCAATTGATGTACTGAGGTTCCAGAATAACTCTGGTCTTGAAACCTTTTCGAACTTTTCTTCCGCAGATGGATCTCTTATAAAGCACAGAATACTATTACTAAGCGGATAACTTATGGTTCGCTGACCAACACAAGAACAGGAGCGGTTATTTTAGGACACAATACCAAGATTCCCTTTGGAATCCTTGGCTTCGAGATCTTCGCTTGACATTTATTGGACAAAAGTACAAAAGGAGCAAATATCAGTATATTTTCAGACTCACTGCTGCAATTTAATCACTAACCTCTTGGCAACTCTTCTTCAGCAGGGTTAAACAATACTATTTTTCATAAAACACTCGGTAGGTCGAAAGATCACCATTTATTAGGTTCCTGGCCATACGAATTTCGAAACTATTGAAAAAGTGTACGGGCTGTCCAGATCGCATTCTGATACTCTTATGCTTGGATCAGAACTGTTCTGCGGTGAAAACTATATTAAAACCCATTTAAGAATGGCTGCATCTCAGCATTGGTTACGGTGTCCTGGATTTCGGCAAATTAAGAAACTTCTGCTGCCAAGATTACTCAAATAGAAACAGACGAAACGTAACAACATCTTACGAGCTATCATCTAAAAAAAAGTTTGTCACCACAGAAACTGCGAGTAGTCTCTATCTAGAGAAATCCGGCTATAGCCAGACTCGGAGAAAATCAGCTGAATTGATATTTTATCAGGCAAGCTTTGATAATGGTCGCATTGTGGTTTATCAAAGAAACCACGAGGATTTCGTGCTGGATCACATAATATGTCGCAATATTCCTTTTATACCTTTGATTATTAGGACCAGTACAAGGTACAAGTGCCTATTGGTTTTGTGCAAATGTATGTAACAGGTAGAAATAATGGTCGGAGACCCCCCAAAGTTACCCCCATTATGGTCAGGAGTGATAGGGGAGTCGATATAGTCATGTCCGTCCGTCCATCCGTCTATATGAACGAAAGGATCTCGGAAACGGAAATAGATAAAGACTTGGTGTTTTTTGCATTCGACTAGGACTGCTCCGGAATTTCACAAGTTTATTTTAAAATTTTGCCATTGAAAGACATGACGAACCATACATTGAATTAGAATACTTTGTCGGAATTTGTCATTTTCTCCTAATTGTCCAAATATAAAAGTTCTTCTAGGGTCAAACTATTCAGTTACGTTTAAAATGCTTCCTCGATAGAGTACCCAAAACTATGATTTAAGTCATTTTATATTCTGCTGATAACGTATTTGAATTCCTTTTTATAATATTAAAAAAAAATAAAATATTTCTTACCTACTTCACGCCAATCACCAGATTTCTCACCATTTAGTATCTATAGATAGATTATATACTCGTAGATCAACACATTTTGGTGTCTCTCTGCATGTCCATCGATCGCGACCGACAGTTACAGTTCATTTGTGCCACATTATGCACCAACAAATGTCATTTCGGTAAAAAACATGTTAATTTAAGACTGACTCGCTTAGTCTTAACTGCATACAAAAGACTAAAAAGACCAAAAATGAAAAAATCACTCGACGAGATCACAAGTCACGATAATGATAAATCGCATGGAAACATTTCGGTGCCACAAAAGGTCGAGGGTGGGTCATATTCGTTCCGAAGCTAGGCAGCGCCATACGGCGGTGTTTTTAATATGAGGGGCTTGAGGCTAGTATCACTCTATACACGATGGCTGGGAGTGCTGCGGAGGGGAGCAGCTCAAAAAAGTAGCTCAGTAGCAAATAGCGCAAAAAATTTATTTACTCATTGTACAATAAAGAAATAAATAACAAACTCAAATAAGGCGAAAAAACACACACATAGCAACAAAAAAAAACAAAACCGAAAAAAAATCAAATAAAAGAAGTTGCCAAGCAAATCGTGTCACAGTTCGTGAAATAACAATAGTTCACAATCTGCCCGAGGCTGGAAGATCAACCAACAAAACAGCCAACTAAGCCGCCAATCCAGCGTTCAGTTTGGCTTGGCTCGATTCGCCATCAGAGATCTGTATCTCAATGAGTTGACGATTGAGTTGGCGCTGCTGCATTTTTTTCCACCTAACTGACATCGCGGTCTCCCCCCCTTAACCGTCACCTAGGACGGTTTACCTTTGTTTTTCAGCGACTTCTAGCCGCGGGACAGGCGGGCGTTTTGTCAGCTGCTTGGCTTCTGTTCTCCAAATAGCAAATTTGACTACGAGTATCTACGTGTATGGCTGCGGTTTAGTTTTCTTTATTATTATTGGCGATGGCAGCCTAGCCAGTAGCATTTTTCATTTCGGGTTTGTTTGCTTTTCGATTTTGAAAATTGTTCAGCGATTTTCTATAAATGTGTTTCTATGCATAAATTATTAATATTTATTTTATTGTGTTACTCGCTAAAAAAAGGTCATTCGCTTTGTCACGTTTAACCCAGTTGATTTCGCTGATTTAGTGACCATAATTTTTTTTTTTTTTGCTTTTTATAAGAAACTTTTGATTGAGAAGAGCTTAACATGACAGAATGATTGAATTTTGTATACCCTGCGGTTAAAGGGGAGAAGTGTGCAACAACATTTTGCGAATGTTACAACCACGTCTATCTCTCTGATAGTATAATAGATTGTATTGCCTGTTGTCTTGTAACTTCGGAAAGAAAAGTTTTCCTATGTAGGTCAATGGCTGTCACAATTTTGATTAAAAATAAAGTTTTTTGTAATTACTATTTCTTATATCAAAATATTTTTCTCAGAGTTATGCTCTCTTTAATATGGACATATTCCATTAAGGCATGGAACTATGACCCCATATAACCATGCTTTAAGATTTTTACTAAATTAAACTGGCTTCCTACGAAGAACTGTTTTATAGCCCGGTATTCACAAATTTCTTAAGATGGGATAAATGCTAAAAAGTGCCAATATTTATAACGAATTATTTCTTCGCTTTCTATAAATAAAACATTTGTTTTTCGGACGAATTACAGGTTATATGTATATGTCGTATCTGAACAAGTAAAATAAACTTGTAAGATTCCGGAGGAGTCCTAGTCGAATGCAAAAAAACACGAAGTCTCTATCTATTACAGTTTCCGAGATCATTTCGTTCAAACAGACGGACAGACGGACATGACTATATCGACTCCTCTATCACTCCTGACCATAATGGGGGTAACGTTGGAAGGTCTCCAATCATTATTTCTACCTGTTACATACATTTGCTCAAAATCCATAGGCTCTTGTACCTTCGGTACAGGGCCTTAAAAGTAGAGTTAATTTGGCTTATATGCTATGGGACATAAGATTTAGCGTAAAACTGGGGTTGTGATACGACCTTTAAGAGTCAATTTACTATTTCTTATTTTGATTATTTTAAATTTAAGATAGACTAAGTTTTCTACAACACTGAAGTTGAAATTCTTCATCGTCACTGACCGTCCAAGACGCCATGACGGAGTGCGAGAAGACACCAAATACTTTGCCTTGTCCTCATTCAACGGTAGACCCATGAGCTGAGACTGTTTTTCAATCTCTGAGAATGCTTGAAGATTGAAAAATTCGCACGACAGCACATCACCTGGCCTGAAACCTTCCTTGGTATTAAAGGTGTCGGAGATGTTTCTCCCCACTTTGACAACGCTTTGTGTGTTAGATAGCGTCGTCATGAAAGACGGACAATCTTTGCGGGGATACCTAGTGCAGACAGGGCGTCGAAGAACTTCGATCGTATCGGCGTGTCGAAAGCGGTTTTATAATCGACAAATAGATGGTGAGTGTGTTTGTTGAACTCACGAGTCTTTTCCAAGATTGGTCGGCCTTTTTGGTCTGAAGCCACACTGTTATCGGCCTATCAATGAATCCGGATATGGCTTCAGCTTATTACACAATATGAGCAACAGAGTCTTATATCAAATGGAAAGGAGACTTATTCCGCGGTAGTTAGCGCAAACAACGGGGTCTCCTTTTTTAAAGATATGACGGAGGACACTGTGATTCCAGTCATTGGGTATGCATTCATCAGACCATTTCTTGCATAAAATTATTCTAAACAACTCTTCGTCGCCGGTCTTAAATTACTCAGCTGGCAGCCCATCAGAGTCTGTCGCCTTGTTATTTTCAGCTTTTCAATATCCGAATCGACCTCGTTATAATCCGGTGGCTCTTCAATAGTGCCATCATTAACTGATGGTACCGGTGTCATTTCTCTATCGGCGAAATTGTGCGCTCCATCGCTTCCGAGTAGTGAACCTTGGAAAAATAAAAAAAAAAACTAGTGAATATGAAGAATGGTATGGAGCACACAAGGAAACTTACTCGGCAAATCATCAAGGAAGTGCAGGAAGGATGGAGGTCGATTCTGTAATCGAAATATTTTGTCTTTCCTTAGATAATCTTGGAATAAGATTTTTATATTACATCGACAAAAAGCCGCAACCTCACAAGTGTATACCAGATGCTGACTCGTGATATAAACAAGCAGAGGCAGAGAAGATGTTGGAGTCAATCACGCCTACACTGCCATGTCAAAGGAAGTCTTGGATGCAATAAAACCTGTTTATTAAAGTCTTACAAGCGAAGATTTGTTGCAAAGATTTATCCGAGGGTTCTCACGGAACATCAACAAAAGTTTCAACCAAAGATCATGCCTAAAAATTACCTGCGAGTTTTACTACCGTCAGCACTGCCGCCAACATTGCTAGCTGTTCTTTTAACTAAAGTACACGAGGATTGTTAGCCATTTTTGATACTATGAGCTAATGCCTAACTCAATAATTAGGTCCATATGCCAACGAATTTACCAAGGAAGAGTATTCTATTCGAATTAAGGATGCTAAGCAAGGTTCATTAGAAAATACTCCAAAACGTGTCCGTTAGGACACATATCTCTTGGGTCGCCTCTGCACACCAGTTCAGAGTTGAGCTAACGTGAGAAGGCGAATACCCCCTCCCTTTAAATCAACTTTGGTAATTAGGGGTTGCTGGGACCCTCCACTGTAAAAAATATATCCCTATGATGACGACCCCCGCAAAAGATATAAGGACCAGGATTTACGAAATCTTTGGCCCAACCGTCGACACTACCTCCAATAATGGAGAGAGGCTTATCGATTTCGCAGCAGGTCGGAACATGGTAGTACCAGATTTCAACACTTTAACATCCACAAGGTTTCATGGCTGAGTCCAGATCAAATCGAATAACACACAACCAAATTGAACATGTTCTGATTGACGGAAGGCAAGCATTGAGCGTGTTGGACGTGCGAACGTTACGTGGTCCCAACATTGACTCGGAAAACTATCTAGTCGCAGCCAAAGTATGCACTAGGCTCAGCGTAGTGCACGCCGCACGTTCCAACATGCAACGAAAGCTAGACGTCAGCAAGCTGCAATCAGAACAGACCGTCGCAGCATTTTCAAACACACTCTCCCGACTGCTCCTGGAAAACTCTCCATCTTCTCGAGATACATGTGAGCAGTGGAAACATATCACCCGCACCATGGATAGGGCTGCCAAGGACCTGTGAAGAATGCTTGGTACGACGAGGAGTGTCGCAATGCTACTGCAGAGAAGAACGCTTCCTATCAGAGAGAAGGAACAAAGAAAAACAAGTAAGGAAATTTCAGTCGGGCGTAACCGACTATAAGAGGCCCTGTACCAGTTCAGGTCGCCTAACAAACACATTAAATTTTTCCCGAGCTTATGACCAAACACATGACCACTTCTCATTGCGCGAATATGAATGAAAAGAAAAGGGGGGTCGTTCAAATTCAATTGCTTATAAAATCGTTATTTATTATCCGGCAAAATTTTAAAATAAACTTGTAAAATTCCGGAGCAGTCCTAATCGAATGCAAAAAACACGAAGTCTTTATCTATTACCGTGAGATCCTTTCGTTCATACAGACGGACGGACGGACAGACGGACGGACATGGCTATATCGACTCCTCTATCACTCCTGACCATAATGGGGGTAACTTTGGGGGGTCTCCGACCATTATTTCTAGCTGTTACATACGTTTGCACAAAACCAATAGGCTCTTGTACCTTCGGTACAGGGCCTAAAAAAGATGTTTCACATTAATCAAATGTTTACTTGCAACTTCATAAAGTGGGCATAAGGTCATGCCATACATATTTCAATTTCCAGTTGATATAGACTTTACGAAAGAAGTTTAACATACAAAAAATATTTGCTGGACTTGCATTGGATCTATTATTTAAATATATCTGCAGCTTTTCGTTATAGGAAGCCACTAAATTGACATTTTGAGAAAAAAGTTTCATATCAAAATTTAAAAGTTAAGGGGGAGAGTTTGTACGAGGGCTATGAATTCAGTCTGCTGTGGTGACGGTGACAAAGACGTATATCTGTCTCAGAATATAAAAAGACTCCACGCCTTATTTCAATCGACATCTTAAAAACTGATAGACTAGCTATGATTCATACAGACAAAGGACCAACACATACAGAATATTTGTATTTTATGGAGTCTCCGATACTCCGATATTTTGTTTATACTTGTACCTAGTTCGCACTGTGAGTGAGGCTTGGTGCTTTTAAGAATACATTTTATAGAACATTACTTGGAGCAATTTCTTAACCTATGATCTTTTTCATAAGCTGTTACTGTGGCATCAATTTGGATGTACGACAAACCCAGGTTGCTTTTGATGTAGCAAGACATGAAAAGCACTTGTATGACATGTGAATAAATTTTGTGATAATCTTTAATAATTAAATAATAATAATAATAAATTAATTAAAGTCCTTTCAGATATTTAAAAACAAAATAAATAAAAAAAACCGCTGGTGGGATAAGCTATAAGGTTTATATTAAATAACAGTATCAGTTATTGTTTATGAAACTCAATTTTAAAAGAGATATGATTCGCATTTTGTATAGAAAAGCATTTAATGAAATGTTGTATTATTAGCTTGAACTAGTTTTCTCGATCCAACCGTGAATATATATATACTGCCTATATATTGAGACACTTTTTCAAAATGTTACAAACATTCAAATAAACTTATTATCCCCTTTTTTTTGAGAGTATGTACGAAGAGCAAAAAATGTACTCTCATAAAAACAATATAATTTGCGGATAATTGCAAACAACATTTTTTAGACTTTATAGCTTTTAACTCTTGCAGCTAATATTAAAGTGAAACAACAACAACTTAGTGCGAACTATAAAATTCAACACTCCTTAACAAACTTTTAACACTGCATAAAAAAATATTTACAAGAGAAAAAGAAAATAACTGCGTAGGATAAAACCCATAAAATTGTTGCAACGCATATCTTTTTAGGCCCTGTACCGAAGGTACAAGAGCCTATTGGTTTTGTGCAAATGTATGTAACAGGTAGAAATAATAATTGGAGACCCCCAAAGTTACCCCCATTATGGTCAGGAGCGATAGAGGAGTCGATATAGACATGTCCGTCTGTCCGTCTGGCCGTCCGTATGAACGAAAGGATCTCGGAAACGGTAATAGATAGAGACTTCGTGTTTTTTGCATTCGACTAGGACTGCTCCGGAATTTTACAAGTTTATTTTAAAAACTTGCCCCTCCCCCCCCTTCCCCATAAAATCACCCCCAAGGGTAAAAATTTCTTCGGCACAAAAAAAAGTAAGTATGCCAGTATAGAGATATCGTCCTTCTTAGCAAAAATCCGAAAAGTTCATCAAAATCGGATAATAAATGCGAATTTATAAGCAATTGAATTTGAGCGAGCCCCCTTTTCGTTTCATACATAAAAAAATGGTTTAAAAGGCACTTAGTCGTGCAGTGAGAAGTGGTCATGTGTTTGGTCATAAGCTTGGGGAACATTTAATGTGTTTGTTAGGCGACCTGCACTGGTACAGGGCCTCTTACAGTCGGTTACGCCCAAATGTGATTTTCTTACTTGTTTTTTTTTTTTTTGTCATTTGAAAGAGTTTGTTAGGCGAAGTTGTTTGCGGTTTTTTATGTTGCATAAAGTCACAAGAAACTACTTTGTATCACATTTAACTGACACCTTTTTGCTCAAAGGGGAGTCAACCTGAAAAACTGAGAAAAACAGGCATCAATTAGATTATAGGCAAATTGAATTGCGGCCGTCTGAAAAAAGGTAAGAAAAAAGATATATGTGGAACTATGAAAAATTCATGTGGCACATTTTGTAAACTAGCAAATTTCGTCCGAAGCGTTAAAAGTCATAAAAAGCGAACATAATTATGTACCTAATGCGATTTTGTGGTGGAAGTGACGACCGCCTCTCTGCGCAAGATAAAAATAAGTCAAAAGACATGCGTGACGGTTTGTGGCTTTTGCAGAAATGCATCTGTGAATCGTTGGCTTTGTATGGAGCTTATTTGTTGAAAATATACGAGCCAAGAAAGATTTTGTTAAGAAGAGTTTAAAGCTATTTATTAATGTTAACACAAAAGTATTTTCTAGCTTTGAAAGAGGAAGATGGGCTTTAAAACGTAACCTGGGCGTGGCTTGTTAATTAACACTTTACATCTAAAATTCAGATGTTGAGATCGTGAAGGGTAAACCTGAAGTTAAAAGTTGCCACTGCGATAGTCTTTTGTGCCTTGGCCCAATATAGTTAGGCTAATTATTACAGGATCTTCTCGGCTTCTTTGGTAAGCCTGAGAACGTGCCTTGTCGAACCTTGACTGACCAAATCAATCGCTATGTAATACAAAGTACAGAAGGAATATATACTTGTTTCATCCTTTTCTAGAGAGAGAGTCTTCACTCAATATTCTTGGGTGAGATCCATTTTGCTAAGATTATATCTTAGTCCATGATGGGCCTTAAGGTAGCCCGGAAGCAACGTTAGGTCCTCTGTGTTCAGATGGTGGTTTTTATATGAATTACTTGGTAGAAGTATACCAGACCTAAGACAATGTTGAAAGGCAGCCGCATGAATGTCAGATTGAAACACTGTGGTCTAGGTATCCACTGCTACAGAGATCCTGGTATTGTGTGCAGGAATACCTGCACCAGACCCTGGAACCATCGGTAAACTACATAGTTGATAGATGGGCCAAAACTTGGGGTGTCTCTCAGTCCACACGACTTGGGAAGACAACTGCCACTGTGTGAAAATGTGCAGAATGGTGAACCGATGACCGCTTCCACTATGGCAATAAGACATGTTTGTATGGAACCTGCCATACACGGACAGAGACACCTGATAGTGCTAGTCAGTATAGAAGTTTGAGTCAACATACAAAGTAGCTATAGGTGTAGATGGTTCTTACTACAAAAGACATATTCGGAGAGATACTCCAAACTGGGCTAGAAAGACTTTTACAAATCAGAAGGGCTATAGTTGCCTTAGTTAGCACTAATTGTAATGAGGTTTCCAGTTATGTGACGGTATCGGAGAATTTTAGAAATGTGTTTTGTATATAACATAAGCTGTACCAATATTTGGTTTGAATTTCCTGAACTGAGGACTGTTGGTTTTTGCCGAGGCCTTCATTGGTATACCATTCTTACACCATTCGAAGAGCTGAGCACATCGCTTCAGAGGCGGTAAGGCATTTGTATATCCCAAGACGCTGTACCCTAGTTTGTTGAGCTTCCTAAGGAGATCATATATAGATAACAAGAGAACATAAAAGTAAAGGACGTCTCTTTGATGACTTGGATGTTTGCAGACACGTTACCTTGAGAGGAGTTATGTCACGTAGATAAATTTAAATGCCCATAGCCGCACATAGAGCGATTTCCTTTGATTAGAAAGCGATTTTACTGAGTAAGCGATGAAGTGTGGTGTTGTTAGTGCACCGACTTCCCGTACTTTAAATACAAATGGATGCAAAGATATTTCTTTTTTTGTTCATTATTTACACGGTGGGGGGGGGGGGGGTGCGTGGTCACCGCCCCTTACGATCTTAACCAAACTCATAATGTAATCTTCTTTCAAACCCATTTACAAGTTTACCAAATATCATTCCCGTAACTCACATAGATTCAAAGATATGTCGACTTATGTTTATCGCTTATATAGGGTATGGGGCACTGCCCTCTTCGATCTTAAACAATAGTGTAGCCTATGTTACTCAGGGATAATCGCTCAAGTAGTTTCTGAGATTGTTCAATACATACAAAAATACAAATCTTTCCTCTTTATAATATTAGTATAAATAGATAGCGTCAACGAGGAGTAACGAATAACTGAGCCAGTAAAGGGAAGGCACTTCTGTTAATTAGTGTTCACAAGTGTTTGAAGTGCTTTCACCAGGAATCACGTATTAATACCCTTGTAAGTTTATTATATTCGGTTTGGGAGGATCTACACTAATCCTAACGAGCACAACGTTTAGCTTTATTGAAGAAGTTTCTAACCGTCCCATGATGCGAGCTTAACAGAACCTCTTTAAACTATTATGCAGCCAGCTGCTTCTTACAGTCTTGTTTTTGCTTCGAGCCTGGGTCTGGGTTTTAGCTAAAAACACAAAATCTTGTGTATCTTACTTCAATTTAATTAAAATATTTCAAATAGGTTTATATCAGACCATTGGAAGGAAGAGGTTATCCTGATTTAAATTTTTCTCCGTTTTTGGGTTTGTTATGAAAAATATTTTCATATGGTTTATTACACTAATCCCAATAACATACCCCACACGGATGCAAATACAAAAATATTCTCCATACAAATTTGAAGTTCAATGGGGCTTCAGAGTATCTAGAAGTCGAGCACATTCATTCGACTGCAGAGTTCTTTCTTGTTGAATATATAGCTAGAAAACATCAAAGTTCTTACTGCCTGTCCTTCATCCATGCTTTGAATGCTTCTGCATAGCCGGATGCCAGAATATTATTCAAGCGAGATTGGCTGAATTTTTTGAAGTTGGTTTTCACTCTGCTTGACATGGCGTTTTGTCCTGATGCAGTTTCCGATTTGTTGTACTTGTCGAAGATTTCTCATTTTCTCAGGATTTCTCTCATTCATTATTCAGTCATTTTATCAATACTAATTCGATCTGCGATCATTGCACATTATGATCAGTTATGCACGTTGTTGTATGTCCTCCACAATCTGCCGACTACCTTCAAAACTCAATTTTATCGCATAGCATCGCATTTAGAAGACAGCTTTATTTTGATGCTTGTACCGAGTTTCACGAAAAAGGTTCAATAAATCCACTATATCAATCGGTCGAAAGCAGTCATGCGACTTGTAATTTTTAGCATCAACGTATGAATAATGTTTAAATGTGTGGTGCACTATTTGGACTTTTTGTGAGAGTGACTGGAGCAATTTTTTTCTTCCAATAGCATGGTTTACCTACTGAAGATAGCGAGATTGGGCTTGATAACATCACGATGAAGGCGTAGCCTGTAAAGGTGGGGCTTTTCTTGGTCCTCATTTTCAATGCGGTGCATAAACTTGGATACATTCCACTACAGTGGAAGAAGACAAGGATTTGTATAATCCTCTTCAGCTTTGGAATCGTATGGACCAATCAGTCTGTTATCAACTGTAGCAAAGCTTTTAGAGATGTGTCTCCAAACGAGAATATTTGCAATTAAGAAAGTCAAGAAGAGGATACCATCCATCCAGTTTGCACTCCGTAAGTCCCATGAAATCTCGGAACAGTTAAATAGGGTGGTAAACTTTATCCTTTATGGATATCAGTCCAAAATGTAAGTGGTGACGGCTTATCTCGATATAAGGCAAGGTTTCGATAAAGTGTTCCATTATGGCTTCCTGTACAAACTCAAGTGTCTACTGCCGCCTCAATTGTTCTTGCTAGTGATAAGTTATTTGGCTGACAAAACCTTCTTTGTTGTTCTGGATGCAGTGGGGTTAATGGTCAGAGCAATCAATGCTGGTGTACTACTAGCGCACTGGGGCCAACACTTTATTCGCTCTTCACCAGCGATATGCCCACAAGATCTTATCTCCCTACGGTTTAACCGCAAGATTGCTTATGATTGCTACATTTGCTGATGATATAGCCATCCTGGCAAGGAACAAATGTGTCTTCAGCGCCACTGACATACTCCAACTTTATCTTCGCAAGTTTGAACAATTTGCAAAACGGTGGAACATAGGAATTAATCTGGACAAGTGCGTCAGTGTGACCCACTCGTTGCACAAAGATGAATGCCCGTGTGTATTCAAAATCAACATCTGGATCATCAGCCTAGTCATGAATATCTTGGAGTGTATATGGGTAGACGACTTACTTTAAAGACCCACCTAAACTGGGCTGGCTTTTCAAAAGCTGAAACAAACTCTTGCTGTGGAATAAGGTATAAATATACAAGACAATAATTGCACCAGCTTGGCGCTATGGTCCTCCGCAATTTCTTTGGAGCACCCTTGTACTTGACAACGGCCAACTTAGAAAAAGAATTATTTGTTGTCAAATATGGAGATATGTGCACGGAGAAGCTTAAAAATTATCCAAACGTGCTAGCTAGGCGCCTGCTCAGAAGGCGCAAGAGATCTGAACGGTTCCAAATAATGCACCCAATCAACCTACTAAACAGAGCCCTTTAATTGGAAAATCCTATAACAGTAAAATGTACATGAGTTCTTTTTTTTTTTTAATAACAGTTAAATGGACACGCGCCTCTAAACAAAATAATTTCAAACCATTTTATATACTTTTATAGCGAATTGTCTTAGCGGATTGTCAATGCTTTTAAATTGGCAAACAATATTTTAAGTTTCCGTAGAGTACTGCATGCACATCATGCAATTATATTGATATGAGAGAAAAAGCAAATTACTACCGAAGAATTGTTCGAAGAAGGCGAATATGCAATGGAATTTTCACTGCTTATAGAGCTAATCTCGTGCAGGCATAGCCAGTCAACTAGTTTCTCTGGCTGCTTGCTGCTTGCTACTTGTCGACTTTTATCCCATTATCCATCGAAATTACTATACTTAGCTGCCTGTATTACATAACTAGCAAAGGAATTTAGACATGTTTCAGATGCGTTGACCACTTAAAGCAGCAACCTGACCAAACTGAGCGCTCAGCGCTCTGCGCTCTGCGCTCTTGCGACCGACCAGCTGTGCAGATTGAACTTCAGTTGAAAGATAAATAAACAGTTGAATTACGTTGAAACTATGAACTAATGCCATATAATTAAATATCGGACGATTGTTGAGGGAACAATAGACAATAGACGAGTGGCAAATAAAAGAAACGCAATTTTTTTTCTTTTTTTTTTTTTGTTGGCTAGAAACGCACAAAATCAATCTCGCATCTTGCTGAAGCTGCAGCACTTGGCGTGTTCAAAATATTTAAGGCAATTGTAGAAATTGTTAAACGCAGAAATCGAAGTAGCAGAACTAAGTATGCAGCCTATGATGGGCTAAATCACCCGACGAGCAAGTAGCGACACTTAAATAGAACTGCACTCGAATATCTGAGGTTAGTATTTAGCAAGCCAAAGCGGCTTTTAAATTGTTGCAGTAAAGGCGAAGACAATCACTGCTCAAAGGCTTACGACTAAATGATAGACCAAACGTGTTATCATGGCTCAGCCTCACCTCAACTGACTCCATAAACTTCAATAAGTGTAGGCTACTGTAAGAGTCTCTCCACACGGCCAACCAGCCCAATTACACTTGACTAAATTATTAGCCTATTGTTGACTGGAACATGTGTGATATAATTATGGGTTTTGGTTTGACTGCCCCCAAGCTGGGCATTTGATTTCTTGCCGAGATTAGCACAGCGCAATGACTCGAAAAACTAAACGCGTTGACAAGCCGAAGTGTGATGCAGATTTAGTTGTAGTGTATCTAGATTAGATCGATAAGCTGAAATTATTATCTAATTTTAAGGCATACCTAAAGGTATCTGATTTGGACAATATAATGCATTGAAACTTGGAACTCAACTAAAAATTTCATGACTTGGATTAGACGGTGTTATTGGATATAATAAGTAAACTGCCAGCCAGAGACTATAAGTAATTCAAAGAATGCGGGCAGAAAAGGGAAAAGACCGCGTAGAAGCTACAAAAGTTGATTTTCAAAACGTAGGGTTAAATCTTCTGGGTGATACCTTCTTAGTCTTCTCGTGTGAGTGAAGTTGCTAACTAGTTGTGCTGCTAGTGGGTTTGGATGTGCGATTAGTCGGATCTTCTGATTTCAACTTTTTCTTCAAGAACCGTTGGTAATCTTAAGTCATGGTGGATAATAACATTGTTTATATACCATGGAGCATTTATGCAAAGGCGGAGAAGCTTGAACTGAAATCATTGAAGGATTTCCAGATTGGTCCTGGATGCAGAGCCATAAATTTGAATTACATAAGTCCATATTGATTTTAAAACTGATTTATAAATAAGTTTTTTATTTTCTGTTGAGACAGATGTGTTAGGCCCAAGAAGCCTATAAAGGGATCTAAGTCTCAGTCTAATTTGTTTATGCTTTGTAAATATGTGGTCGCGCCAGGTAAGCCGCCCGTCCAGGAGTATCGTTAGATATTTAGCTTTATCTGCTTGCTGCAATTGACAGTTGTTTATGTAGACTGGTGGAAATGTGCCTCTCCTAAGAGTGAAAGTTACTTGCACAGATTTTTGTGCGTTCACCTTAATTCGCCATGTATCTAGCCACTTGCTTGTGGTTCTTAGGTTAGCTTGCAAGCTATGGAATGCTTGCATTGGATCTACGTTTTTTGCCATGATTACAGTGTCATCTGCAAAAGTAGCTGTGAACAATGTATATAACACTGGACCCAGGACACTGCCTTGTGGTACCCCGGAGTTTATTTCCTCTAGATCTGTTAATACGTCATTAACTTTAACCACAAAGTATTTATCCTTCAAGTATGACTTTAAAATTTTGTACGCGTGGTGAGGGAGAGACCATTTCAGTTTATAGAGCAGACCAAGATGCCACACCTTATCAAAGGGTTGTGATACATCTAGAAAAGCAGCTGTGCAGTATTCTTTTCGTTCCAGGATAGTACTCGCATATGTATAGACTCTATTAACTTGTTCAATTGTTGAGTGATACTTGCGGAATCCAAACTGATGCGAAGGTATGTGTTGCTTTCTCTCAATGATTGGCCTAAGCCTTGTAAGCAGAAGCCTTTTACATACTTTAGACATGACTGGTAGTAGACTTATCGGCCTGTACGAAGATAACGATTCTGAAGGTTTGTCTGCTTTTGGTATGAGGATAATTTGCGCTATTTTCCACTGGCCTGAAAAGTGCTCGCAACGCAAGTTAGAGTTAAATAACTGCGTTATAACTCCATATCCACATTCTGGATGTTCCTTAAGGACTTTCCCAGTGATCAAATCATAGCCTGGAGCCTTATTACTCTTTATATTATTAATTGTTGCTTTTATTTCTCCCTTTTTAAACCCCTTGATCGGGATATCCATTTGAAAAGGAGAGTTTATGTACTCCTGGATATTCGTCCGATTCTCGGTCTGTGGTATGAAACGGTTTAAATACGGAGGACAGATGGTGAGCAAAGGTTTCTGCTTTATCCTGGGCATTCCTTGCCTAATCACCAGTTCTCTTTTTAATTGGGGGCACATAAGAAATAGGTTGACCAACGTTTTTTGTGGCTTTCCAGAGTGTGCAATCAGTCGCTTTTGTAGGTGACAAACCAACAAGATATCTGGTGAGCTCAGCATTGTTTTTCTCCTTTAGAAACGCTTTTAACCTCTTCGTGGCTTGATTGAAGCGTCTCTTGTCGTTGTGAGTTCCATAATAAAGAACAACTCATAAATAAAAGAACTTTTCAAGAAGCCAACATGGCGCAGGCAGTTTGAAAAGCTATGATTGATTGGAATCTTGACGACAAAATGCAGATTCTCGGTTGTGATACTACTGCTCCAATACAGGTTGCATTAATGATGCCTGTGTGCTTCTCGAACAGAATATTATTAAAGATACGATGGGTTTGAGTTAGCGTGGCAGAATCTAGCGGATAGGTACGAGAATAAACGCGTCTTAGTGAATTCTCAACTTAAGGCATTATTTAGCCTGGAGGCTGTAACTTCGGAGAATGGCACGGCCATTAAGAAGTTACAGCGTGATATAAATAACTCTCTCTCAAACTTAGAAGCAAATAGCATCAGCATTGAAAATTGGGATGCTATTTTGGTGTTCTTGTGCTCCACTCATCTTCCAGATGCTACCCTTTCTTTGTGGGAGCAGTCAATTAGGGATAAAAGAGCAATCCCTAAATGGAAAGACATGGATGAGTTCTTAACGAGCAGATTTCAAACGCTCGAAACGGTTTTAAATCTGAAAAATTCTTCTAAGTCGACTTCTTTCAAATCGGCCCCTGAGTCGCATCCTAAGCCGAAGCGTTTTCAGACGTTCCAGTCTACGGAAGGAGGCACATGTCCTATGTGTCGTTCGCCGGACCACCAGCTGATTAAATGTTCTAGATTTTTGGCACTAAGCCCGATGCAGAGGACAAACGTGGTAAAAGAGAAGCAATTGTGTTTGAATTGCTTGGCTCATAGTCACATGAGGAACGAGTGCAATAGTGCGCACAAATGTTCAAAGTGTCAGAAACCACACCATACGCTACTTCATTGGAATACTGCTCATGCCCATGTTTCGATTTCTAGCCCCTCTACTTCAGCAGCAGTTCCCAGGCCAGGGTCACCACAAAGTGAAGTAGCAACTAGCAGTAGAAATTTGCAATCATGTTTTGCCTTTTCGTCTAGGAACGTTCTCTTAGGAACTGCTATGGTGCAAGTTTGTCATTCTGGTTCAGTGTTTTTAGTTCGCGCATTAATTGACTCGGGCTCTGAAGGCACGTTCATTTCCGAACGTCTTCAGAGGCGCCTTTCAATTAAGTGTAACCGAATAGAAGCTCAGGTGTCCGGATTAAACGCTTCAGTGGCAGCGAAAGTAGATAGGTCGTGTGTTGTGCAAATTAAAATCGCCCCTTGATCCAGATTTTCTTTTAGAGACAAGTGTATTTGTTTTGCAAAAGCTCACTGGGTTGTTACCCAGTAGGAATGTCACTGTGCCCTCAGGGTTGAGTTTTGAGTTCCCCCTAGCTGATCCGCAGTTTTTCAAAAGCGATCAGGTAGATTTATTAATTGGCAGTGACATTTATTCCCAGATAATTAGGGATGGGTTGAAGCACAATGTTTTGGGTTCATTGCTGGCTCAACAAACTGTTTTCGGGTGGATTCTAACGGGTCCACTCTCTCACCCCACCAGGTGCAATACGATTCCTATTGTATCCTGTTTTACCAAGTTAAGGTTGGGTCAGCAATTAGAGAGTATTCCCAATAGGGCTTTGCAGAGTGTTGGGGACGGGTTCTGTGGACGAAACTTCGTCAACACCATTCGAAGCGATAGTGACGTGAAACATGTGGTCACTCTTCCTGTTCGCCCTGAATATCAGTGTGAGCAGCCGCTAGGAGCTTCACGCTCAGTCGAACTAAAGCAGTTCATGAGTAATAAGACAGCGCTTTTCCGGTTCTCAGATTTTAATTATGATGAGAAAGCTAATAAGTGTTTGACCTTGCAGCACTTGTGCAAGGTAGCCCCCCCTGATGTCAATGAGCGACATCAATTGGCTTATCATACATTTTTAAAACCGGAAAGCACCCCTATTTTTATCCAGGATAAATATTCTCTAGTGGCAGATATGTATGTGGATGATGCACTTGCTGATGCTCATGAAGCAGCCACTGCTATTCGCTCACGTGGTGAGCTGATAGTAGCATTGAATTCTGCAGGGTTTTCAATGCGAAAGTGGACTGCGAATCATAGTGGAGTATTAGCAGGGATACCTAGCGATTTTTTGCGGAATGAACTTTTTTCGACGATTGAAGACGCTATTTCGGAAAAAACTTTAGGCATTCGATGGAAGGCTAACGCTGACAAATTTTATTTTACAGCGCAACCCTTCGACACTGAGGTGTTTCATTTATGCTCGTTGATGCTCGTCGCCATCATGTCTACGAGTTGGTATTAAAATGTGTGTTTGAAGCCAAAATTAGCCAAGTTACTATGAACCCTGACATTCCTCTGCTTAAAAAGTTCTGAGTAAACTAGAAAAATGTTGAGCTATACAGAAAAGCTAGCATTAACGAACTGCTAGACTTTTACCTTTAGATATGACCATAGTGAATTAATAGAGCCTTCAATAATATTTCTCGGCGGAGATAGAGAGAAGAATCTGTATGTATATCTGTCCGTCTGTGGGAGACAAAGACATTCCGTGAGTTTAGTATTACTAAGTTTTCTCTTTCCAGAATATTTTTTCCTCAGACAGACATGCAGATGGACTGAAATATAGACTGATAGATGGCTAGATCGACTCGTTTCTTCGTTCTCTTCCCGAATATATATACATTCGTATTTAATATATTTTCTGAAGAGTGAAATTCTTAGAGAAATTAAACTCAAGGAATGAGTCTATATGTGTTGCACTGTGGGAACAGTTACTTCAAATTTTTTAACTCGAAACCGATTTAGTGCAGTGTTAAAAAAATTTAACTTTGGTTGCTCCGAAGCTCTAGTAACATTCCGACCATATGGAATCTGGACTAGTATCGTCGAATTTATCAAGAATATATATGCGTTATATGGCTTACAGAAATAGCTGAAACTTTTCCTGGAGAATTGTAGAACCAGATCATGCCATTTGATCTAGCAAGCTCCAGTGATATTGGAAAAACGGAGTACTTTTTGGAATCCATTTCTATCTAAACTGTAACCAATCTCACCCATTCTTCCAGATAATGTACGGCTTCAAATTAAAATGTTAAATATCACCCGATGATGCAAAAAGTAGAGCTGCTAAAGCACTTTCGGAAATGGAAGTTATTTTCTTAGTGTCACTTTTTAACGTCATGACTCGCATTTATCACTTTCTCTCCCAAAAGTTCCGAAAACTGGTTAAGAGAATCTGTTGGGACTTACAGACCAATAACTTTGTTAACAACCTTCTAAGATACTTGAAGAAATTTTTCTTATAGAATATGAAGATATGAAGAGTGCCATTCCGGAGCATCAGTTTGGCTTCAGGCTAACCCATGGTACTTCAGAACAAGTCCATCGAATTGTTCAGCATATTCCAGGCTGTTTAGAGTGTAAGCAGTACTGCTCTATTTCTACCTTTTTTGATGTTCAGCCATTATTTGATCATGTCTGGCAAAAAATATTATTCTAGAAACATCAGTTCGTGCGCCCACCGGCTCTGTAAACCATGCTTAGGTCGACGGATGATCATTTGGACATTCGCTCCATTGGAGTTAAAGCACCTCAGGAACACTAAGACAGACGTAGCGAAGTTTCTCATTGGCAGCAACCACTCGGTAATCACCGTTAAGGATGTCAAGTCTTCAGCACGGTGCATTTGCACTCCTGAGTGGAAAATTTTCTGAAGTCCCGCTTAGAAACTTTGTGATACCGCATGTAAATTGTCTGAGTTATCTGGCTAATATATTGCTATAAAATTTTAAAACAATTCTGGATCGCAATGTGCGGTACATACCGGATGGAACATAAACCTATAATCTTCCCGGTTATGTACACAGCAACTCTGTATTGTAATTTGATGATCGGTTTAGGAATGCATAAGTAACGAACAAACAGACAAACATTAATTTTTTTTATATATAGATTAGCATTCTAAGCCTAAAAAATTTTTTGCTTACTAACTTTAACCCGCGACTTCGTCCGCGTACGATAAAAAGTAGCATAAATAATTATTTTTTTTTATTTTGCCTTACTTCTGAAACTAAAAGTGGGGCGGGGGTGACTTCTCTTGATCTTCTTAACATGGATGCAAAGATATGACCACTTTTGAGATTATAGCTTATATGTGGGGGTGGAGCAACGTAAACTCCAAAGCGTAGCCTATGTTCTTTTCCATCGTCCCATCTATCTCTATACCAAAATTCAAACCACTTGGTTAAGCGGGTTAGCCTTAAGAGAGGAACATACATCCATCCATCCATACATCCATCCATACATCCATACATCTATACATACATCCATCCATACATCCATCCATAAATCCATACATCCATACATCCATACATCCATACATCCATACATCCATACATCCATACAACCATAAATCCATACATCCATACATCCATACATCCATACAACCATACATCCATACATCCATCCATACATCCATCTATACAACCATCCATACATCCATCCATACAACCATACATCCATACATCCATAAATCCATACATCCATACATCCATACATCCATACATCCATACATCCATACAACCATACATCCATACATCCATCCATACATCCATCTATACAACCATCCATACATCCATCCATACAACCATACATCCATACATACATCCATACATCCATCCATACATCCATCCATACATCCATCTATACATCCACCCATACATCCATTCATACAACCATACATCCATACATCCATACATCCATCCATACATCCATCTATACATCCATCCATACATCCATCCATACATCCATAAATCCATACATCCATACATCCATACATCCATACAACCATACATCCATACATCCATACATCCATACATCCATACACCCATACATCCATACATCCATACATCCATACATCCATACATCCATACAACCATACATCCATACATCAATACATGAAAGGCTTTTGGTGAATCTGCTTTGTTAAAATGGCGCACTTAAGTGTGGTATAAAGCGTTCAACGATGGTCGGGATGTTCTGGATAGCCTTCAACGAATCTGACCGGCGATAACGTCGATAAAACAGAGCTCGCAAAATATGCTTAACCAAATGTTTTTTCGCGGTCTGCTCACTTTAAAGATCGAAAATAATCCAACGCTATCGCTAACGGTCTCAACAGCAACCGTCTTCTTCGTTTCGTTGGTGTTCTCGCTCTCGGGGTTCGGTTTGAGCGAAACACACGATCGGTCTTTTGTTGACCGCTCAGAACGCCTTATGTTGTTGCCTTAGATATTTCATCACAGGCAAAGCATGGTAGAGGAAAGTTGAGAGGGATAGGTATAATCTCATGCATACTTGCTGTTTGCTTATCCACACACGCCATACACATACATTCGCAAAAGACCGTTTGCCGATATTTTTTTTGGAGCAAAGGGTCTTGAGTGGACCCATGAGCAAAGACAGCAAGCCAAATCAAGCAAAAACAATGTTTGAGTGTTTTTTCAAGACCGTTTCGAATTGTGTTTGCGAGCGAAATGTTTTTTACTAACAATTAGTAAGAGAGGGACCACTTTTTGCGAGCTCTGCGATAAAGTAAAGGAAATCGCACGAGTAAGAAACACTACACTACAACTATCCGAATGCCAGCCAAAAGAGGCGCAAAAGTCAATCAAAAGTGAAGGTAATACTTATTTGTTTCTTCGATATTCGTGGTGTGCTGTTCTTTAAATAGGTTCCACGTGGTCAAACAGTGAACAGAGTATAGCGACGGTGTTATGAAGCGTTTGCGAGAGGCTAACCGTCGTAAATTTCCCATTGCGGCCCCTTCAAGTTTCCAGCTTTGGTAATAAATCTTTCTTTGCGAATGGTTTAGAGTTGGATGAAGGTTTTATAATATACGCACCTTTTTCCTTTGAAATATAGGATATTTGGTTATTTAACTTTCTTCATTATAATATTTTCCAAGTTCATGACTCTTATCTCAAAACAAAGAAATTAAAATTATTTTGTTGTAGAAAATATTATTTAAATTTGTTCTTTAACTGCAGAGGTCATAAGAACAATGATTCGAGCCCAACCCCAAAGCAGCAAATAACTTTAAAGAACAAATATGTAACTAATTGCCTAATTAAAGCATTAAAAAAAGCACACCTAATTGGTTTCACTTTCAATAAGTAGAAAAGAGGAAAAAACAAAAATTTGATTAAGCAATTTTGTGGCTTTATTGCATTCAATTAATTTAATGTATATGTTGCCTGCCTCAGATGCCGATCACCACCAATCACCGAAAATGAACAAATTATTGAAGGACAGACACAAAAAGATTTGTAGATACATTTTATAGATACAAACTATTTTTTATGGCTTGTCCATTTGACTATGTACGCGAGTATACTTGTATGCTTGCACTTGCCCAAAAGCGGCAAAACAAAAAAGGTCAATAATTTTGCATTAACCTTTCATGCAGCAGCATTAGAGGCGATAGAAGCCAGCGGGAAGTGTAGAGTGTGGCGTTCGTCAGGTGCTGAAGTACAAACTACCACCGCCGACTACAACGGCAACACTGGTCACGCTAATACCGGTCAATAGGTCAAACATGAACTGTCAAAATAGCTAAAAATCTCGCAGCGAAGTAGAAAGATCGCCATCCGAGATCGTGGAGGTATGTACTATGCGCATTCGCGCAATAGTCGCTGCATATTAACAAATTTCACTTCGTCTTGGATCCTGACCAGAGATCGCATCACAGCCACTGAGCCAGTCGACAAGCGATGCGAATATTTGGCAATCGTTGCGGCTAGTTTGTTGCGGAATGAAACCATTATCATTGCGCGCTGATCTGAACGCAGATCAAATAGATTTATTGTGGACCGTTACAAATGCAGCCAAGCGACCGCCGACCGAACGACATGCAGACAGGCAGACAGTCCATCCATAATTTAAATGAACAAGTGTTGAGGATTTGTCTAGATGGAACGCCTTCCTTGTTGCCCTTCTCGGTCGCTCTTGTAATAATGTTAATGTTTTTCTGTTTTTGATTTTTGGTAAATTAACTGCTTTTCATGGCTGATTTCTACGCCATTTTGGCAGGCAGACGCCCCATTTAGCTAATCTCTGACATTAGTTGAAAGCTTTGATTTGAAAATTATTACCTAAGTCACTGTGATGGAGAAGTTGCATAGTGGGATGAATATTGATTTTGAGTTATAAACATTTATATGCGTTATTCATTGAGTGATGCCTTTATGTATTAAGTAATAAGAAGTATGACGAAAAGATGTCGAATTAAGAAGAGAATTCCTCTCAGAATGTTCTGGCGAGAAAGAAAATAGTACGAAGAATGAAGAAATTCATAGGAATTTAAGCTTAACGGAATACTCAGGATATGTAGCAACAAATGTGAACTATTCTAAGCCATTTAACAGCTGTTTGGGTCAAATATCTTGCTAAAGGAAATAGCTTCTTAAAGGCCAATTAGTCCTCATATACAAATATGTTGGCTCTATTTTTTTGATTCATTAAGATATCGTTTATACTGGTAAATATTGCAGTTTATACAGTTTATAATGTTTATACATTTCATACAGTTTATGCAGTTTATACAGTTAATCCGAACGGATGACATATAAGAACTATAAAAAAAAACAAATCAAAAGTTCCCGCAAATTAAGTATTTTTGTCTCAAAACTAGATTTTCACTTTTGATCCGAACCACGCTCAGGAGTTTATAGTTTATCTAAGAAAATCCACTACGTCCATCTTTCAGAACTTTATTATGTTTGGGATTGATTGTACGAAAGAATGAGTAACCGACCCTTCGGTGACAACTAACCATACCGATACAGAAATTTAAAATTTAATTTCTTCTAGAATTAATAAAATTTACTTTGAGAAGGATCCTTGCCACATTCAAGCAGTGGAAAGATGTGTCAAGCTCTTAATTGAGGTTCAATTATTTGTCCGCCTAGGATATGAGGATGGATTTAATTCAAGCTCTTACTAAGGGCATGTTCAGGCAGTGCCTTATAAGTTCTAAATATCAAAAGTGTTCAATCGAAAGTGAAAGCCAACGCAATCAAGTCTGGTGTTCCAAAGTAGGACTAAAATAGTATTAAAGAGCTAAAACCACAATCGTTCCTTTTATAGATGGAAATCAGTTAAGCCAATGCGGGTGAACGACACGATGTTAGAATTTTCTAAGCATCAGCGTACCACATGGAATACATCCTACATGAGAACCCATTGCTGCGACGAACTCCCAAAATACTGAAATGGATTTTGATTGTATTTCAAAATTTATTAATTGAAATGGATTTACTGTGGTAACATACAGCACTATGTCTGGGCCAGCAAGCAAGTGTAAAAAATTAAGAGATTTTAGTAGGGCCAGTGCGAATCTATACTAGCGCTGGATAAGATGTATTTTTAAATCGAATGTCTCTCCATCTTCACATCTAATAACAGGCCGTCAGAAACATTCTTAGACGATGAAGTTATAATAGTGCCTGGTCAGTAATATAAAAAGAGATGTTTTGACAGATATCCACCTGCAACTCCTCTTCCCTAGTGGCAACCTTGGCATGAAGCATGAGGTTTAAAAAAGAGCTTAAAATGAAAGGAAGAACAGGGAGAAAATTTAACAATTTGGGGAAGCTGGATACTGAGTACCTGATCACGCGTTTATACCACGAAATAAAAAACTTGGTATTTTGGCAAGAATAGAGCAGTCGCTCCCAACAATTTGTGGACTTAGACCAGGTACACACAGGATCCTTAAGAGAAAGGGAACAAAGCCAGAGACATATTCAGGAAGAACTGTGAAGGCATAATACAGGATAACATCTGCTACCCCTTACAATGTCATTTGATTTGAAATGTGCAATAAGCCAGAATGGATAAGAATTGGATAGTACAGACTCAGAAGACACCTTTGTAAAATTGGGATCAAAAGTGACGAAACCCTGAAACGTATCCTAGAGAAATACACAGCTTTGGCTTTAACCAGGCACAAATATCTTGGCAAATATCAAGTGATAGGAAGGGCGCTGCAAGCATTAAATCAAAAGAGATTTCTTCAAGATAGTTAAAAATAAATCGTCACGAAATTTTAACATTTGTATTGTAACCATCTGTCCGTCAGTGTGAACGAAAGGATCTCGACTAGTAGTTCGCCGGAATTTTACGAGTTCATTTCAAAATTTTTCCCCTTTCCACCTTTCACCATAAAATCCCGATCTAGGGATAAAAAAGTATGCCAGTTAAGGTCTCTCAAAGCCATTAAAGTCGGATAATAAATGACCATTTTACAAGCAATTGAATATGATACTTCCGTCCTCCCTTTTCTTTTCATACATAAAAAATGTTTTTTTTTTGGGAGAAGCAAAATACTTTTCAGTACCATTTTTTCTTTTTAATTTTCTACCTTTTTCTTTTGCACTGTTTGGTCATAAGCTAGGGAAATATTTAATGTGTTTGTTAGGCAACCTCTACTGGTATATGGCCTCGTACAGTTGGTACAGGGCCCAACTGTAATTTTTTACTTGATATCCCTCAAGAAATTGCATCTTTTGTGTGACCCCAGCGCACTCCTTTTTTTTTTTTGTAATTGTTCTCTCTTCACATTATACGTATATACTTCTCAAAATAACAAGATAAACCTTAACTTTGGTACCATCGAAGTTTTTATATCTTTTTTATATCGTTCTAAAATATTTAATTTCGTGTTTTAAGTGGTCAGCACAGCAAATCCAAACAGCTTTAGCACGTCCATTGGTATTTAGCCCATTTATCAAATAAATACAAATTAGGCTTTCACCTACTTTTAAAAGTATTTGTGATGTACCGACCTACGCATCCTGAATGAATATCAACCCAAGAAAGTCTACGAACTAGTCTTTAGTAGTATTGAAAGAGTAATGTAGGACTAGATTCCGTATACTTGCACCTAGTTACGAAACACAGATGAATAAGACTAAGTCGATTCGTCTTATTGTGCTGTTCAAGAAAATATATATAGAGCCGTTAAATAGATGATATAGATCCTTTAAGCTTGTATGCTTAGATTCTCCTATTCCTTCTTCAGATACCACTAAACCATATAAACCACTAACCATGTAAACCGGCACCTCCTTATAAATTTTTGTATGAAATTGTTTATTTTGTCATTAATTTATGTTATTAAAGGGAAGCACCCATGCAATTCTGAGTTGTTGTGTGAATAAAATTTTGTTCCCTTTGTTAATCCAGCTAAACACATAAAATATCCAAATCGGCTCATAGAAAAGGGTAGCACCAAATTATAAAACTAGACGCTATAGACATGTCCATCTGTCTGTCCGTATGAACCTCGGACGAGACCAGATATATATATGGTAAGCACAGATCAACAACTCACCAACTGATCGATAGTTTATACCTAGCTGGTAGCAGTGCCTATAACCTCAACGAGGTGCCTGATTGAAACATACTGTTTATCAGTCTGGCGAATAATAGCCGAGCAACGCCTAACAGAGCAATTCTGTGACTGGCTGGTCTTCGTTCTCAGTCTCACCAATATATTAAGGACTTTAGTGTTGGTGTTGGCTGTTTACGATAAAAGTCAGTGAATTGAAGGAAAACCGCAGAAAGTCCGAATGAAAACGATGTTGTTGCCGAAGTTAAGCTAAGGAACATATTGTTGACATTGATGGTTTCTTGAAGAAACGATGCTCCATAGAATGTTACCCCTTGGTAGCACGGAGCTGGATTCAGTTGAATCAATGAAGTCTAACGGGGGCTGCAGTTCTGTTATGGGTTGTAAACTTGTAGAGTCAATCGATGTATTGCTGGAAGACATAACGATGATTCATCTTGATGTTTCATGATGGTGAAGTGATATCACCAGATTACTTTGCATAGTTGGATCTATATGTGCAGTTTGGGTCGGGAGAAATTGAACCCTGGCGTTTGGGCCAAATTCTTACAAGTAATCTTGTTAATTTAATAACTTGATTACGACAACCGAAACTAATGGTCTATTCAGTACTGTGGGGAGATCGAACAGCCCTATGAACTTCAGTTCATATCGGCTCGTTGGTTGAGGTGCCTAGGCGCTGAAACACAGTGGCTGTGGTTTAATACCCAAAGCGGGAGAATATTGTCACAGTATCCAATGTGGAGTAGCATTGCAACAAACGCTGTCTTACTTTCACAACGAACCCCTACTATTGCAACCTCATAGAAAGCAGGTGCTTAAGATAGTTTCCGATCACTCTACCAAGGTGAGAAGTTGATTGGCCAAACTAACAAAACTTCAAAGTTGGTACCTACAGACTCTATTTGTACTTATTATTTTTTACTATTTACTTTTTATTCTGTGGGGAACATTATATGGCGTTTCATATCGTACTCGGTACCGTGTAATTAAGCCAACATAGCAGGTGTGCACGTAAAACATTAAAGGACTTCTGTCCGAATGAACATCAAGGACTTGGATAGACCGCATTCTCTCTTGTAGTATTTAATATACTTGGCCAACTCTCTCTAAGGGGTTGTACCCATAGAAATTTTGGTTTTTATCTTGAAATGACAGAACTGTTGTATAATTCACACGGGTCCAGATAGGACTTACGATTCAAAGGGGTTCAGTGCACATTCGACTGTACTGAGGTTTCATATCAAAACAGAGTTTCTAATTTTTTGACTAACTTCACAATCGGACCTTTTATCACAGCATTGTGTTCATAAAACCAGAAACTGTTAGAAGTATTGCGATGGCTTTAAAATTATAAGCACTTTACTTTCATCTGCTAATTCGGTTTGTGCGGGAAAAATAAATAGTTTTTTTTTTTTTGACTTGTCCAATGATAACTGATGTTTTTTTTTTGCGAAGATTCCGAAGATGAAAGTACAGATTAAGTTTCTGTATCACAATATGCAACTCGAGCGAAAGCATTTCGATCGGATACTCTGCGCTCACTATTTCTATTAAGTAAATTTTTATATCGAAAGAACTTTCTAGTGACACTATTGTCCCATTAGTCCCATTGTTTTTACTTCGACTTCTAGCAATTTTTTTTTTTTTTTTAATATGTAGACCACTGTGCAACGTCATCGCCTTTCAACGGAAGTGTGCCTTACCCAGCTGTTTTTATACTCTGCCAATTTTATTTGTTACTGGGTGAAAATCAGTTGTAGGCGTTTGGTGCTTAGTGCCTGAGGCGTTAGCTGCAAAAAAAAAATAATAATAAATTATTATATTTTGCAGTTTTTTTTTTATTTCTTGCAACTTTATTCTTCTGTTTCTGTTATTTTCGCAGTTTGGCAGTTCCAGTCTGTCCAATGTACGCTGTCCAGCATTATGGCCAACACTATGATCTATTGACTTGGCCAGTAATTTATGTTGTTGCTGAGATTTCTTCGACATAATTTGTGTCTGCACTGGCTTCAACTGACCATGCTCAACTCAACTCAATGAGTGCGATGCCGAACCTTTTCCTTAGCCAGTCAGTTCCTTCAATCACTTCTTCGTTTCATGCCTTTGCCGCCATTGATCCATCTATGAATTGATATAAAGGCGATAGCACAAATTTAAGTGTTTTTCTATGATTTTTCACATTTATATTGCACAAAAGTTGCTTAGAGCAAACTTTTGGAAAATAGTTAAAATTTACGAAAAAAAAAAAAAAACCGATTCCATGGCATATTTGGTGAGATCGGCAACAAAAGATTTCGTTTAGTTTATGGCTTGAAAGAAAGATACGAGTACTGTTGGACGGCAGACGGACAGACGGATGGATTCTGATAAAGTTGTAGACATTTGCTAAATTGATTTTATGCCAAGCATAGGAAAATCGAGGAAAAAAAATTACGCTGCTCAAATTTCGCTGCCAGGCGTATTTAGTCTTTAAGCAGATCTTTTTGTCAGATTGCTTCATAGTTTGTGGGTTTGTTGGTTGGTTTGAAACTTGTTGCCAGACATTAGTTCTGTGAATTTACAGCGGAAAAGGCGTTACGCCGCTCTGGTTGATATATATGTGATAGATTATTATTGCAACGTAATGCCGGAGTTAATGTCAAGTATCAGAAATTTTTCTGCTGAAGAATGCCAGTTTTATTGATGAAGATATGAGTGTTTTACAGACAACTGCTGATTTAACAAACAACGGCATTTTTGTTTCTGAGATTGGAAGATTTGAATTCGACTGGTTTGTTCATTTGTTCAATGAATTTATGTACGATTTTGTAGAAATTTATAGAAAGGCATACACAACTTTCTCCACAACTTTAATAGTTATTCGACGATTCTCCATAAAAATTTTCTTCACTTCTTCAGCATTCTCGTCCAGGGTGGGCATTGTCAAGGGTGGCATCTGCCTCTGCTACTCTCTCTACGCTCTAATGTGCATTGGAGCACTTAATTTTTTTTCATACAAATTATAACTCCGATATTTTGATCCATTTTTATTTGATGATAAAAAACCGGCAAAGACGTCTAACCTTAATATCTGTCAAAAACCAACTAAAAATACATAATGGCTGATCATGCCAACATATGCTGGGAATATATATAACATTACAACAAAAAGCGAATGTATGTAGCCAGCGAAATTTGAAAACCATCTGCGGAGCATGTGAAGCTAGAAACTTCCGCAGGTGCGTTGGCATCCGCTGTGATGCACTAGTAACATGTTGCTGAGTTCATAACCTGTAATAACCTGTAATAAACCGAAAATTAGTTTATTGGTGCTGTGTATTTTGGCAGGATTTTGTTACGGATTCTGTTATTATATAATTTATTGTAACTAATTTCTCTTAAATAGTTTTATATTTTTTTTTGCTATCCGCAATGTTTTCCGATTTTTAATACATATACATAAAAAAATTAAACATACATAAATAAGCAATATTATTGGTAATTAGAAAAAATATGAAATTTATAAATTCAAACAATAATCAAGGAAGATTCTACTTCTTTTATTTGACATAAAACCTTTAAGATGAACAAGAAACGCAGGGAGAGCATGCAATTAAGGGCATCCAATGAAGCCAAATTTTTAACACATAATTTTTTTTTTGTTTTAATATGTTTTATTATATACAATCTGTCCTTAAATAATAAGTAAATTTTATGAATAATAATAAGGTAACAGAAATAGCAGTTTTCCAGTGAGGCCTGCCATTATATATAACATCTTTTCTGTGTTTTAAGTCTATCTATTAGGGAGATAGAGAATGTGAAATCTTTTGAGTCTTCTTACTGTTAAACTGTTATCCACTAGACTTAAGGCTAAGTTATTTTCATGATTGTGTAGTCTGTTAATATATTTTGTGCTAAATTTATTTATATCTTCTTTAATAGTTGGAATATTTAAATCTTTATGATTGGCAATTAGTCGCAAAGTTTTAGATTGCTATTGGTAAAGCTGGATAGCATAGGTCCATACAGGCTTTAATATGGCTTTGTAGAGGCGAACTTTGTTTTCCAAAGTGGTCTTAGATTTTCGACTTAGCAACCAGGACATTTTTAATGTTTTTAGTTTAAGTTGACACTTCGCCTTAATATGGTTTTTCCATGTTAGTCTGCGGTGGAGATGCAAGCCAAAATACTTCACACAGGTACTTTGCGGAATTGCTGAGCCGTTAAGTGTGACTTCTGGGCAATTACCTGGTCTTAGTGAGAATGTTATTTGGGCAGATTTCAGGGTGTTGACTTTAATTTTCCAGCGAAGAAACCAGGCTTCAATGAGGCTGAGCTCAGATTGCAGGAGTTCGGAAGCTTCCTCTCTAGATGAGCTAGTTGCTTCCTTGTGGAACGACTGCGTTTATGAGAAGCATTGTCGACGTATCATTTTTCTATTGCACGTAGAAGCATCTTTTACTCAGATAGAACTTCAGCAATAAAAAGTATGGAGCAGGTAGCCATTTCTTTATCTTATATAGTTAGCCATTGTGCCAGACTCGATCAAACGCTTGTTGTACATCGAGAAATATAGCAGTGCAGTATTTTTTGTTTTAAAAGGCAGATACTATATCATTGATGACTCTGTGACACTGCTCAGGGGTCCCGTGACCTATTCTGAATCCGAAATGATATTCAGGAATGATAGCAAGTTCGTCCAAGATTGGCAATATTCACTTCAATAGTATTTTTTCAAATACTTTTGATGTCAGCTCAGTTTCTACCTTCTTTGGTTTAAGGATCATAATGATCTCTGCACATTTCCATTGACTTGGAAAGTGGTCTAGTCTGAGAATCACGTTAAATAAAAGCGTGAGAAATCGAATGCATTTTTGTGGTAGACTTTTTAAGGTAATGCCGTCTATTTTATCCGGACCTGGAGCTTTTCTATTGTTCAAGCATTTAATTTCTGCCACAACTTCGTCATGCTGAATAATACCAATAGGCAAGCTCATTTGACAGGGTGATCCAAGAAAGCTTTCCACTTCCATCTCTGCTATAGAGTTATTAATGTCATTTGGCTCAAATACAGAGTGCAGATGTTGTGCAAATGCCTCAGCTTGTTCATCATCAGATCTGCACCAAGCTCCATTGTTTTTACGAATAATTGTGTTTCTCTTTGCCGGTCTCTTAAGATATTTAGTTGCTCTCCATAGGTTGTATTCGTTATTGCGAGAATTGTGGTCTAAATTTTTTAGATATGCTGCTAGAGATTAATTTCTTAAGTTGGACAGCAGTTGTCTAAGCTCAGATGCAGCTTTGTTGTATTGCCTTTTGTCAGCAGGGTAGCGGGTTTCTTGCCAACGTTTTCGCAGATTTCTTTTGTTTTGTACTTTTCGTCGGATTTCTGTTGAGAGGTACAATTGGTTTGATTGCTGGTGTCTGGGAGCGTGATGTGTATAATGATGACTTTTCCTAGAAACAAATTTGATGTTTCCTGTTTACAAATTATGAATTTTATGTTTGTTTTCAAGACCAACAACTTTTTTTTTTTGGAAGCACAAAGACTTTTAAATCAAAAAAAAAAAGCTTTAATACAATAAGCTATTCTTCATAGCAAGACGATTTAATTTTGTTCTTGACCTACAACAGTATACAGACAAAGGCAGACTCAGCTGAACGTAGAAACAGGTAATGCTGGTCAAGAATCTATCTAGTTCATGACATCTGAAATGCTTCCTTCTGAATATATTTCTACAAACATTGAATATCCTTCTAATCTATAGTCTATAAGAAAATCTTTAGTGGACATACTTGACAATTTTATACCTTTTACACACCATATTTGCTTATAGTAGGCCCTGATTTTCCTCCAATTTTGATTTTCAAAGTATGCTAAGAAAATAAAATAATTAAATTTTGATGCAAATTTATGCGTTATGAATTTTAAGAAGTATGTGTGACTAGCTGGAAGGCGACAAATATGTAACCCTACTGGACCAGTTAAGTCAAGGCATGCTATGGGTACGAAATTTATCCAGTTAGGTGTCCCACTGGCAGCTATTAATGTTAAGAAGTATTGTATAGAGCTATAGCTGTGTGGGTATTATTATTAAGGCTACCTCTGAAGCCCACCCACTGGTTTATTGGGCTGGTCTCCTCATTCGAATGAATGAAAGACCTCCAGCTGGCGTGGCGACGCAGCAGAGGCCGACCGGGCACGCTTTGGAATGACCAAGTATGGAGGGATCTCGCCGTATTTGGCATTCCCAACAACTGGTGCCAGCGCGCACAAGACTATTTTTATTATATTTTACCATATAAGGTCTACTTGTCTAAATTGACTTTTTATTGACCTGTTCTCCATATGAAAACTCACCAATTACGATATCAAAACATTAAGAATTCACGTCGTTTATTCGGTTACCGTGGAATAATTCGTGAACAATAAATGATGGTTACCGGAAAAATCTAATATATTATAAAACATGGCTAGTGACCAAAGGTTTGTGCCACACTTGCAGGAATACCCGCTATGCAGCTGGTTAGAATAGAATCGACGCAGGCTTTAAATTTGTTGTAATTGATAGACTTTGAATGCATAATGCTCGGCTGATAGTAAAAGGATATTTATATGAGGGCTAATTAAAAATCTGTGGATATAATACTAGTAGTGCCATCTATGTGTCAGCCTGCAAACTTTTCAGCCCACCTAATAATGGCTCCTGCAGCTGCGATTCTTCGACTTTTAAAATTCTTCTAGGAAAATCGATTTTAGGAGCGTACAGTGCTCACAATTGAAAAATTTAATGTGCGAAATTATTCAGCCAAGGCCAAAAAAAGTAAAATAATATCACAATAAATTGTACACCCGGCCCTCGCTTGACCTGCTGCTTATCTCGAAAGTCAGCTGACAATTTACCCTTCAATAGATAATTGGTCTTAGCATCATATGTCTACCATACCTTGTTTGCATATGTAGCGGGCTTGAAAGGGATGTATTGTATAAAGAGCGGATGCCATGGAAACAATTGCTGAACAGTGAGATGGCACAAAATGGCATTTATCCAATGATCATCAAAGCCCAAAGGCTTAATGCTTCACGACCCGGTCACGTGTTTCCGTTGTTGTCAAAGTTGACAACGATCGAAAGACAACGTGGCTTTGTATATGTCGTGATGTTACGGCTTCCAAAGTTTAAAAGTTGGCTGTGTTTTAAAATTAAACGAACTCGCAAATAATATTAGTCCAATGAGCGCGTAAATCTCATTCTCATTTGTTTCTGTCCAAACATTGGCAGTTGAATCAGGATGTTCGATTTTCCATTCGCGTATGTTGTCCGATGTTCAACTATTTTTCAAACGCTGCTTTATCAGGCAGGATATAGTCTTTTGCCAAAATCATTGTCACTTGCAAACGGATCGTCTTTCTCATGCTCTATATTCTCACTCGCCAAAATTTTGGGCCAGACTATCCTCTGTGAGCTGCTCTCAGTCTTGTCGGCAGCATTGAATATTGTTGGCACCTGTTCACAACCAAAGAAAGATCCTCCCACACTTGGTCCATTATTAACGATGTTTTAAGTGATACTTAAACCTTTAAAACAAGTAAGAAAATTACAGTCGGGCGTAACGGACTGTTAGAGGCTCTGTACCAGTACAAGTAACCAATCAAACACCTAAAATGTGTCCCTAGCTTATGACCAAGCAGTCCACAAACAAAAAGGTAGGAAATTAATAAGAAATATAGTACTGACGAAAAGTATTTTTCTCCATTCACTTCTCACTGTACGAATAAGTGTCTTATAAGACATTTTTTTATGTATCAATGGAAAAATGAAGAAAGGATCATCATGGTTCGTTCAAATTCAATTGTTTATAAAATCGTCATTTATTATCCATCTTTGATGAACTTTTTGGATTTTGGCTTAGAGAGACGTTATCTCTGGACATACTTTTATGGGGAAGGGGGGGAGGTTCAAAATTTTAAAATAGACTTTTAATATTCCTAATCGAATGCAGAAAGAACGAAGTCTCTATCTATTACCGCTTCCGAGATCCTTTCGTTTATACGGACGGCCAGACGAACAGACGGATATGGTTATATCGACTCCTCTATCACTCCTGACCATAATGGTGGTAATTTTGGGTGGTCTCTGACCATTATTTCTACCTGTTACATGCATTTGCACAAATCCAATAGGCACAGATAAAATGCTACACAAACTATGGACCTCGAAAGACCCAGCGACACGTCCTAGAGTATAAGATACTGTTGTAATCGTGCGACACGTATTTCTCTAAGTTTTCACTACTCAAGTATATTACACAAATATATTTGCTTGCAGAAAACACAAATATGAAGTGTTTTCTATACTTTTCACTTTTTTTAAAAATCAAAAGTGGAAATCAAGCTAGCTTTGGGTGGTCTAAACATTAAATACTTCTTAAACTTTTAAAGCAAATTAATTCAAGTTTAACTATTGAAATTATGCAAATTTGTATAGCATCGCCGTCCTACCTAAAATATTTCCATAGATATATCTTATACACATTCCGTGCAAAAAACTTCTTTTGGTATTGTACTCCTACAATTCAGCCAGTTCTGCTGCAAGTGCATGTAGGTTATTCAGTATAAAATCAATTTTTCTACAATAAAAACAACAACAGCGATCGATCGATCGATCGATCGATCGATACACCTGACCTTGGGCTCTTTTCGAACTAGAACTAGATACTCGTACGAATTATTTACGATTTTCCGCCACAAATTATAAATTAAGAACTAATTACATAATGCTCAATTGCAATCGCAGTTTTGTATCGAACAAAACTGCTCAAGGGGCCCGCACTAACAACGCCCTAATGCGTGGGTGTCGCACCGAACGTATCGCAACGAATTGAATCACATTGTATCTGAATGGAATTGGATTGGATTGGATGTTAAAGTACGACTATGGTATGGGATCGTTTCGCAGCGAAATGCTATGAAAATGCAATAAACCGCAAGTGTGAGGTGGTGACGGAGGCGGAGGGCGGTGTTGACTAGCGAGCGAATCGAATCGAATCGAATTGAAACTGTGTGAATCTAATGCTAATGAACGAGTGATCGAACATTACTTGGCAGAGATGAGACGCAATGGGAATTCATAGATGTATAGAATACATATATCTATATATGAATGGATTGTTAGATGAACGCTTGGGGAAGTGTGCTTGGTTGCTTCGAACACTAAACGATAGACCGATCCGACCGATCGTTCTACAATATACTTAGTTACATATATCGCTCACTCACTCACTCTCACGCACGCTCGCTCGCTCGCAAATTCGTTTGTTCATTTGTTTGACTAACTCTGAATGGGTGATAAATTATTTCCCGCAATTTACATAAATGCTTTGAATGCATTAATTAAAGTCAAATTGCGCACGCTTTGCCGCAGTCAGAATCATTTGGAGAGCCCGCCGTTCGAAGTCAGTGTTTGACTGTGGGTTGACTCACTCACTCACTCATTCACTCACTCGATCAATCGATCGATCGATCGATCGATCGGTCTATCTATCTATCGATTGTTAGCTTGTTTGTTAGCTTAGATACTCATTGGGGACTTGGCATTATTATTGTAGATTGTAAATGTTAGCTGAGTTCGACGCGTTGTTTTGAAATCGAAAGCGAAAACCAATTGCAGAACCTTAACGAAAGAATATACTACACACACGTACACATTTTCCATAGGTAGTTTCGATGTGGCAACCAATTGTCTCTGACAGGGCGTTAGTTTGTCGATATTGGTGTCGGTTCAGTGGCTGCTTTTGGGTGCGGAGCACAGCTCCAAACTCGAAGCTATTAAACATCCATACATTCCAACTACACCCGAGTATACACATCCATAGATACATATGTACTTACGAGCATATTTCAGTATGTGGCTTCATATGCGATCTAATCAATATTCAAGTTTATTGTTATTTTTAGTGGCATTACTTCATTTGAGTGTTGTTGTTCTTTGAAGTACATATTGAGCTTTATTTAATACTCGAGCTGTCGTTGTTGGTTTTCTTATTGTTTTTCTTATTGTTGTTGTTGTTGTTGTTGTTGTAGCATTTAAAATAATAATAGCATATTAATTTAATGCGGCGAGATTGTATAGCATATTGTAAAAGTCAGCGGCAGTCAGTAGCCTTTTGTGTTTTGCAAAATTTATGTTTATTTGTTTTAAATATTGTTTTTTTTTTTTTTTTTTTTGTTTTAGCTTTATTTTTTAAGTTATTATTATTGCCACCAACCATGGTGTTTTGTTTTGCTTTGTGCGTTTATTAAAGACAAAAATGCCAGTAGCTGACTTGTTTGATCTTTCAAGGTAGCATTTGTCGACACCTTCATCGCACGAACTTGTTATCCATATATGTGAGTGATTGCGTAAATTCTTATATATTACACGACTACGAGGCGCCCATGTCAATATTGACAACGTCTTTGGTAAATTCGAAGCTATTTGAGAAAGAAACATGTATTACTACGACATTTCAACCATTTTTACCAAAATAATTCAAGCTGCTATAATAAAAATTAAGTGTGTGATAGGAGACCTGGTCATAGCTGCCAACTACCTTCCTTCACGCTACAGCTTACTCAACGAAGACTGACAACGTTGGCCAAAAGTTTTTAGCTAGACAAGATTTCAATGCAAAGCATCCTTTGTGAGGCTCCAGGCTTATTAATCCGAAAGGTTGAGAGCTGTATAAATGCAGAACAGAGTATCATCTCAACACCTTGTCCACAGGCAGTCCAACATATTGGCCCACTGATTCCCAGAAACTTCCTGATCTCTTAGACTTTTGCATATACAAAGGGATTCTACGTGTGATGAACTCAGTTCAGACCATACAACAATACTGTTAAATTTGAGTCAAGTCCTGCAAACATTCTCAAAAAACCTCAACTTTGGTTAGACCTTCACATTAACCTCAGAAATAATCTTAACTAACTCAAGCAAGGATATCGAAGAAGCTATTGAATCGTTTTACCAACTAATTCACGAAGCAACTTTCTTATCAACTACAATCAAACACAGTGAACCGAGCTTTCGTACACAAATTACTCATAATGTTCCTGTGGAATTGCGGCAACTTATTTCAAGAAAGCAGAAACTTAGAAAAATCTGGCAACGCACCAGATATCCAGCAGACAAGAGAAATTTTAACAGAGCAGAAAAGGAATGGAAGTCCAAACTGTACGAACTAAAAAATTAAATCATTGCAAAATATTTAGAAAACCAGGATCCACAATGATCGACAATCTATGGAAGGCAACTCGTTATATCAAACGTCCTCTGAAGCTAAATTTTCCCATTAAAGACATTAATAGTGTATGGTGCAGAAGTAACGATAGAAAAGCTAAGGCCTTCGGAATTCACCTAGAAATCTTTTGAACCATTTTACTTTTCGTCCTTTAAGGTTCTTAGCAATAGTCTCCAAAATATTTGAGAAAATATTTTTGCGCAGATTGTTGTCACTGTTCAATGAGCGCAATATCATTCCGAGTTGTTGAAGTTATAACAAACGTGCTAGAGAGAAAGCAATATTGTTTAGCTGTGTTTTTGGATATTCAGTAGGCTTAGAGTTTAGCACGAGGGACTGTTATATAAATTTAATAAGGCTCTACCAACACCATTTTATTTGATGCTTAAATCGTATGCTAAACAAAGGAACTTTTACGTGTAAGTTAAGGATTCACATTCAGATATTTATCCAACTAGCTGTACCCGGCACGCTTTGCTGCGCCCAGTAAAAATTATTTTTATTACATAATATATTCTCCTCCTACTCGACTCCAAGCATTTCTCTACTTCTTCCAGCCATATTCAAAACCGATAAAACAAAATATTTTTTAAACTATGAAACTTCATTCTTTTTTCTTAACTTGATTACTTCATCCGATCCCATTAACATGTACACCAAATTTCATCCATGTACTTCAAATGGATGCAAAAGTATGTTGAATTTTGTTTACCGCTTGTATGGGGGGTGGGGCATAGCACCCTTCGATTTTGACCAAACTTTACTCGAACACTCTCCTGAATGAACTGAAGATCGCCTGTGAATTTCAGCTCAATCGGTTGGATGGTTTTGCTTCCTATAAGGAACACACATACATACATATATACATAGATATATACAAGATTCATTTTTATATATATAGATTAGGTCCAGTGCTTCATACCATCTAGAGGATGCTTGTTGACGGAACGGAAGACCTATCCATTAAGTATATGAAACACCACCGAAAGTCAAAATCGGATTTTAAAGAAGCTGTGATAATTGCAAGCTCTGTGCGACTGCAAAGGCACTGATTGTCCCATCTGAACTCTGAACACTGTTTATTGATTAAGGTTTGTTAGAGCAATAATATTTTCTGTTACGAGAATGTTCTTCGCGGTTACAAAAAAATTTAAGCTGCTTCACAGAAATCTTTACCACTAAATACAATGGTTGTGAGAAAGTGCTACCAGGTACTTTTAGATACTTCTATTCAACGCTGTGTTATGTCTAGGGAAATCAAAACGTTGAAAAAAGGCCTAAATCGTTATGATTCTCTAGTCAGGGAAGAGCTCGTCGTTCGTTGACTTATACCGTTCCATCAGTCTGCTGTTATCCATTGTGAAGCTATTTGAAAGGATTCTGTCGATCGACGAGGTTAACCAAAGGATACCATCTTTACCAGAAAGGCACGCGGAACACCTGAGCAGCTGAATAGGGTGGCATAGCTGTTTTTGCTATCAGCTGTTTTTGCTATTGGACAGCTTCCTAAGCGATTGTAACTTTTCGGTGGTTCTGGATGGTGTAGAGTCCAGCACGGGAAAGTATACTAAGTCCCACCTTGAATACTCTCTTGCTTTTTGGCCGTAGCATTCGGATGATCCCCCGATGGCAAATGGGCTAAATTCCATCTTTTTTAATTGTTATAAATCTGAGCAAACTGCAACAGTGGCATACACAATCGACGTGACGAATACCCAGGGGTCTTGTTCCAGCGTTATGGGAGACAAGGATACGTCATTTTTGAAAAAACACACATAAATAAAATACGCGTTCTGGAGGCGATTAACCGCAGATTAATAGGAGCGCCATGGTTAATGCGCAAAGCATATATAGAAAAGGACCTAAAAGTGTCTAAAATGGGTGATGTCATTACTAAATAGACCGCAGACTATATTGAAAGATTTAAAAGTCACCATAATCAGCTAGCCAGACGACTCTTGGAACGCAGAAGAATGGCAGGGGTGGAAATAAAAAGATGCCTACAATGGGTTTTTTTTCGAGAGTTGAATTTAAGAAGTATATAATATAATACCTCAAATATCCTCACTACCACTGTAGGCAGATTTATTTTTTATTTTTTTTGCCCCAAAATTTATTTGAATAAGCACAACCGATACACTTTCAAAATTTGGACGATTAAATGAAAAAAGAGCAGGATTACGAACATGGAATTTCTTTAATGAATGCTAGATTTAGATACATGGAATTCATCTTGAAGCTAGCGTACGAGATGGAGATACTATCGAAAAAACAACCCAATCTATGAAGAACAAGTTAGAAAATTACAGTCGGGCGTAACCGACTTCAAAATTTTAAAATAAACTTGTAAAATTCCGGAGAAGTCCTAGTCGAATGTATGAAACACGAAGTCTCTATCTATTACCGTTTCCGAGATCCTTTCGTTCATACGGACGGACAGACGAACATGGCTATATCGTCTCCTCTATCACTCCTGACCATAATGGGGGTAACTTTGGGGGCTTCCGACCATTATTTCTGCCTGTTACATACATTTGCACCAAGCCAATAGGCTCTTGAACCTTCGGTACAGGACCTAAAAACAAACAAGAAAACAAATTAATCAAGATGAATTTTTCAAGAAGCTGGGACTAAGAGTGGACTGCCCAAAGTATGAATACGGAAATATAAACCATTGAAATATGTACCGGAAATTTTTGGAAAATTTTGGGAGCAAGCCCAGAACACTGGAGTCGATAGTAAAATTATAAACTGATTAGGTGTTAACCTTAATGTTTTAAATTGTAAGGAAATGGACAATGGTCCAAAATTGAAAACAAAATAAATGCCTCAAGATCTGCAGAACAATTAGTTCAAATGTATTCTGATAAAAATCTTACACCCACAGTAAAATCAATTTTGACGCATGGTAAAAATTTAATTCAGTACCAAGTCCTGTCAATAGGAGTGTTGTCAGAAGAAGAATGTATTTCAATAAATCGAAGATATCACGGTACATATTTTAAAGCACCCTGTACGAGCACCTGATGGAAGAATCCTCTATTAAAAATATTTTAAATGAGTATAAAAGTTAGAATTTTTGCATTCTCAATTTTTTTTTTTTTTTTGTTTTCTCAAATATTTATGCAAATTATTCAAATATTTACAAGTTGTTTATTTAAAGTGTTCACAGCCTGAACAAATTCATAGATCTTTTATATCTGATCTAATTATTTGTATATGGATTTTAGCGACGATTTGTGACATTCAAAAACATTTTAACATATTCAAAAATGCTGAAACAACTTAAAATAAATTCTGAATTATTATAATTATTTCCCACAATCATAAAAAATGTTACCTTTTGACTATGAATTAAAACTTTTCTAAACATATATTTGAGTGTACAGCCATAATCCACTTTTCGGCCACTTGAAACTAAACAAAATTTCACTCAAAGAGGCTATACATTCAAATCTACAAAATCTGGAATATTGTCTAAAATCGCAAAATATAAAAGTGAAAACGGAAGCACGGTTGAGGGTATATATTTATGTTGTGAGTCTAGGCAACCCAAAGTTTAGAAAATTTTCCAGCAGAACTATTGCCGAAATACTATACATTAAATTTTATTTCTATTTGAAATGAAAGGAAATAGGAACCAATAGGCTTTACTTTACTTCGAAATTAATAAATAGCATTCAATCATGCTTGCTGCACACTATTAGTTGGCAGTGACAGTATAAATAAATAAACAATATGCACTTTTGTATCTCATAGATGCAATTCCAAATCTAAATCCCACATAAATTTGACAATTTTAGTGTTTTTGCTTTTTAGTTTGCGCTTCTTCAGAACTCCCACATATAAAAATATTAACAAAAAAAAAAGGGAAAAAACATATGAATCCGAAATACCAAAAGCCAATTTAAAATCTTTACCACCCCAGAAACGATTTGGCGATTAACTTTGGCACCACCCCACAAAATAGCAAACACAAAGCGTTGTCAAAAGCATTCGACTTGGCAAATGGCAAAATAAGACAAAATGCCTCATTTGCATGGCCTCGGGCTGCACTTGCCACCTCGAAGTGCAACAACGGCAGCCATCGATGCCAACCATAGATGGACCGTCGGTGGCGGACTGGTAGACCGACCGACCGACCGACCGGCCGACTCCGACCGATGAAGGTGTCTTCGATTATTGCCAAACGTTAATTATTTTTGTTGGCAAAAATTTTTTGTTTTTCTATGTGTGAAAGGCCGAGTGCACTCGAATGTTGATTTTGCATTCGGTGCAGCGCCGGCTCTCAAAGCTGAGCGGAAACTGTAATTCAGCGGTGGCGCATTGCATTTTTAAAATTTGCGCAATGCCAGCGATGAATGTTGGCCCGCTGCTCATTTATTTTTGTCTAAAATTGCACATTTTCCCATGGCTTTGCGGACGGTCTAAACTTTGGTTGGTCTAATCAAGGCATAAGCAAAAACCTCCAACGTAAAAAAACAAAACAAAAAATAGAAATAAGAAAAAAAAAAAAAAACTCTCAAAAGTAAACAACAACAGACACGATGCATTTTCGAAGCAGCACATGGCACAGACTGCTGGCATAGAGTGGAGTGGAGTGGAGTTGAGCTCAGTTCGCTTGAGCCCCACCAAAACAACGATGAATATTGATTTAATTGAAAGTCATCGCAATGTGCGCCACTCTATTCGAATGATGCTGCCACCACGTTGCATCTTCGCCTGGTTGGAGTACGAGTATAGCTTTTTGTTTTTTGTAACATATGAGCCATGATTGGCTTCTCTTTCAGCAGCTCCTTCGCCTAAACACAGAGGTCTAGAGCCGCCGCCCTGTTCAGTGCCTTCGATACATGCACCCGCCCGCTCATGGAATTCATTGAACGTAGTCCCATGTAGCACATTCATGACACAGTTTCGCTTGCAACTGGTTGCCTCTTCCTCGTTTCATCTTGCCACGCCTCACCACTTGGAGGCAGATGCACGCCGCCGTCTGTTGTTCATTTGGCTGGAATTTTGCTTCGCGCACCGCAAAATGTCAAAAGGTTAATACGTGAATTAACAGCAAATTTCTTCTTCCTTGGCAGCAACTTCGCAGGCGCACAGCTGCCGATGTGATGATGTCTCTCCAGACCAGACCAGGCCAGGCCAGACCAGACTTGGACTTGCATAGTTTTCGCTGGTGAAGTGTTTTTTATATTGCTGGCTGTTGCTTTTGTTGCTTCCCAAATTCATTTGGAACAAGGCGGCGACGGTTTATGGCCTGCTATTAAATTAGATCTTGGCATTTCTGTTTGCATTTGTGCCAAATTATTGCGGACGTGAGAAATCCATAACAATTGATGTTTTCGATTTTTCTCTACAAGCTCAATTAGGGACATTCGCGAAGCTTTAAAAAAGTGGTTGATTGCACAAACTATTGGCACAATCTTCTTTAGTAAATATGGAAAGCAACCCTTGAAGCAATGGAATTTTGTGCATACAAAGTTTGCTAAAAAGTTCAAAAGGGATATTTTAGTTTCGAACCAAAAATCAAAAAAGTCCTTAAATTTTAAGGGTTGCATTTGGTTTGTGTATAAACACAGAGGCTCATTTATACTGTTGACTTTAAGCAATAGATGTCGCTAGTCATACGTTTTTAAGGAGGGTTGAAAGTCCATCCCAAAATTGCTACCCACATACAAGCGCCAAAAAGACGAAATTCGAATTAAATAAAAGATTATAGTTGGTTCCACCGGGAATGGTATAAATTTGGTATTTTAATGAGGATACCAAAGGGATTATCTTTCTTCACTAAACTAGTATTAGTTGCGTCATCCAAGGTTTCTTAATATCCAATATTAGCTACAATCAATTAAAATTTAATTCAAAAAGGGTTGTGATATTTGGATAAAATTAATAAAAAGAGTAGAGTACATATGCAGTATGTACTCAAGTCTTTTCATTGTTTTTACTGTACCAAAAATACGAGGGTGGTTTTATAAGTCAGTAACTTTTTGAAAAAAAAGGTGTTTTTCGATTTAAAACATCTTGAGCAGGGGGAGGAAAATAAAAAACTCATGACCAAACGTTGGTAATTCGTTATATCCGTAAAATTAGTCATGCGTCCGTGCAATTTCTGTTTTGGGTTTTGTTGCATTACTGGATTTATTTATAAAATTTTTACCCGCAGGTATATTGTATTATGGAGTATATTATTCCAAGTACCCATTATTTATTAATTCATTATTCATTTTATTTCAAATCTGCTTTTCCGTTTACTTTTGTCATACAGCCTCATACGGATAATATTCCTTGCCAAGGATTCATAGTTTATTGGTAAGGAATAATAGAGCGATATATAAAGTCTGATATACATGGGATTCATTTCCTTTGTATAGTCCTAGCGCACTCATTTTTGTTTGTCTTATAAGGATTTTGTTTCGAAGCATACTCGCCTTTTAGTTAGAAACATGCCCATATAATAGGAATACTCTAGATACGGAAATTTCGCATTAGATTCAGTGATAACCTCTTCGTTCGACGCCAAACTCTTACCGCTCAGCCATTTATTCAGGTTTGAAAACAGGAAATACTCACAGAAGGCTAATTCTGGAGAATATGCTAGATAGGATAGTCGCTCGCAGCGTAGGTTTTGGATTTGTGCCATGATGACTACATACTTTTGTATCCCTTTTTAAGGTGAGCCCAAGCAGGGACTTTGGCCAAAAGAAGCAACAAAAAACGCACAATCGCTTCAAACAAGCTAAGCATACGAAGATTTTTAGAGAAGTCATCGGAGTTAACACGATGAGTACGGACGAGGAAGATTCCCCCAGTACGGGTAAGATAATCATTCGGCTACGGAAATGAAATTTGCAATTCGATGGAGCAGGCGATCCCATTAAATTCGTGGAACAAATGGGCCGAAGCACATGCACGCAGATGCTCAAGATCGCAGCTAAGCATGTTAGAAGCTAGTTTTAGTTCGTGTCGGACGTCAAATTGGTCGGGCAGCTCCGGTAAAGAAGCAGCAGCAGTAACAACAGAGAATTAGTCTTTGACTAGCGAACTGAATGAAGGTAATTACAAACTAACATATATCGCCGTTTTGACTTACAGCCTTAGTTAGTAAAGTAGTTTATACACTGGCGTAATCGAGGTGCGTGTAGATATTAGTGCCGGCGGAATCGAGGCGACCGTAGGTAGTACCTTAGTTTGTGAACTGGCGAAATCAAGGTGCGTGTAGACATTGGAGCTGGCGGAATCGAGACGACCGTAGTTTAAGCACTGGCGGAATCGAGGTGCATGTAGATACTAGTGTGGCGACCGTCGTTTGAGCACTGGCGGAATCGAGGTGCATGTAGAAACTAGCGAGGCGACCGTCGTTTGAGCACTGGCGGAATTGAGGTGCATGTAGATACTAGAGAGGCGACCGTAGGTTGAGCACTGGCGGAATCGAGGTGCATGTAGATACTAGCGAGGCGACCGTCGTTTGAGCACTGGCGGAATCGAGGTGCATGTAGATACTAGCGAGGCGACCGTCGTTTGAGCACTGGCGGAATCGAGGTGCATGTAGATACTAGAGATGCGACCGTAGGTTGAGCACTAGTGGAATCGAGGTGCGTGTGGATAATAAAGCTGGCGAAATCGATGCGTCCTAATTGAAGGCACTCTTGGCACGTAAATTAGTACAGTATTGAGACATTTGGAGTAGGATCCAGGCGTACAGAATAGAGGCGAATAGAAAATAACCCGCTCTCTTACAGCAAAAGTATATTCTTAAGTTATTTTCCTTAGCCGTAACACCTTGTATAAATTTTATTAAAGTATATGAATGAATCTCTAACCATCTGAGTCTTTATTTAGTTAGCAAACTAGGCCTTGGTCAAAACTTAATTAAATAAATTTCTGTTGTGACGGACTCTGGGCATACATTGAGGATACCCCAGCCATAAACGTCGTTACAGCGGTGAATGACACCGCGTGCATCCCAATAAACTATTGACTGAAAGATCTAACTTGGCACTCTTTGGTGCGCGTTCACTCGGAGAAACCTACTGTTTTTTGTGTGATATGGAACCGCATAAAAATTCGTTCGAATTTGACTTTTGAGCTATCGCGAAAAATGACAATGGAAATCTGGTAACGGATGAACAGGAATCACGGAGATTATTTAGGAGTCATTTCTCCAACCTACTCGGCGATGAAGCGCACAATGACGCCGATAGAGAAATGACACCGGAACCACCAGTTAACGATGGCACTATTGAAGAGCCACCGGACTATAACGAGGTCGATTTAGTTATTAAAAAGCTGAAAAATAACAAAGCGGCAGGCTCTGATGGGCTGCCAGCTGAGTTATTTAAGACCGGCGGCGAAGAGTTGGTTAGGAGTATGCACCAACTTTAATGCAAAATATGGTCCGATGAACGCGTACCCAATGACTAGAATCTCAGTGTTCTCTGCCCTATCTTTAAGAAAGGAGACCCCGCTATTTGCGGCAACTACCGCGGAATAAGTCTCCTTTTATTGGATAAAAGACTCTGTCGAGCGCACTGTGTAATAGGCTGAAGCAATATACCGATTCACTGATAGGACGATATCAGTGTGGCTTAGACCTAAAAGGACGACCAGTGACCAAATATTCACATTACGCCAAATCTTGGAAAAGACCCGTGAGTTCAACAAATGCACTCACCACCTATTTGCCGACTACAAAGCCGCTTTCAACACGCCGATACGATCGAAGTTCTTCGACACCCTGTCTGCACTAGGTATCCCGGCAAAGATTGTCCGTCTTTGCATGGCGACGCTATCTAACACACAAAGCGTTGTCAGGGTGGGGAAAAACCTCTCCGACCCCTTTGATACCAAGAGAGGTTTCAGGCAAGGCGATGCTCTGTCGTTCGATTTTTTCAATCTTCTGATGAAATACATCTTACGCCAGAGCCCCTACATACAGAGTATGTCGGGCTCGATCTTCCAAAAGGAAGTGATGCTGCTCGCTTACGCCGATGACATCAATATCATCGGCACGCACGAACGGCAAGTCAGCAAGGCGTTCTCAAAGATTAAAAACAGTATCGGCTCATGGGTTTAGCGGTGAATGAGGGCAAGACGAAATACTTGGTGTCTTCTCGCCCTCAGTCAACGCGTCTTGGACAGTCAGTGACGATGGAGAATTTCAAGATCAGTGTTGTAGAAAACTTCGTTTATCTTTGAACAGAGATATCCAGCAACAACAACGTCAGCACGGAGATCAGGTGAAAAATCACGCTTGCAAACAGATGCGTTTTTGGGCTGAGCAAGCAAATGAGAAGTAAAGCCCTCAGTCGACAGACAAAAATAAGGATCTATAAGACGCTGATACTCCCGGCCTATTGTATGGCGCAGAGGCATGGATCGTGATTGAGTCGGATGAGACAGCGTTGAAAGTCTTCGAGAGAAAGAGTCTTCGCAGGATTTTTGGTCCTACTAGATTCGGTGACGAGTATAAGTCCCGTATGAACCGCGAGCTGTACGAGCTATTCGATGAGGTTGACATAGTCCAGCGCATAAGATTCCAGCGGCTGCACTGGACTCGGAACCTCATTCGAATGGATAAAAGAGCTCCAGCACGCATGGTTTACATGGCGGCCCAAACTTGAGTGGTGGACGCCGACATAGAGGACGACCGGACACTCGATGGAATGGAGAGATATCTCCGTACTTGACATTCAAAACGACTGGCGCCAGCGCGCACATGATTATGGAGGCTGGCGCGCCTTCCTAGACGCGGCCATGACCGGCAGACGGTTGAAGGCCTTATAAGCTCCAAGAAGCTTACATCTGAAAATGTTAAACATGACGTTCTTATATCGCAATCGGCGGAAACACGCTACAATTTTATTGAAGCCAAATATCACTGACATTTGGCCAAAAAGTAGTTCTTCAATATTCCCGATAGCGAACTCTAATGACGGGAACGTGGCGACCATTTTCATCGATGCAATAGAATCTCTGGAAGTTCATGTGGGCAAGTTGCTGTATTAAAAAAAAAAAAACGCTATGCAGGACTGTGTTTTATACCGTATCCAAATTTTATTGCCTTTAGTAGCTGTGCTCAAAGCTGAATCGCATACATGGCATATAGTTAAATGCTCATCTGACACTTCTAATGTTAAGCCTCGGTTGATCAGACACGACTTATAAACAAGATATTGCGATGCTGCTAATTTCGATTTAAAGTATGTCTAAGAAAATAGAATGTTTCGAAAAACGCAATGCACCTGTTCTGGTATACCATGGTAACACCTTAAGCCAAACTTATGATCAGGGATGACACTCTGGACGCCGAATGCAGCTAACATTCTGCCGAGAAATATTCTTTACAATATTCTAAAGAAAGTCGGTAAGACGCAACAAAGTTTTTCAGCGTACCATGTTTCGGTATCATTACATTCAGAGCACACATGCATTGAGTGGAATATTGGCGGAGGACCATGGTATCCAAAAGCAACGCCAAAAACATTATTACTTTTTCTGTAAAAGCATTCGCCACTCTGCCGTCAATACACACGCATGTGTTCTTGAAATCTTAACTGCAATAGAAAAGATTTATTAGAAAAGCATCAGTTGTTATTGGCATCTTAAAAAGCCTCGTTGTGCAATGGCTGCTGCTTTAAGCTTCACTTCCACAAGTTAAACATATAATTCTTGTAGGGTCTACATTGCGAAGATGGTCGTCAAACCTCATACAGAATCTTTTAACTAGAAAAATTTTAAAGTTTACATTGCTTGACAACACCCTTTGTTTGGAGAAATAGATGCTTGCTGAGAGTCTGGCGTTGACAATAAGTCACAAATGTTACGAGTTGAGATCGGTAGAGTCAGAAATACGGACAGGAATTTGGCCACACTTTGGAAACACAAAAACGATGTTTAGCATTCAAGTCTTATAAATGTCTTCTAAAGGACTTATAAAGGGCTTATAAAAAATCTGTGCATTTATAAAAAAACTCTTTAATTTGCATCTCGGATGATCCAGATGCCTAATAACAGTGTTCTCATCAAATCCGTAGTCCTCAATAATTATGTACGTAAGTCAATTGGGATCACTATAAACAAAACAGCAAAAAGATTTCTCAGTGCTTTACTTGCCAAAAGAACAGCACGGTTCAAACATTTCCGGCAAACTGCTCCGGAATTGGCAACGATTAAGGTGAATAGCTGATCAAGTTCTTTTAAACCGACTCAATACAAAGAATGGGCTAATTTACTTTCAACATTGGAAAAACTATCTTCTTTTTGGATTTTAACAAAAATCCAAAAAAAAAAACAACCATTCCTTCGCAGGGATTTGTCTCAACAGTCTTCACTGCTAATCTTGTACAAAACGTTAGTAATTACAAGCTTACTCCGAGTGATCAAACCATTTTATATCATGGATTGAAATAAATATTAAAACAAGATGATTTTTAAATCATCTGTTACTCTTCTGTTACCAAAAAAAAACTGCAAGTAGCCCAAATGAAATTATTAAAAATGATTTTCAACCTTCGTTGGCACCATTCCACAGCGAATCTTTAGCTCATTATTAACAGAAAATGTATTATATAATTTGTTAACAAATTAAAAAATTAAAATGAAATAAAATTGAATTTTTTATAATTTTAATAATTAATGAACGGCTTTCATGCGAGTATATTCCGCTGTCTACATATGTTCTGCATTTTTTGCATCAAACTTCATATGAAGAATATCCCTCAACATTTGAAGTGAATACTTTTTGACGCCAAAAGCGTGGTGGAAAAATGTTTTCTCGCATTTGAGGTTTACATCTCTCATCGCATTTGTGCATATTTTAAAAATGCTTTTTTTTTTTTTTGGTACTTTTGCAAGCAGATACTCTGTGGACTTAGCATTTTTATTCGATGCGGTACTGCATGGAGTCTGTGGGCGACTCGTATGCATTATTTTAAATGTGCTTGCTGCAATTTGGTTCTTTTCTGTTTTTTTTTGTTTTTGTTTTTTTGCTGGTTTTCAAGAGCACAATAAGGATATACAATACAATCCCCGTGACTGTGTCTGGGACAGACATGCAGGATAACAATGTCAACTGCGTGAGAAGGAGGAGTGCGATGCGATGCGATGCGATGAGATTGAGCTTGAGGACGAAATAAGTCGCGAACACATTACAATCCTTTTTGATATCCTTTACATTGTCTTGCCTGCCTGCCTGACTGGTTGGATCGTTGGCTGGCAGGCGGGCTGGCAGAATGGTTGTTGCTTTTGTTTTCATGGTGTAGGACGAGAATTTTTTTTTGCTTTAGCAATTTTTTCATTTTATTAATAAAATGCATGTAAAAATGTGTCGTCCTTAGTGCAGCCTGCAGGCGAATCGCTTGTGGGTTTGTCAGCGCGAAACAACGAAAACAACGAAAGATGTGTATATGCATGCAAAATATAAAGCAAAGTCCTGAAAGGACAACCAACGAAGAATCAAATGGACTTTCATCGTGCATGTGCAATTAGAATAAAAATACTTGAGTGCCGCGTTTTGTGGCGTGTCTGGCTTAAGTGATGACTGCGTTGGCGGTTCCATTTCATTTGTAGTGAGAGTACTCTTACAGTCTGGGGTGGGTTTCATATGCAGTGGGTGTGTTTGCAGTTTTTATTCAGGACTTTGAATGTGGGAGAATTATTAAAATAATTGCATTCAAATTGCACTCAGTGAAACTTTTACATTACATCATATACTATAGAAGCTAGATGATTTAATTGATGAAAGCTTGTAAAAATTAAAATAAACAATTATCAAATTGCACGTCTATATAGCATCTATATAGCATTTTATGTTATTTCAAATGAGGATAACTAAAATTCTAGCATAACATAGACAAATAGATACAAATTTTGGATTGCTTTTGGACTGTTGTTGCGCAAAACACGATCGCGGTCAAACTCGTTATAACAGGATATCGAAGTAGCAGAAGATGTGCCTGCACAACAAAGCTATATAATCTACTTAAAGTATTAGGCTGATCATATAAACAACGAGAACTTGCTGACTAAAACAGATATCGCTTAGTAGTTTGGATATACATATATGCCATCCTGCTACCATTTCGGGTAACTTATATGCAAGATAAGAGCTTGTATGGAACTATGCTTTGCATTTCGATAAATGGAGGTGGAAAGAATATAATCATAGTAGCGTCACATATCCAAATTGCTACTAGAAACATAGTCAACTTAGAAATTTAAGAAACTACAGCTATACTTCCTTGGTTTCTAGTGGAACTTATGTACTGAAATATGGTGAAATCCATTCTAATTTTTCAACAGAAGTCCACTTAAAATCGATTCAGATGGTTCGTAGATTGGGTGTTAAATTTTCAAAAATCACACAGAATTAAAATAAAATTTTAAAGCCGAATGAGGGGACACATGATGATGTCATGAGAATTACTAGTATAGTTAAAACTTCCCTTCATAGGAAACAGCTAATTCGGACTCAAAAAGTTGGCACTAGACTTTTTTTAATTTGAATTTTAAAGTGGGCGTACATGGTGGGCATGGCGATGACTAAGAGTTCTGTACAGCGAATACTTTATGTTCATATGGACATGACTATGACTAATAAAAAATGATAACTCGTGTCACAATATTTGAAACCATTCGTTAAACTACATATAATACTACGGCACAATATAAACTTTTTTTTTTTTTGGTCTATTAATAAACTTCTGGTGTCTATTGTTCACTCCGGTTATCAAAGCATTACTTTTATTGATTATGGTCGATTTATGAAACTAAATTATCTATTTTATTGAAAGTATTTGTTTAAGTTCATAAAAAAAATTCAATTGAAACATTTTGGTGGGATAAATGATTGCAAGCTTTTTCAGAAGATTTTTATGCCGAACCAAACATATGAAATAAATTATAGGCAGTGATTTTTTGCCCTTTGAAACCTTATATACTCAATACAATGAGGCCTCCTTGGGTTTTCTCAGGCTATTCATTTTTGACTCCACCTTCCATGTACGAGGGGCACTATATATATTTCGGAAAGAGCAAATAATATCAAACATTTTATAATGAAAATGACTTTATTCAAGAGTGTTTTTCTTTTTTTTTTAGTAAGCAAAAGTGCGAAATATGTAGTAAAATGCATTTTTAACGAACTTTTCAAAAATTAGGGGGAGGAGGGGCTATGGCCCCCTGCTCTTTCACTTGATACACCCTTGGCTTTGAGCGCCTTGACGATATATTCGTTAAAACCAATCTGGTTGCATTTTCTTTAAACCTGCTGCATTCGAAGAACTTCTTCAATCCACGAAAATACGAAAATGGACCACGATTCGGACGGCCTTAATTTATTCCATGAGCTGCAGTTATGGTATTTGAAGTGACAAAATACAAACTGACATTATTTTTTCGAAGTATTGATTTTTCGGATAATTCCAAAGCAATAACAATCTCATTATCCATGCCTTACACATAGCACAGTGAGAAGACCATTTAGTACCCTTCGGTAGATCCTATTTAATAAACTAGCGAAAACAGAACAAAGATTGCTTAAGATCTGCTCAATGAATTAAACTATAAGCACCCGACTGCAACAGAACCAATAGCACAATAACGAACTACTGGTATAAGTAAGAACAAAGTGAGAATTTTGATATGCTAATGAAAGAGAGGTCAAGCGTCTGATTGAAGGTTTTAAGCCCGGAGTAACTTTCTGTAAGCATAAGAATGGAGATCTGGTAACGGATGAACAGGAATCACTGAGATTATGGAGGAGTCATTTCTCCAACCTACTCGGAGGCGATGAAGCGCACAATTCCGCCGATAGAGAAATGACACCGGAACCACCAGTTAACGATGGCACTATTGAAGAGCCACCGGACTATAACGAGGTCGATTTAGATATTAAAAAGCTGAAAAATAACAAAGCGGCAGGCTCTGATGGGCTGCCAGTTCAGGTATTTAAGACCGGCGAAGAAGAGTTGGTTAGGAGTATGCACCAACTTTTATGCAACATATGGTCCGATGAAGCCATATACGGAATCACTGATAGGACCATATCAGTGTGACTTAGACCAAAAAGGTCTACCAGTGACCAAAATATACACATTACGCCAAATATTAACAAAGACAAACACCACCTATTTGTTGGTTATTAGACCGCTTTCGAAACGCCGATACCATCGAACTTTTTCGACGTCCTGTCTGAATTAGGTATTCTAGCAAAGATCGTTCGTTTTTGCATGACGACAAATCACTATCACATACACAAAGCGTTGTCAGGGTTAGGAAAAACATCTCCGACACCTTTGAATCAAAGGAAGGTTTCAGGCAGGAATCTCGGCTCACGAATCGAGCGGTGAATGAGGGCAAAACGAAGTACTTGTTGTATTCCCGCACGCAGTCATCGCGTATTGGACGGTCAGTGGCGAAGGAGAATTTCAACTTCAGTGTTGTACAAAACTTCGTCTAGCTTGGATCCGAAATAATCAGCAACAACAACATCAGCCTGGAGATTAGGCGAAGAATCACGCTTGCAAACCTATGCTTTTTTGGGCTGAGCAAGCAAATGAGAAGTAAAGCCCTCTCTCGACGGACGAAAATAAGGATCTATAAGACGCTGATACTCCCGGGCTATTGTATGGCGCAGAGGCCTGGACCGTGATTGAGTCGGATGAGACAGCGTTGAAAGTCTTCGAGAGAAAAAGTCTTCGCAGGATTT